>OX387436.1:14651129-14964564 GCA_947563755.1 Lochmaea crataegi | reverse complement strand
AAAAGCATTGTGGTTAAATTCCCATAAAAAACAAACCAAATAGCAAAAAAAATTATTATTTAGAATGAATCGTAAAGCATTCAATTGTGAATGTAAAATAAATTCATATTTCAACTAATACAACTTATTTTCATGAGTTTTACTATCGTTCTACTGCTTACTAGTGAACGTCCTTGGATGCACTAAAATAAACATTTCGTTGATTAATAATATAGTTTTTTTTACTATGGCTTTTAATTGTAGATTAATTACAACAGATTACGTTATTTTCTCTAATTGACCAATTATCTAACCAATTTATTTAACAAAAAAATGGAAAAATTCTTTGCATCACTAGATTTTGGATGATCTTTACGCTATACGGGATGTCCCAGAACTACATGCTATTAATTGGGGGGCAAGTACACAAGAAAAATATTGTTACTATCTTACTATCTATAACATTTTTTATTTCTTTAACTTAAAATTTCACCATACAATACTAATCACGTCTTACTTTGAAAAAATAACTACTAACGTCAACTGTTCCGCTTTTTATACTTTTCACATGTTTCAGACATTTATCGACATTTCGATGACATTTCTAGATGATTCCAGAGGTTTTTCTTCTTCTTTTTCTTTATGGCCATTACATACTCGCCAGTACAGGCCCGACGTAACATTCCTCCATCATTTATAATAACTTGACTGCTGGTGTCGAATTCTAAATTGAGGGAGTGGAGCTTTCCAAGAGGACAGATATTTTGTCTTCGTCACAGCAGTAACGAAGTAAATAAAGAAGATGAAGACAAAATATTTGTTCTTTCGGGAAGCGCTACTCCCTCAGTCAAGAATTCGATCCCTGGGGTCTGGCTGAAGCCAACTGGGTGGATTGGGACCACAGTAAGGGGCTTACCTGTCGATATGGTTCACCTTGGGCTTACTCTACTCTTTGCTGACAATTTTCTTGAGAACGGTATAGGGGCCTTCCCAGTTTCATTGAAGTTTCTGGCACAATCCTTTTCTGCGGGGTCTCCTCTCAAGAAGCTTGTGTTTATAGTATACACGTCTAGTCTAGCCATTGGCTCTGGCCGCAGCTCCAAATTGGAGTCGATGTTTCCCATGACGTTTGGTCATAAAACGTGGGTAGCTTTAGGGTTTTCTTCGTTTGGCTTTGAGAAAATGTACTTTGAATGGGGCCATAATAAAAGTGCGTTTCTATAGAGATAAAAAAATGTCATTGTATTACTCTTTGTCAAATAAAATACTGAAGTGTCAAAAAATGATTCTTTTTTCGTATTAATTAAACACTCGTCCCTGTCGTTCTTTACTTATTACGTAGCAGCAGCAACATTAATTCTTCAATTCCACAAAATAAATCTTAAATGTTGAAAATCCCAACAGAATTTCAAATTAACTTGCTGCTGCTCTAAATTAAATTGTAAATTTTCTCGTTGTTCTAAGTTATATTTTAAATTCTCTTGTTGTTGTTCTAAATTAGATTTCAAATTTTCTTGTTGTTGTTCTAAATTTGATTTCAAATTTTTCTTTTCGTTGTTCTAAATCAGATATAGAACTTTCTTGTTCAGTTATAATTTGTATTTCTTAATTAGATTTTAAATTTTCTTGTTGTTCTAAATTAGATATTGAACTTTCTTGTTGTTGTTCTAAATTAGTTATTAAACTTTCTTGTTCAGTTCTAATTTGTCTTTCTAAATTAGATTTTAAATTTTCTTGTTGTTCTAAATTAGATATTGAACTTTCTTGTTGTTGTTCTAAATTAGTTATTAAACCTTCTTGTTCAGTTCTAATTTGTCCTTCTAAATTAGATTCTAAAATTTATTGTTGCTCTTAAACGCATTTCCAGTTTTCTTGCTGCTGCTCTAAATTGAATTTCAAATTTTCTCGTTGATCCAAGTTATATTTTAAATTCTCTTGTTGTTGTTGTGCTAAATTAGATTTAGATTTCAAATTTTCTTGTTGTTCTAAATTAGATATTGAACCTTCTTGTTGTTGTCCTAAATTAGTTATTAAACTTTTTCTTGTTCAGTTCTAATTTGTTTTTCTAAATTAGATTTTAAATTTTCTTGTTGTTCTAAATTAGATATTGAACTTTCTTATTGCTGTTCTAAATTAGTTATTAAACTTTCTTTTGTTCAGTTCTAATTTGTCTTTCTAAATTAGATTTCAAGTTTTCTTGTTGTTCTAAATTAGTTATTAAACTTTTTCTTGTTCATTTCTAATTTGTCTTTCTAAATTAGATTTTAAATTTTCTTGTTGTTCTAAATTAGATACTGAACTTTCTTGTTGTTGTTCTAAATTGGTTAATAAACTTTTTCTTGATCAGTTCTAATTTGTCTTTCTAAATTAGATTTTAAATTTTCTTGTTGTTCTAAATTAGATATTGAACTTTCTTGTTGTTGTTCTAAATTAGTTATTAAACTTTTTCTTGTTTAGTTCTAATTTGTCTTTCTAAATTAGATTTTAAATTTTCTTGTTGTTCTAAATTAGATATTGAACTTTCTTGTTGTTGTTCTAAATTAGTTATTAAACTTTTTTGTTCAGTTATAATTTGTCTTTCTAAATTAGATATTAAATTTTCTTGTTCTAAATTAGATATTGAACTTTCTTGTTGTTGTTCTAAATTAGTTATTAAACTTTTTCTTGTTCAGTTCTAATTTGTCTTTCTAAATTAGATATTGAACTTTCTTGTTGTTGTTCTAAATTAGTTATTAAACTTTTTCTTGTTCAGTTATAATTTGTCTTTCTAAATTAGATTTCAAATTTTCTTGTTGTTCTAAATTAGATATTGAACTTTCTTGTTGTTGTTCTAAATTAGTTATTAAACTTTTTCTTGTTCAGTTCTAATTTGTCTTTCTAAGTTAGATTTTAAATTTTCTTGTTGTTCTAAATTAGTTATTAAACTTTCTTGTTCAGTTCTAATTTGTCTTTCTAAATTAGATTTCAAATTTTCTTGTTGTTCTAAATTAGATATTGAACTTTCTTGTTGTTGTTCTAAATTAGTTATTAAACTTTTTCTTGTTCAGTTCTAATTTGTCTTTCTAAATTAGATTTCAAATTTTCTTGTTGTTCTAAATTAGATATTGAACTTTCTTGTTGTTGTTCTAAATTAGTTATTAAACTTTTTCTTGTTCAGTTCTAATTTGTCTTTCTAAGTTAGATTTTAAATTTTCTTGTTGTTCTAAATTAGATATTGAACTTTCTTGTTGTTGTTCTAAATTAGTTATTAAACTTTCTTGTTCAGTTATAATTTGTCCTTCTAAATTAGATTTCAAATTTTCTTGTTGTTCTAAATTAGATATTGAACTTTCTTGTTGGTGTTCTAAATTAGTTATTAAACTATTTCTTGTTCAGTTCTAATTTGTCTTTCTAAATTATATTTTAAATTTTGTTGTTGTTCTAAATTAGTTATTAAACTTTTTTGTTCAGTTTTAATTTGTCTTTCTAAATTAGATTTCAAATTTTCTTGTTGTTCTAAATTAGATACTGAACTTTCTTGTTGTTGTTCTAAATTAGTTATTAAACTTTCTTGTTCAGTTCTAATTTGTCTTTCTAAATTATATTCTAAATTTTCTTGTTGTTGTTACTGGGGGTCTGGAAGTATCCATTTCTTTGTCGTATTCTGTAAATCTCGTATATACCATGAGCAGTAGTTGACTAAATACTAAATTTTTCGTAAAGGCCTTCGTGAGTTTTAGGGCTCCAAAATTGCAAGTAGAAAGTTCAAGAAAAGGAGGGGAAAATGATAATTTCATTCGCTCTTCCCCTACTTGAAAAATATCCATTCATTAAGTTCGTTATGAAGAACAAAAGGAAATAATCATGATATTCAACCTTCCCCTTCTTGAAAAATATGTGATTGCGCTGCCCGAGGGGGATTGGAGTGAAAACAGTACATAATTTTAACCCAAACAACTTTTCCTTTTTCTAATACTTGACACTGCTTTTATCTCTAGTTTTAAACGAAAAGCTATAAAAATTATTTTACGATCTTGTTTGATAGAAACCTGATTTTTGTTAACGAATTTTTATATTCTAATAAAACGAGGGAGTATTCGAAAGATATTACTGCCAGACAAAACTTCCTGACATTTGGAAATGACTAGATGATATATATTTGTTTGGTTCAATAATAAAATCGTTTCGATTGAAATTAAAAACAAAAATAACTTTTTTGGCACAGTGACACACACAACGAGCAGTTTGGAAAATTGAACGACCTAACGTCACGATTTACTTTATAACATACACACGCAAAATTAAAAACAGCGTGGTCACATATACAGAAATATATATATATTTTTATAATAGTTTTACCGACATTCTTGGCGTATGACAACACTGTTCTAATAAAAAATTCAACCTAACCAGTCGAGTTCAGAACCAAATGACACATGTGGAAAATATGTATATTAACTACTGGTCAAACTAACAAAAATATCCAAAGAACATTTGCTAATTTGAAAAAAATAATAGAAAATTATTTTGATTTGTTGCACTACATACAACTTGAATGCATTTTTATTGTTATTTGTCTAAAAAGTGCTCGACCCGAATGAAAGTTGTTTCAATGTGCAATCAAAATAAAAGTTTATTAAAAATAGATCGTGGAGTAATGGAGCATTCCTTTGATCCTATTCCTTGAAGGAATGTCAAGATAGCTTCAAGAGGATTCTGTAGTGTCATACCTTAGAAGGTTAGATCTTTCTAATGCAATAGTTTTCAGAATTTTCCAATTAATTAGACAACAGTGTCGATTTTCTAGCGGCGCCTCCCAAACTACATAATCATTGCTCTTAATTTTATTGTTCTATCTCACGGCGGTGCCAAAATATTTAGGTTGTTGAAATGTCACTAGAAATTCTCACAAGTTGTGATCGTATATGTCACATAAAAAATGTAGTTAGGTATTTCTGTACCAACATTTTTATTACATAATTTGCATTTCGATCTATTTTAATTTAAACGGAGAAATGCATTTTATTAAATAAGTGGGTAATAACATTGTTTTCACTAATAAATTAAGAGGTTTGTATTTTCTCGAGTAAATTTTGATTGTTTGATGAGAAATAATAAATAAAACCAGAAAAACTGTCAACTATTGAATACGCGACACCAAAGGAATAAATTAGTGAAATTAAGGAATTAAAATAAACAATAAAAATGAACCAAAGGTGAATATCGAGGATGATTCGGCAAAGTCCGTCCAACTATAGATTAAATGTTTGCTATAAATTGTGTTATGTGTTAGTAAATCAAAAGCATGAAATACCAATAAAAACCGATATTTGCCAAACAACACACTATCTGACGCGCGTTTCGATAACCAAGTTATCGTCTTCAGGGTCCGAAGGTTTCCTGTTACTGTTTACAATATTTAGTTCAAAGTTGAAAGTTTGTGGAACATATTTTAATTTCAGGAAGAATCCCTTTGGACAGAAATCCAGAAATAAATTCTTCGATTTTTGGTAAGGTTATTTCAAAAGATGGATCAAGTTTGCCAAAAAAGTTTGTTTGCCAGGATTTTCGAGAAAGACAAAGGAATGTTACAAAATAAACATGAGGAGGTTAAAACAGGACAACGTCTGTCGAGTCCTCTAGGAATTTAATATAATTTCTTCTAAGACCCTTCCAATTCATTTTCGTCGTATAACTTGGACATTGGAAATTCAAATTGTAATTTATTAAGAGCTGATACACTAGTAGTCCAGGCGAATTAACTTTTTTGAAAAAAAAATTGTTATCTAAAGTTTGGTAGGTGGATTTTGTAGAGGGAAAAATAAATGCAACAGCTGAAAAGTGGGAAGGATGATTTGGGGGGGTGGAAAAAGATATTATTGCGATTTCCGGCCAAAGTTGAGGTCCTAGAAAAAAATGTTGAAGGTAAAAGATGTAGATCTCAAAAAGTTCTACCACTTTTGTATTAGTGACTTTTTCACATAACCTCGAAATTAGCTCGAAAAACGCAAAAAACTGCATTTTTCGATTTTTATTTTTATTTTCGGCAAAAATTGTTCGATATTAATAAAAATTTGGTAAAAGGTAGCTTTTATAGTCACAAGCTACGAAAAAAAAACTTCAAATCAAAATATTGAAAATTTTTCGAGTTATGACGTTTTTTCGGCAAAAAACACTTTTTTCAAACGGAAATTCTCTTTTGAAAAATTTTTGAAATAAGTTCCGCGACTGCTCTTTTTTTCTCGTTTTTACATCTAAAAATAGTAGTCACAATAAAAGAACATGCTCAAAATTCAAAAAAAAAGGAAAAATTACGTTTTTCAAGTGCTCATTTTTGCTTAATTGTTATTATTTGTTTAAATTTTTTAAAGAATCAAAAAACAAACTTCACCATTAAATTCTCAAAAATATCTACATTTTTTGTATTAGTTACTTTTTCACATAAACTTTTAGTTTTGGCAAAAATTGTTCGATTTTGATGAAAATTTGGTAGAAGTTAGCTTTTATAGTCACAAACTATGAACAAAAAAATTCAAATCAAAATATTGAAAAAATTTCGAGTTATGACGTTTTTTCGGTAAAAAACACTTTTTTTCAAACGAAAATTCTTTGAAAAATTCTTGAAATAAGTTCCGCGACTTCTTTTTTTTTTCGTTCTTACATCTAAAAATAGTAGTCACAATAAAAGAACATGGTCAAAATTAAAAAAAAAAGGAAAGAGTACGTTTTTCAAGTGCTGACTTTTGCTTAATTGTTATTAATATGTTTAAATTTCTTAAAGAATCAAAAAACAAACTTCACCATTGAATTCTCAAAAAGATCTACAACTTTTGTATGTGTTACTTTTTCACATAACCTCGAAATTAGCTCGAAAAACGCAAAAAACTGCATTTTTCGATTTTTATTTTCGGCAAAAATTGTTCGATTTTGATGAAAATTTGGTAGAAGGTTGCTTTTATAGTCACCAACTATGAAAAAAAATTCAAATCAAAATATTGAAAAAATTTCGAGTTATGACGTTTTTTCGGTAAAAAACACTTTTTTTCAAACGAAAATTCTTCTTTGAAAAATTCTTGAAATAAGTTCCGCGACTGCTCTTTTTTTTCGTTCTTACATCTAAAAATAGTAGTCACAATAAAAGAACATGCTCAAAATTGAAAAAAAAAGGATAAAGTACGTTTTTCAAGTGCTCATTTTTGCTTAATTTTTATTAATTTGTTTAAATTTTTTAAAGAATCAAAAAATAAACTTCACCATTGAATTCTCAAAAAGATCTAAAACTTTTGTATCAGTGACTTTTTCACATAACCTCGAAATTAGCTCGAAAAACGCAAAAAACTGCATTTTTTGATTTTTATTTTTAGTTTCGGCAAAAATTGTTCGATTTTGATGAAAATTTGGTAGAAGGTAGCTTTTATAGTCACAAACCATGAAAAAAAAATTCAAATCAAAATATTGAAAACATTTCGAGTTATGACGTTTTTTCGGTAAAAAACACTTTTTTTCAAACGAAAATTCTTCTTTGAAAAATTCTTGAAATAAGTTCCGCGATTGCTCTTTTTTTTCGTTCTTACATCTAAAAATAGTAGTCACAATAAAAGAACATGGTCAAAATTAAAAAAAAAAAAGGAAAAAGTACGTTTTTCAAGTGCTGATTTTTGCTTAATTGTTATTAATATGTTTAAATTTCTTAAAGAATCAAAAAACAAACTTCACCATTGAATTTTCAAAAAGATCTACAACTTTTGTATGTGTGTCATTTTCACATAACCTTGAAATTAGCTCGAAAAACGCAAAAAACTGCATTTTTTGATTTTTATTTTTAGTTTCGGCAAAAATTGTTCGATTTTGATGAAAATTTGGTAGAAGTTAGCTTTTATAGTCACAAACTATGAACAAAAAAATTCAAATCAAAATATTGAAAAAATTTCGAGTTATGACGTTTTTTCGGTAAAAAACACTTTTTTTCAAACGAAAATTCTTTGAAAAATTCTTGAAATAAGTTCCGCGACTTCTTTTTTTTTTCGTTCTTACATCTAAAAATAGTAGTCACAATAAAAGAACATGGTCAAAATTAAAAAAAAAAGGAAAGAGTACGTTTTTCAAGTGCTGACTTTTGCTTAATTGTTATTAATATGTTTAAATTTCTTAAAGAATCAAAAAACAAACTTCACCATTGAATTCTCAAAAAGATCTACAACTTTTGTATGTGTTACTTTTTCACATAACCTCGAAATTAGCTCGAAAAACGCAAAAAACTGCATTTTTCGATTTTTATTTTCGGCAAAAATTGTTCGATTTTGATGAAAATTTGGTAGAAGGTTGCTTTTATAGTCACCAACTATGAAAAAAAATTCAAATCAAAATATTGAAAAAATTTCGAGTTATGACGTTTTTTCGGTAAAAAACACTTTTTTTCAAACGAAAATTCTTCTTTGAAAAATTCTTGAAATAAGTTCCGCGACTGCTCTTTTTTTTCGTTCTTACATCTAAAAATAGTAGTCACAATAAAAGAACATGCTCAAAATTGAAAAAAAAAGGATAAAGTACGTTTTTCAAGTGCTCATTTTTGCTTAATTTTTATTAATTTGTTTAAATTTTTTAAAGAATCAAAAAATAAACTTCACCATTGAATTCTCAAAAAGATCTAAAACTTTTGTATCAGTGACTTTTTCACATAACCTCGAAATTAGCTCGAAAAACGCAAAAAACTGCATTTTTTGATTTTTATTTTTAGTTTCGGCAAAAATTGTTCGATTTTGATGAAAATTTGGTAGAAGGTAGCTTTTATAGTCACAAACCATGAAAAAAAAATTCAAATCAAAATATTGAAAACATTTCGAGTTATGACGTTTTTTCGGTAAAAAACACTTTTTTTCAAACGAAAATTCTTCTTTGAAAAATTCTTGAAATAAGTTCCGCGATTGCTCTTTTTTTTCGTTCTTACATCTAAAAATAGTAGTCACAATAAAAGAACATGGTCAAAATTAAAAAAAAAAAAGGAAAAAGTACGTTTTTCAAGTGCTGATTTTTGCTTTATTGTTATTAATATGTTTAAATTTCTTAAAGAATCAAAAAACAAACTTCACCATTGAATTTTCAAAAAGATCTACAACTTTTGTATGTGTGTCATTTTCACATAACCTTGAAATTAGCTCGAAAAACGCAAAAAACTGCATTTTTTGATTTTTATTTTTAGTTTCGGCAAAAATTGTTCGATTTTGATGAAAATTTGGTAGAAGGTAGCTTTTATAGTCACAAACCATGAAAAAAAAATTCAAATCAAAATATTGAAAACATTTCGAGTTATGACGTTTTTTCGGTAAAAAACACTTTTTTTCAAACGAAAATTCTCCTTTCAAAAATTCTTGGACTAAGTTCCGCGACTGCTCTTTTTTTTCGTTTTAACATCTAAAAATAGTAGTCACAATAAAAGAACATGCTCAAAATTAAAAAAAAAAGGAAAAAGTACGTTTTTCAAGTTCTCATTTTTGCTTAATTGTCATTAATTTGTTTAAATTTTTTTAACAATCAAAAAACAAACTTCACCATTGAATTTTCAAAAAGATCTACAACTTTTGTACGTGTGACTTTTTCACATAACCTCGAAATTAGCTCGAAAAACGCAAAAAACTGCATTTTTCGATTTTTATTTTCGGCAAAAATTGTTCGCTTTTGATGAAAATTTGGTAGAAGGTTGCTTTTATACTCACCAACTATGAAAAAAAAAATTCAAATCAAAATATTTTGAAAAAATTTCGAGTTATGACGTTTTTTCGGTAAAAAACACTTTTTTTCAAACGAAAATTCTCCTTTCAAAAATTCTTGGACTAAGTTCCGCGACTGCTCTTTTTTTTCGTTTTAACATC
Organism: Lochmaea crataegi; assembly: GCA_947563755.1. NCBI lineage: Eukaryota > Metazoa > Arthropoda > Insecta > Coleoptera > Chrysomelidae > Lochmaea > Lochmaea crataegi. The sequence goes on along the minus strand of OX387436.1, from coordinate 14,954,737 downwards.
TAAAAATAGTAGTCACAATAAAAGAACATGCTCAAAATTAAAAAAAAAAGGAAAAAGTACGTTTTTCAAGTTCTCATTTTTGCTTAATTGTCATTAATTTGTTTAAATTTTTTTAACAATCAAAAAACAAACTTCACCATTGAATTTTCAAAAAGATCTACAACTTTTGTACGTGTGACTTTTTCACATAACCTCGAAATTAGCTCGAAAAACGCAAAAAACTGCATTTTTCGATTTTTATTTTCGGCAAAAATTGTTCGCTTTTGATGAAAATTTGGTAGAAGGTTGCTTTTATACTCACCAACTATGAAAAAAAAAATTCAAATCAAAATATTTTGAAAAAATTTCGAGTTATGACGTTTTTTCGGTAAAAAACACTTTTTTTCAAACGAAAATTCTCTTTTGAAAAATTCTTGAAATAAGTTCCGCGATTGCTCTTTTTTTTCGTTCTTACATCTAAAAATAGTAGTCACAATAAAAGAACATGGTCAAAATTAAAAAAAAAAAAGGAAAAAGTACGTTTTTCAAGTGCTGATTTTTGCTTAATTGTTATTAATATGTTTAAATTTCTTAAAGAATCAAAAAACAAACTTCACCATTGAATTCTCAAAAAGATCTACAAGTTTTGGTGACTTTTTCACATAACCTCGAAATTAGCTCGAAAAACGCAAAAACTGCATTTTTCGATTTTTATTTTTAGTTCCGGCAAAAATTGTTCGATTTTGATGAAAATTTGGTAGAAAGTAGCTTTTATAGTCACAAACTACGAAAAAAAAATTCAAATCAAAATATTGAAAAATTTTCGAGTTATGACGTTTTTTCGGCAAAAAACACTTTTTTCGGCAAAAAACACTTTTTTCATACGGAAATTCTCTTTTGAAAAATTCTTGAAATAAGTTCCGCGACTGCTCTTTTTTTCTCGTTTTTACATCTAAAAATAGTAGTCACAATAAAAGAACATGCTCAAAATTAAAAAAAAAAAGGAAAAATTACGTTTTTCAAGTGCTCATTTTTGCTTAATTGTTATTAATTTGTTTAAATTTTTTAAAGAATCAAAAAACAAACTTCACCATTAAATTCTCAAAAATATCTACAACTTTTGTATTAGTTACTTTTTCACATAACCTCGAAATTAGCTCGAAAAACGCAAAAAACTGCATTTTTCAATTTTTATTTTTAGGATCGGCAAAAATTGTTCGATTTTGATGAAAATTTGGTAGAAGGTAGCTTTTATAGTCACAAACTATGAAAAAAAATTTCAAATCTAAATATTGAAAAATTTTCGAGTTATGACATTTTTTCGGTTAAAAACACTCTTTTTCAAACGAAAATTTTCCTTTGAAAAATTCTCGAAATAAGTTCCGCGGCTGCTCTTTTTTATTGTTAAACAACAGCCTAAGTTTTGCAGGTTATATTTAATCCCTCAATCTACACTAGCGCCTTTTTGGTCATTGATTGAACCCTCATTCAACGCCTCCTTCTCTCTTCTAAATCCTTTATTGAGTCACTCGATTTGAAAATGTCTACGAAATTTTTTTTCAACTTTTTAAAGTCTACGTGAAAATAATTATTATTTATAAGTATGTAAACAATCGCTGTTTAAATGCTAATTTTTAATTTTGCGTAAAAACCATAAAAGTTTATCACACACTTTGGAAAATTTATTTCATATATTCGTTTTCATCGTCTACATCTAAATTTTTTTTAGGCCGCCCAAAATTAGTTTACAAACATTATCAAGTAATAAAACGACGAATACGTATCCTAGTTGACATAAAAAATTATAATATGTACCTATTCAGATACGATAAGACGCAGGACCGGATCTTTCCAAAATTTTAAAAAAAAATTTCGATTATTCATACGATTATATCAACTGCGTTGCTATGAGATGTAAAAATGTAGGTGTGGATCGCTCAAAACGTGTTTGCAAGATAATTTTTTGTCCAAGAAACGGCCTTAACCTATCCAATTTCATTCCTGTGAAAAATGCGAGAAAACTGCCGGCGAAGTACAATTTTAACGATTAGTTTTCTGGTAAACAACAATTCTAGTGACTTTTACACGCGATATTTTCCAGTGTGACACGATCTAGTCGCATTAAATATCGACAGGGACGTACTTGAATTAATTTTTGACAAAAAATAGCTTTCTTGAGAGAGCTTTGTACGATAGCTTCATTTTTCTCTTGCAAAAACGTGACAAAACGAGACTTTTTTCAAAAAATATTTTAGGCGATACTGAGACCGCTTACTCCGTAACCCGAGAGTCTCGTTTCTAGTCTCATTTTTTACTGGAAAATTAAAAAAAAACAGTTTGAAAAGATAACAATAAATTTAATTATTAAAAACTTCTTTGTTGAATCATTTCAAATCAAAAAAGAAAAGGACATTTTAAGCGGAAATTTTTCTGATTTTCTAACATTTTTTGGCTATAAGTTTTATGGAGATTAATAAGTTGAATCAATTTTCATGGAAATGCATAGTTTAAGCAGCTTCATACCAATTTTAATAAAAGTAATACTTTCTTAATAATTTTTTTAGTTTTTACAAATTTATAGACTCCGTTTCACATAAGAAGAAGCCACGTGAAGTTTGCCAACTGTCTTGCGCAGAAACCAAAATCGGTCTTGTTTATCCATGTCGCTTTACTAAAATATGACAATGTTTACAGGAAAATGTAATTAATCCAGTTATTTTATTATAAATTTTGCAAATACGTTCCTGTTTTTGTAATCATAGTACGGTTATATCTGGTTGCACCTTGAGGTGTTCAATTAGCTTTCCTGGTACCTTATTATCCTATCTAATTCCAAATAAACGTCGTTTCGTTCGTTCACCCACTGATAATGACCCCTCAAGGTTTTTATATGTCGTCTGGAAGTAACTTAAAACTGATAACGACAAAACTATACCTCAGACTTTTTGACTTTTAATGTTATACAAAAAAAAGCTTTAATTGAGAAAAATGGATCACTTTTTCTTGACAAATATAAACATTTTAATTTTTTTTTTATTGTTACAGGTGACGGATTTGTTCGAGAATCATCCACTTTTTCAATTTGCCATGTTCTATTGAGCAGATCAAACCACAAAACAAAATTTCGTCGACGAAAAATGTTATCAACGCATATATCGAAGAAAAGTAGTTGTTATTGGGACTTCAGAGATTTCAATTTGTTGATTTCGTGAAGTCTACTTTACGTTTGGGCGTTCAGAAAAAGAGTGGTTCGAAATTAAAAGTGAGTTTCTATTATTATTTATTGATATTTACGTTTCAACCATAATTTACCCATAAAAAAAGGTGAGCGGTCGTCGGACCGCCGACAGAAGCTTGCTTCTTATGCACAATAGAATTACCATTTTTCGTGAATTTTTCACCATTTTTCAAAAATTTTGACCATTTTTTGACGAATTTTGACAATTATTGACCGTCTTTAACATATTTGGCAATTATTGACCATTTTTTCAAAATTTTGACAATTTTTTCAAATTTTAACAATTATTGACGATTTTTGACATATATTGACCAATTTTGACAGTTTTGACAATTATTGATCATTTTTGACAATTTTTCAAAAATGTTGACCATTTTAGACCATTTTTCCAAATTTTAACAATTATTGACCATTTTTGACAATTTTTGAGCATTTTTGACAGGTTCCGACAATTTTAACAAAAAATTTGATAATTTTTAATAATTATTGACCATTTTTGACAGTTTTTTATAATTATTGACCATTTTTTCAAAATTTTGACAATTTTTGACAATTTTTCGAAAAATTTGACCATTTTTCAAAAATTTGGACAATGATTGACCATTTTTCCAAATTTTTGACAATTTTTCAAAAATGTTGACCATTTTAGACCATTTTTCCAAATTTTAACAATTATTGACCATTTTTGACAATTTTTGAGCATTTTTGACAGGTTCTGACAATTTTTAATAATTATTGACCATATTTGACAGTTTTTTTATAATTATTAACCATTTTTTCAAAATTTTGACCATTTTTGACCATTTTTCAAAAATTTTGACAATGATTGACCATTTTTCCAAATTTTTGACAATTTTTGAAAATATTTGGCAATTATTATTAACCATTTTTTCGAAATTTTGACAATTTTTGACCATTTTTCAAAATTTTAACAATTATTGATCCTTTTGGACCATTTTTGACGAATTTTGATTGGTTTTGACCGTCTTTGACAATTTTTCAAAAATGTTGACCATTTTAGACCATTTTTCCAAATTTTAACAATTATTGACCATTTTTGACAATATTTGAGCATTTTTGACAGGTTCTGACAATTTTTCAAAAAATTTGCCAATTTTTAATAATTATTGACCATTTTTGACAGTTTTTTTATAATTATTAACCATTTTTTCAAAATTTTGACAATTTTTGACCATTTTTGACAATTTTTCGAAAAATTTGACCATTTTTCAAAAATTTGGACAATGATTGACCATTTTTCCAAATTTTTGACAATTTTTGAAAGTATTTGGCAATTATTAACCATTTTTTCCAAATTTTGTCAATTTTTGACCATTTTTCAAAATTTTAACAATTATTGATCCTTTTGGACCATTTTTGGCGAATTTTGATTGGTTTTGACCGTCTTTGACAATTTTTCAAAAATGTTGACCATTTTAGACCATTTTTCCAAATTTTAACAATTATTGACCATTTTTGACAATTTTTGAGCATTTTTGACAGGTTCTGACAATTTTTCAAAAAATTTGCCAATTTTTAATAATTATTGACCATTTTTGACAGTTTTTTTATAATTATTAACCATTTTTCAAAATTTTGACCATTTTTGACAATTTTTCGAAAAATTTGACCATTTTTCAAAAATTTTGACATTGATTGACCATTTTTCCAAATTTTTGACAATTTTTGAAAATATTTGGCAATTATTATTAACCATTTTTTCGAAATTTTGACAATTTTTGACCGTTTTTCAAAATTTTAACAATTATTGATCCTTTTGGACCATTTTTGACAGTTTTTGACGAATTTTGATTGGTTCGTCTTTGACAATTATTGACCATTTTTGACCGCCCGCCCTGTCTCTCGATTATAAATTTTGGTGAATGGGCTTTCCAGAATATTCTCGAGAAGACACTTTGTTTGTGCATAGGACGAGCGCGGAAGGTACTGGAATTTTTAAGAGTTGAGAAGTACTATATATAGGCGGGTTTTTGAGCAAGTTAAATGTTAGTTCAGAGAAAAATGTTATCAACGCATATATCGAAGAAAAGTAGTTGTTATTGGGACTTCATAGATTTCAATTTGTTGATTTCGTGAAGTCTACTTTACGTTTAGGCGTTCAGAAAAAGAGTGGTTCGAAATTAAAAGTGAGTTTCTAGTATTATTAATTGATATTTACGTTTCAAAATGAACCCACCCATAAAAAAAGGTGAGCGGTCGTCGGTTCGCCGACAGAAGCTTGCTTCTTATGCACAACAGAATTACCATTTTTCGTGAATTTTTCACCATTTTTCAAAATTTTTTATAATTTTTGACAATTTTTGACGAATTTTGACAATTATTGACCGTTTTTGATAATTATTGACCATTTTTGACAATTTTTCAAAAATTTTAACATATTTGGCAATTATTGACCATTTTTTCAAAATTTTGACAATTTTTTCAAATTTTATTAATTATTGACGATTTTTGACATATATTGACCAATTTTGACAGTTTTGACAATTATTGATCATTTTGACAATTTTTCAAAAATGTTGACCATTTTAGACCATTTTTCCAATTTTTTACAATTATTGACCATTTTTGACAATTTTTGAGCATTTTTAACAGGTTCCGACAATTTTAACAAAAAATTTGATAATTTTTAATAATTATTGACCATTTTTGACAGTTTTTTCATAATTATTGACCATTTTTTCAAAAATTTTGACAATTTTTGACCATTTTTCAAAATTTTAACAATTATTGATCCTTTTGGACCATTTTTGACAATTTTTGACGAATTTTGATTGGTTTTGACCGTCTTTGACAATTATTGACCATTTTTGACCGCCCTGTCTCTCGATTATAAATTTTGGTGCATGGGCTTTCGAGAGCATTCTCGAGAAGACACTTTGTTTGTGCATAGGACGAGCGCGGAAGGTACTGGAATTTTTGAGAGTTGAGAAGTACTATATATAGGCGGGTTTTTGAGCGAGTTAAATGTTAGTTCAGAGAAAAATGCTATCAACGCATATATCGAAGAAAAGTAGTTGTTAGTGGGACTTCATAGATTTCAATTTGTTGATTTCGTGACCATTTTTTCAAAATTTTAACATTTTTTGACCATTTTTGACATATATTGACCAATTTTGACAGTTTTGACAATTATTGATCATTTTTGACAATTTTTCAAAAATGTTGACCATTTTAGACCATTTTTGACAATTTTTAATAATTATTGACCATTTTTGACAGTTTTTTATAATTATTGACCATTTTTTCAAAATTTTGACAATTTTTGACAATTTTTCGAAAAATTTGACCAATTTTCAAAAATTCTGACAACGATTGAAAATATTTGGCAATTAATAACCATTTTTTCAAAATTTTGACAATTTTTCAAAATTTTAACAATTATTGATTCTTTTGGACCATTTTTGACGAATTTTGATTGGTTTGGACCGTCTTTGACAATTACTGACCATTTTTGACCGCCCGCCCTATCTCTCGATTATAAATTTTGGTGAATGGGCTTTCGAGAACATTCTCGAGAAGACACTTTGTTTGTGCATAGAACGAGCGCGGAAGGTACTGGAATTTTCGAGAGTTGAGAAGGACTATATATATATATATATACGCGGGTTTTTGAGCGAGTTAAATGTTAGTTCAGAGTTAGTGAAACGGACAGCAAAGAGTTAGTTAGTTCACAGAAGTTCTTAGTAATCGGACAGTGAATGAAATAGTGAATCATTTAAGATAAATAGTGTAATATTCAAGCGGTAAAAATAAATTAGAACTATTAAACCGAGAAAAGCATTACAATACTTTAAATTAAAACAATAAAAAAAATTTCTGAAAAGGCCCATTCTACAAATGCAATTTCAACTTGACATACACACTTTTCTCCTTCTCATTCATTCGTTGCGCCACAAAAACAGATCAACAAACATACTTTCATCGATAATGGTAATACAAGGCTGGCTTTTTTTTTAAACTTCTTGGCTTTGATAACAACTTCTATTTTTCTTTCTGTTTCAACATCAATTTCTAAAACAAACAGTTTGCGTCGCATCTCCCATGTAACCCTGAAATCTCATAATTTCCAACACTTTGTTTAACATCAAACTGTCAATGATCTAATCAAAATCTAAATTTAAATTATAAATGTTTTGCTTGTTTTTCCTGTATACAGTGTGTGGACAATTAACGGTTTGAATCGTCCGTTGTTAGAAAGACACTGTTTATAATTCCTTTAAATAGATTTTGTTTGAAAAAATATACGGTTAGATTTGGTTTTGCGTTTAGTTTGAAGCTTGAAACGTTGTAAAGTCTGTTCATACTTATATGGGAGGAGCAATGAGTAAATTTGGTAAATAAAAAACTATGAGGTATTAAAAAAATATACCTACTCTTGACTATTATGTATACATTACCAGTGTAAAAAGTGTCCTTCTTCCACTCGTGTGTAATGGGTCACTTTCCACACTAGTTATGTAATATACTATATCAAGTTCGAACCATAATTTCCTTTTTGTATATTCATTGAACAGACTTTACAATAGAAAGTGAAATTAACTACAGATGTGTTGGGAAAAAATATTTGGATCACTTAAAACCACTTATTTTGAAAACTTATCATAAAATTAGTAAAATAAAACATAATGTAAACTTAACGTTCATTTATTCTTCTCATAAGATACCACAATTGACTAATAACTAATAATGACTAATGACAGCACTGACAATTGACATTGACATCAAATAAGCACCATAGATAACAGATGTAAAGAGTATACACTCTACAAGGAGGTTTCAACAGTTCGGCCATCCTGACCTGGGTCAACACTAGCAGTACATAAAAATTAAAGAAATAAAAAGATCCAAATTCTTATCAAACTAATCATAATTATCTAATTTTTGATACAAACAAGTCATAATCGATACAATAGTCATTGACTAATAACTAATAATGACTAATGACAGCAATGACAATTGACATTGACATCAAATAAGCACCATAGATATCTACGCCATAGATAACAGATGTGAAGAGTATACACTCTACAAGGAAGTTACAAGAGATGGTTCTTTTATTTTTGGATAAAACTCTTTTCTTGCAAAAGGGATCAATAGGAACGAAAGGCGTGGCGGTTTGGAGACTTTTCTAAGTGGAAGTAACTCGAAGAATCGGGATACAATAAGTTTAAAAGAACTGTTACAAATCCCTTTGATAAAAAAATTAAATACCCACCAATGTTGGTGCGTTAGAAATTGCAAAATAATCGAGATAGTTACTTGAAGATTAATCTATTCAAAATGGACGATATATTCATTAAAAAATAACTATAAACTTGTTGCAAGTCATTTTAGAAGCGATGTTCCAATTTCTTTTGAACTCGTTGGAAAATGTTTATTGGGAAATACGTTTATGATTATTTGGTATGATATTTATGTGGAAATGGATCCAAAATAGCTACACTTGAGAGTTACTTTGGTAGCAGATGCAGATTTCATGTATTTTTTAAATTTAATTAAAATGTGAGACATCCGGTACAAATTTAAGAAGTGAAAAAATATCTAGTGTAAGACGATGATGAGTTTTTATAATTTGTTCTCAAACAATGCCCGAAAGTCGAATTATACCGGTCAACACGACTTTTGGGCCAGACTTCTACACGTTAAATTTTAGCTTCTACGCTAAAAATAAGGGAAACAATTATTTTTTGTACAACTGCCATTAAAAATGACATTTTTAATGCCTGTCAAACGTGGTGAAAGAAGACGTTTACAAAGTAGCGTGTTAAAAGTGAAATACTTTTAACACTAGTGTTAAAAGAGACATAATCATTATGAGAATTATTGTTAAAACGTTAAAAAGATCATTAACTGAAAATAGACGTCAAAATTGGAGTTGTACAAAAAACTATGTATGATATTTGTGTAAAGTAAATTTTATTGTGTGAGTGAAAAAGTTTGCGAAACGAGCGAAGCGAGTGGAGCAATTTCACGAGCATTAAGAAGCTTCGCGAAGCCATAATTCTTCACTATTTGTTTTATTTGCGATCCAACGAAAATGCCTCCGAAGCCTCTAATCATATTTTCAATCAATTCTCTATAGTTGTCAGCTCTATTATTTCCAAGAAAACCATCAACTACTGCTTTAAGACTCTTCCACTCTCGTTTTCCTCGAGCATTAAGAAGCTTCGTGAAGCCATAATTCTTCATTATTTGTTTTATTTGCGATCCAACGAAAATGCCTCCGAAGCCTCTAATCTTGTTTTCAATCAATTCTCTATAGTTGTCAGCTCTATTATTTCCAAGAAAACCATCAAATACTGCTTCATGACTGCCAGGCTCGTTTTTCACGAGCATTAAGAAGCTTCGCGAAGTCATAATTCTTCACTATTTGTTTTATTTGCGATCCAATGAAAATGCCTCCGAAGCCTCTAATCATGTTTTCAATCAATTCTCTATAGTTATCAGCTCTATTATTTCCAAGAAAACCATCAACTACTGCTTCAAGACTCTGCCAGGCTCGTTTTTCACGAGCATTAAGAAGCTTCGTGAAATCATAATTCTTCATTATTTGTTTTATTTGCGATCCAACGAAAATGCCTCCGAAGCCTCTAATCATGTTTTCAATCAATTCTCTATAGTTATCAGCTCTATTATTTCCAAGAAAACCTTCAACTACTGCTTTAAGACTCTACCAGGCTCGTTTTTGACGAGCATTAAGAAGCTTCGTGAAATCATAATTCTTCATTATTTGTTTTATTTGCGATCCAACGAAAATACCTCCGAAGCCTCTAATCATGTTTTCAATCAATAATCTATAGTTGTCAGCTCTATTATTTCCAAGAAAATCTTCATCTACTGCTTTAAGACTCTGCCAGGCACGTTTTTCACGAGCATTAAGAAGCTTCGTGAAATCATAATTCTTCATTATTTGTTTTATTTGCGATCCAACGAAAATGCTTCCGAAGCCTCTAATCATGTTTTCAATCAATTCTCTATAGATGTCAGCTCTATTATTTCCAAGAAAACCATCAACTACTGCTTTAAGACTCTGCCAGGCTCGTTTTTCACGAGCATTAAAAAGCTTCGTGAAATCATAATTCTTCATTATTTGTTTTGCGATCCAACGAAAATGCCTCCGAAGCCTCTAATCATGTTTTAAATCAATTCTCTATAGTTGTCAGCTCTATTATTTCCCAGAAAACCATCAACTACTGCTTTAAGACTCTGCCAAGCTCGTTTTTCACGAGCATTAAGGGAGCTTCGTGATCTCATCATTCTTCATTATTTGTTTTATTTGCGATCCAACGAAAATGCATCCTTTAACTTCAACTTCAGATAATTTGGGGAAAAATTCCCTTAAATATTCGAAAGCCTTAGAATTTGGATCCAGAGCTCTCACGAATTGCTTCATCAAGCCTAATTTTATATGTACCGGCGGCATCAGTATATTTTGAGGCCTTACAATTGGTTCCGACTTTACGTTATGTTTTCCAATCTGAAATTCGACTCGATTGAATTGATTTGCAGATTGGATTCAATAACCTAACGAATCAATCACGAATCAGCGTAAAAGACTTCATTTTGAGGGCTCAAAGTTGTGCTTGCAAGCTGCGTCGCAAGCTCCAGCCGAATTTATTCGAGAATTCAGGAAAATATTAGGGGTCAATATGTTTTCCATCAGGTAGATTTTTGCCCGAATTTTTATTGAACTTTGAAAATGATTTCCTGAAAAATGGTCTAGCATTGAAAAAAATTATTTTTAACATAACCGAGAATGACCGAGAGGACAATGACTTTGAAAAACTTTGTTTTTTATTTTCGTATCCGTCTATGATTGTAAATGATTAATTTTAATTGGTGGAACCACCACGGTTAATGAAAAAAAATTGTAAACGCGCCAAAATAAAATAATTCCTTCAATTAAAATGTTATTTTAAAAACATAATAAAAAAACAGATATTAATAGAATAAAATACTACTCCACCGCCAGAGGGCGTACGCTAAATAGTTTCTGAGATACAGCGAGTTGCCTCTCTTAATCAGACACCCGGTACAGTCGACGGAAGAGTTTTGTAACTAACACGAGTATTAATAGGGCTATTAACAATCTCGATTGTTAACAGCTCTTATTAGTACATAACTATTTCAGACTTCACAGTATTGGCAAAACTTCATTTATCTACCGATGATTTGAGTCGTGTAGTCATTATTTTGTAAACTACATTGTATTTCATACGAATTAAGACACAATGTCCAAATAGAAAACCTTTTAAATCATAATTTCTATTACGTCATACCGAACGCAGACTTCCAGACATATGAAAGCAATAATTATTTATTGAGATCAATTAATTAAAACGGAATATAAAATTTAAATGAAACGAAACATTACTTCACTATCTTTATGTTCAATTTACGCAAGATCCAGCCTTATGAAATTTAAAATGGAATTCAATATTTTGTTATTTTTTCTATAACAATTTAATTTGTGTATGCAAAATCTCATATATCACAGTGAAGTTATCATTTCGACTGCGGCAAAAGAAGAAGAAGCTCCAGTAGAATTAGCGTGGCGTGGGGGCGAAGGTTGTTCAGCTTTGATTGAACATTTCAAATTTGAAATTCAGAATGATGGTAATGAATCAGGTAGGATAGAATACAACCCAATTTTCACAAAATCTGTCAAGGAGGAAACCATAAATGCTCAGACAGCAAGTGACTTACTAAAAATGAACGAAACCCACAGCGCTGTCCAGTAGTTAGATTGTTCAGAGAATTGATTGGAAAAAGAGGATCAGGATTCACATGTCCACTCCAAATCCATTCTGGCAAAAAGGAAACTCATTGTGGTACAAGAATTCGCCTGTTGGGAAAAATGGACTAAATTGGAAGCAAAGTGTATTGGTTTAGATACCAACCAATTGAAAATTACAAACCATTCTTGCAGATCAACTGCAGTTTCTCAACTGGCAATTGCAGATCAACTGCAGTTTCTCAACTGGCAATTGCAGATCAACTGCAGTTTCTCAACTGGCAAAATCCGGAGTACTCATTCAAATTACTGGCCACGCTAGTATTTGTTCAATTCAACCTTACTTGCAGATGGTTGAACAACATCACCAGTGTATTTTGAACAGATTGAGAAATCAGAATGAATGTGGACCTTCTACGGTTGATTCTACCCGAAAATGACCTTTTCCTGTGCGATCGCACGGGAAAAAGTTTTCATGTGCGCTAACATGCGTTATTGTTCATTTCCCTTAGCAACACTAAACAACAATTGTATTATGACAGCAGATGTCAGTGTTTTGAATTATAGTCTAGTATAGTAAATACTTACTAGTTTTTGTATTAAGAAAGGTATAATGAAAAGTATCGTTCATTACACATCCATAAATGCTTTTCCCGTGCTTGCACGACTTCCCGTCGCGCGCACACGGGAAAAGCCTATTTTCTGGAATCGTAATGAAATATACTATTATCTTACCCTAATGTCACTTTATCTCACTCTAATGTCACTTTGTTAAACTGTTTAACAAATACATATTTCATGAACGAAAATCGATTAAAAAAACGTCACTTTTATTAATGAATGTAGAAAAAAATATATATTTCGTCTACTTATTCAGGAAAAATCAACTTCTCTTCTCCCGTCAAATTAAAAAAATCTCCTCTTTCAAAAAAAATTTCCTTGGAAACCATTTCTTTCAAATTTATCGGTATATAATTCAGGCCTATCAATACATCTTTTCTTTTTATTTCATATTTGATTAAGAATTATCGCTATTATAAAATTTAAATGTTATTTAATGTACACAATTATTGAAATTATAAATATGCGTTGTTTTCCAGGCATATTTTTATGTAATCCAACATATACCAATATAACATCCAACATTAAAATTAATTTCTTTTAAATATCGAGTGTCTGGTCGATACCATAACAATATTTAGTCAAATAACTCTTCTACTACATTGTGGTGTAGAGTGATATTTTTACTCTTTCATAAATTTTTTCCACTTCTTTCTGTCAGTGGCCAGCTTTTTAGCTTCTATCCAAGCTATTCCTTTCCGCTGTAATATTTCCCCTATTGTCTCATCCCAAGTCTTCCTGGGTGTATCTCTTTTTTTATTCTTTTGAATTTTCGCTCCCCATATTCTCTTAGTTAATCTAGTCTCCTCCATACGCTGCAAATGTCCTCATCATCCCAGTTGTCTTTCCTCAATATACTCCAAAGTTGACTGTATTTGCAGTTCTTCTCTTATTATTGTGTTTTTTATTTTATGTTTTTTTGTTACTCCTCTTATTCGCCTTAGATACTTCATTTCAGCCGCTTGTCTTTTGTGTTCTATTAAGTATCCAAGATAAAATACTGTCAAAAATGGTCAATAATTATAAAAGACTGTCAAAAATGGTCAATAATTGTTAAAAATTGTCAAAATTTTTGAAAAATGGTCAATAATTGTCAGAATCTGTAAAAAATGGTCAATAATTGTTAAAAATTGTCAAAAATGGTTAATAATGGTCAGAACCTGTCAAACATGCTCCAAAATTGTCAAAAATGGCCAATAATTGTTAAAATTTGAAAGAATGGTCTAAAATGGTCAAATTTTTTGAAAAATTGTCAAAAATTATTAATAATTGTCAAAACTGTTAAAATTGGTCAATAATTGTTAAAATTTGAAAAAATTGTCAACATTTTGGGAAAATGGTCAATAATTATAAAAAACTGTCAAAAATGGTTAATAATTATTAAAAATGGTCAAAAATGGTCAAAAATGGTCAAAAATGGTCAAAAATGGTCAAAAATGGTCAAAAATGGTCAATAATGGTCAGAACCTGTCAAACATGCTCAAAATTTTTCAAAAATGGTCAATAATTGTTAAAATTTGGAAAAATGGTCTAAAATGGTCAAATTTTTTGAAAAATTGTCAAAAATGATCAATAATTGTCAAAACTGTCAAAATTGGTCAATAATTGTTAAAATTTGAAAAAATGGTCCAAAATAGTCAAAATTTTGAAAAAAATGGTCAATAATTATAAAAAATGGTCAATAATTGTCAGAATCTGTCAAAAATGGTCAATAATTGTTAAAAATTGTCAAAAATGGTCAATCTTTGTTAGAACCTGTCAAAAATGCTCAAAAATTGTCAAAAATGGTCAATAATTGTTAAAATTTGGAAAAATGGTCAACATTTTTGAAAAACTGTCAAAAATGATCAATAATTGAGTTGAGAAACTAGTCTCTAGAAACTAGTATCAACAGTTTCTCAACATCCTCTAATTTTTTTCTGAGGTATATTTCATACTTTTCTGCTATTTCCTTGTTTCTTAATTTATTCGTTTTTATTGTATTGTGCTCAGTACTACATAATGATCACTGCCTATTTCTGGTCCTCTTTTCACTTTTGTATCTTCTACTACTTTTCTATTGTTATTTTCTACTAGTATGTAGTCTATTATTGATTTTTTCTCCTCTACTTTTTACCTCTCTGGTGTATTTATGTATATTTTTATGCTCAATGAACGTATTTTTTTTAAATGTCCAAAATATCAAATATTCTGTCAATGTACCTATATATAATTCCACACTATTGTAATTTAATTTGTATTCCGGTTTTAGATAACTCTAATATTTTTCCTAATTTGAATAAATTGAAAGCTCTCGATAATTTCTTCCTCTTGTTACAATTTTAAATCTTCATACTATGAAACTCTTTATTAATTATTTTGATTCTGTCGAAGATTTTTAAGTTATTCTATCATGTTCTGTTCAGCATCAATCCCATTTCATTATTCATACTTTCATTTTATTTTAATTTATTTTCCAAAAATTAATTCCGTTTATTTTTATCTGATTTTCACTTTGATTTTTTAAAATTTTTCTAACCTTTTTTATGATAATTTCCAAAAATTAATTCTATTTATTTATACCGCAACGCCCCTCAGTTTTTTTTAATATCCTTTCTTCTTTTCAATTGGTTTATCCTAAATTTTGACATGCGTTAACATTTGGAATTGACTTTATCTTCTTTTTTAAATAATCGACAAAAACCTTCATCATCTGTCATTAGGGATGTGAGATTAATGGAAAACAATCGATGAAATAAAAATCGATTTTTTTTATTCAAAATTAATCGATTTGTCAAAAATCGACTTTAATGAAAAATAAATCGATTTCTGCGAAAAAATCGATTTTTTTTTGTATTATTTTAAAAAGAACATGCTTTTCATATTCCGATAATAAACCTAAGAGATTCATTCATAAACAATTTATCAGATAAAAAATTAAATAAAAGTATATGAAAATTGTCAAAAATTTTGAAATATGGTAAAAATGGTATATAATTCTCGAAAATTGTCAATTATTGTCAAAAACTGTTAAAAATGGATAATTTTTGTCAAAAACTGTCAAAAATTGTTAAAATTTTGAAAAATGGTCGATAATTGTCAAGAATTTTTAAAATGGTCAATAATTGTCAAAAATGGTCGATAATCGTCAAAAACTTTAAAATAATTTTGAAAAATGGTCAAAAATTTTCAGAAATTGTCAAAAATTGTCAATTATTGTTAAAATTTTGAAAAATGGTCGATAATTGTCAAGAATTTTTAAAATGGTCAAAAATGGTCAATAATTGTCAAAAATGGTCGATCATTGTCAAAAACTTTAAAATAATTTTGAAAAATGGTCAAAAATTTCCAGAAATTGTCAAAAATTGTCAATTATTGTTAAAATTTTGAAAAATGGTCGATAATTGTCAAGGATTTTTAAAATGGTCAATAATTGTCAAAAATGGTCGATAATTGTCAAAAACTTTAAAATAATTTTGAAAAATGGCCAAAAATTTTCAGAAATTGTCAAAAATGATCAATAATTGTCAAAAATGATCAATAATTGTCAAAAACGATCAAAAATGGTCAAAAATTGTCAAAAATGGACAATTATTGTTAAAAATTGTCAAAAATGGACAATTATTGTTAAAAATGGTCAAAATTTTAAAAATAGTTGATAATTGTCAGAAATTGTTAGTTTTCGAAAAATTGTCAAAATTTTTGGAACATGGTCAAAAATGGTCAATAATTGTCAAAAATTGTCAAAAATTTGGGAAAATGGTCGATAATTGTCAACAATTATCAAAAATGGTAAATAATTTTGGAAAATGTTCTAAAATTTTGAAAAATTCTCAAAAATGGCCAATAATTGTCAAAAATGGTCAATAATTGTCAAAAACTGTCAGAAATGGACAATTATTGTTAAAAATTGTCAAAATTTTGAAAAATAGTTGATAATTGTCAAAAATTGTTAAAATTTTTGAAATATGGTCAAAAATGGTCAATAATTGTCAAAAATGGTCCATAATTGTGAATAATTATCAAAAATGGTCAATAATTTTGAAAAATTGTCGAAAACTATCTAAAATTGCCAATAATCGTTAAAATTTTGAAAAATGGTCGATAATTGTCAAAAATTTTAAAAATTGTCAAAATCTTGAAAAATAGTTGATAATTGTCAAAAATTGTCAAAAATGGTCAAAAATTTGTAAAAATGGTCGATAATTGTCAAAAATGGTCAATAATTTCGGAAAATGGTCTATAATTTTGAAAAATTGTCAAAAATTGCCAATAATTGTCAAAAACTATGAAAAATTGTCAAAAACTTATTGTTAAAAATTGTAAAAATTTTGAAAAATAGTTGATAATTGTTAAAAATTGTTAGTTTTTGAAAAATTGTCAAAATTTTTGAAATATAGTCAAAAATGGTCAATAATTGTCAAAAATGGTCGATAATTGTCAAAAATGGTCAAAAATTTGGAAAAATGGTCCATAATTTTGAAAAACAGTCAAAATGGTCAAAAATTGTTAAAATTTTGAAAAATGGTCAATAATTGTTAAAATTTTGAAAAATGGTCGATAATTCTCAAAATTTTGAGAAATGGTCAATAATCGAAAATCGATTTAAACACGTAATTTATAAAATCGATTTACTAAAAATCGATTAATATTACTATAAACATCGATAACTAAAAATCGATTATAAGAAAATATATTATATAAAAATCGATTACTTTTAACATCCCTATCTGTCATATCTATACAATTCTTCTTTTTTTTTAAATATTAACACAAACTTCATCATCTGTCATATCTATACATATCATATTTCAGGTTTTAATTATGGGAGTATATTCAATATTCAATTGTCACCTTGAAGGGATAAAATAGTTTTCTTTGGAAAATTTTTGCTTTTATATCTGAACTTCTTATCGACAAAAATCAATAAATGTAAAATATTTCCGGTACTGACCATCTTTGTTAAAAATAGTTAATTTCTTGCAAATTCTTATAATGTAGCCGTGTTCTATGAAACATTTATAGACTAGTGGAATTTTAATTTATTGACGATAACTGTGTTTAAGTTTTTCTTGATCACGCGTGATGACGTCAAGGGAAACGAAAAATTGTGCGTATGGAATTGATTAAACAAACCATGAATGAAATTGAAAAAAAAAATATAAATATAATTTATTGTTGAACGTGTCACTGGGTTTTAATTGCTATTTTCCCAGTGTTTGCTTGATAGTGTGTGTTAGTATATTACTTTTCACTTCCCTAATACGTGCAATCGTACTAGATGATCTATTACATACCATGGGCGTTCTAATGGGAAATATGACAATCTATCTTTTATGAGCTAATTGTTTGTGACATTCGCGAATAAACACGCTCAATCAGGAATTGGTAGATCATAGAAATGTGCTCGGCCAACGTTGTTTAGTTAGGACGTCTATTTGTTTAGACGCGCAGACCAAATTGGATCTCTACACACATAACCGAGCTACTAAATATTCCTCTAGTTTTGGATGGTAATCTGCGCGCAAACGCATAGGAATGCGCACACACAATCATTTGTTTAGACGCGCCTTACTTTCTTGCGCAGACAAAACTGGATCCTTCACAAAGATAAACGAACTATTAGATGTTGCTGTGGTTTGGAAGTTTTATGAGCCAATTGTTTGTGACATTCGCGAACAAACACGTTCAATCAGGAATCGGTAGATCATAGAAATGTGCTCGGCCAACGTTGTTTAGTTATGACGTCTATTTGTTTAGACGCGCAGACCAAACTGGATCTCTACAAACATAACCGAGCTACTAAATATTCCTCTAGTTGTGGATGGTAATCTGCGTGCAAACGCATAGGAATGCGCACACACAATCATTTGTTTAGACGCGCCTTACTTTCTTGCGCAGACAAAACTGGATCCTTCACAAAGATAAACGAACTATTAGATGTTGCTGTGGTTTGGAAGTTTTATGAGCCAATTGTTTGTGACATTCGCGAACAAACACGTTCAATCAGGAATCGGTAGATCATAGAAATGTGCTCGGCCAACGTTGTTTAGTTATGACGTCTATTTGTTTAGACGCGCAGACCAAACTGGATCTCTACAAACATAACCGAGCTACTAAATATTCCTCTAGTTGTGGATGGTAATCTGCGTGCAAACGCATAGGAATGCGCACACACAATCATTTGTTTAGAAGCGCCTTACTTTCTTGCGCAGACAAAACTGGATCCTTCACAAAGATAAACGAACTATTAGATGTTGCTGTGGTTTGGAAGTTTTAGGAGCCAATTATTTGTGACATTCGCGAAAAAACACGCTCAATCGGGAATTGGTAGATCATAGAAATGTGCTCGGCCAACGTTGTTTAGTTAGGACGTCTATTTGTTTAGACGCGCAGACCAAATTGGACCTCTACAAACATAACCGAGCTACTAAATATTCCTCTAGTTGAGGATGGTAATCTGCGCGCAAACGCATAAGACTGCGCACACACAATCATTTGTTTAGACGCGCCTTACTTTCTTGCGCAGACAAAACTGGATCCTTCACAAAGATAAACGAACTATTAGATGTTGCTGTAGTTTGGAAGTTTTATGAGCCAATTGTTTGTGACATTCGCGAACAAACTCGCTCAATCAGGAATCGGTAGGTCATAGAAATGTTCTCGGCCAACGTTGTTTAGTTAGGACGTCTATTTGTTTAGACGCGCAGGCCAAACTGGATCTCTACAAACATAACCGAGCTACTTAATATTCCTCTAGTTGTGGATGGTAATCTGCGCGCAAACGCATAGGAATGCGCACACACAATCATTTGAATAGACGCGCCTTACTTTCTTGCGCAGACAAAACTGGATCCTTCACAAAGATAAACGAACTATTAGATGTTGCTGTGGTTTGGAAGTTTTAGGAGCCAATTGTTTGTGACATTCGCGAAAAAACACGCTCAATCGGGAATTGGTAGATCATAGAAATGTGCTCGGCCAACGTTGTTTAGTTAGGACGTCTATTTGTTTAGACGCGCAGGCCAAACTGGATCTCTACAAACATAACCGAGCTTCTTAATATTCCTCTAGTTGTGGATGGTAATCTGCGCGCAAACGCATAGGAATGCGCACACACAATCATTTGAATAGACGCGCCTTACTTTCTTGCGCAGACAAAACTGGATCCTTCACAAAGATAAACGAACTATTAGATGTTGCTGTAGTTTGGAAGTTTTATGAGCCAATTGTTTGTGACATTCGCGAACAAACACGCTCAATCAGGAATTGGTAGGTCATAGAAATGTTCTCGGCCAACGTTGTTTAGTTAGGACGTCTATTTGTTTAGACGCGCAGGCCAAACTGGATCTCTACAAACATAACCGAGCTACTAAATATTCCTCTAGTTGTGGATGGTAATCTGCGCGCAAACGCATAGGAATGCGCACACACAATCATTTGTTTAGACGCGCCTTACTTTCTTGCACAGACAAAACTGGATCCTTCACAAAGATAAACGAACTATTAGACGTTGCTGTGGTTTGGAAGTTTTATGAGCCAATTGTTTGTGACATTCGCGAACAAACACGCTCAATCAGGAATCGGTAGATCACAGAAATGTGCTCGGCTAACGTTGATTAGTTAGGACGTCTATTTGTTTAGACGCGCAGACCAACCTGGATCTCTACAAACATAACCGAGCTACTGAATATTCCTCTAGTTGTGGATGGTAATCTGCGCGCAAACGCATAGGAATGCGCACACACAATCATTTGTTTAGACGAGCCTTACTTTCCTGCGCAGACAAAACTGGATCCTTCACAAAGATAAACGAACTATTAGACGTTGCTGTGGTTTGGAAGTTTTATGAGCCAATTGTTTTTGACATTCGCGAACAAACACGCTCAATCAGGAATTGGTAGATCTTAGAAATGTGCTCGGCCAACGTTGTTTAGTTAGAACGTCTATTTGTTTAGACGTGCAGACCAAATTGGATCTCTACAAACATAACCGAGCTACTAAATATTCCTCTAGTTGTGGATGGTAATCTGCGCGCAAACGCATAGGAATGCGCACACACAATCATTTGTTTAGACGCGCCTTACTTTCTTGCGCAGACAAAACTGGATCCTTCACAAAGATAAACGAACTATTAGATGTTGCTATGATTTGGAAGTTTAATGAGCCAATTGTTTGTGACATTCGCGAACAAACACGCTCAATCAGAAATCGGTAGATCATAGAAATGTGCTCGGCCAATGTTGTTTAGTTAGGACGTCTATTTGTTTAGACGCGCAGACCAAACTGGATCTCTACAAACATAACCGAGCTACTAAATATTCCTCTAGTTGTGGGTGGTAATCTGCGCGCAAACGCATAGGAATGCGCACTCACAATCATTTGTTTAGACGCGCCTTACTTTTTTGCGCAGACAAAACTGGATCCTTCACAAAGATAAACGAACTATTAGATGTTGCTGTGGTTTGGAAGTTTTATGAGCTAATTGTTTGTGACATTCGCGAACAAACACGCTCAATCAGGAATTGGTAGATCATAGAAATGTGCTCGGCCAACGTTGTTTAGTTAGGACGTCTATTTGTTTAGACGCGCAGACCAAACTGGATCTCTACAAACATAACCGAGCTACTAAATATTCCTCTAGTTGTGGATGGTAATCTGCGCGCAAACGCATAGGAATGCGCACACAGAATCATTTGTTTAGACGCGCCTTACTTTCTTGCGCAGACAAAACTGGATCCTTCACAAAGATAAACGAACTATTAGATGTTGCTGTGGTTTGGAAGTTTTATGAACCAATTGTTTGTGACATTCGCGAACAAACACGCTCAATCAGGAATCGGTAGATCATAGAAATGTGCTCGGCCAACGTTGTTTAGTTAGGACGTCTATTTGTTTAGACGCGCAGACCAAACTGGATCTCTCCAAACATAACCGAGCTACTAAATATTCCTCTAGTTGTGGATGGTAATCTGCGCGCAAACGCATAGGAATGCGCACACACAATCATTTGTTTAGACGCGCCTTACTTTCTTGCGCAGACAAAACTGGATCCTTCACAAAGATAAACGAACTATTAGATGTTGCTGTGGTTTGGAAGTTTTATGAGCCAATTGTTTGTGACATTCGCGAACAAACACGCTCAATCAGGAATTGGTAGATCATAGAAATGTGTTCGGCCAACGTTGTTTAGTTAGGACGTCTATTTGTTTAGACGCGCAGACCAAATTGGATCCCTACAAACATAACCGAGCTACTAAATATTCCTCTAGTTGTGGGTGGTAATCTGCGCGCAAACGCATAGGAATGCGCACTCACAATCATTTGTTTAGACGCGCCTTACTTTTTTGCGCTGACAAAACTGGATCCTTCACAAAGATAAACGAACTATTAGATGTTGCTGTGGTTTGGAAGTTTTATGAGCCAATTGTTTGTGACATTCGCGAACAAACACGCTCAATCAGGAATTGGTAGATCATAGAAATGTGTTCGGCCAACGTTGTTTAGTTAGGACGTCTATTTGTTTAGACGCGCAGACCAAATTGGATCTCTACAAACATAACCGAGCTACTAAATATTCCTCTAGTTTTGGATGGTAATCTGCGCGCAAACGCATAGGAATGCGCACACACAATCATTTGTTTAGACGCGCCTTACTTTCTTGCGCAGACAAAACTGGATCCTTCACAAAGATAAACGAACTATTAGATGTTGCTGTGGTTTGGAAGTTTTATGAGCCAATTGTTTGTGACATTCGCGAACAAACACGTTCAATCAGGAATCGGTAGATCATAGAAATGTGCTCGGCCAACGTTGTTTAGTTAGGACGTCTATTTGTTTAGACGCGCAGACCAAACTGGATCTCTCCAAACATAACCGAGCTACTAAATATTCCTCTAGTTGTGGATGGTAATCTGCGCGCAAACGCATAGGAATGCGCACACACAATCATTTGTTTAGACGCGCCTTACTTTCTTGCGCTGACAAAACTGGATCCTTCACAAAGATAAACGAACTATTAGATGTTGCTGTGGTTTGGAAGTTTTATGAGCCAATTGTTTGTGACATTCGCGAACAAACACGTTCAATCAGGAATCGGTAGATCATAGAAATGTGCTCGGCCAACGTTGTTTAGTTATGACGTCTATTTGTTTAGACGCGCAGACCAAACTGGATCTCCACAAACATAACCGAGCTACTAAATATTCCTCTAGTTGTGGATGGTAATCTGCGCGCAAACGCATAGAAATGCGCACACACAATCATTTATTTGGACGCGCCTTACTTTCTTGCGCAGACAAAACTGGATCCTTCACAAAGATAAACGAACTATTAGATGTTGCTGTGGTTTGGAAGTTTTATGAGCCAATTGTTTGTGACATTCGCGAACAAACACGCTCAATCAGGAATTGATAGATCACAGAAATGTGCTCGGCCAACTTGGTTGAGTTAGGACGTCTATTTGTTTAGACGCGCAGACCAAACTGGAACTCTACAAACATAACTGATCTACTAAATATTCCTCTAGTTGTGGATGGTAATCTGCGCGCAAACGCATAGGAATGCGCACACACAATCATTTGTTTAGACGCGCCTTACTTTCATGCGCAGACAAAACTGGATCCTTCACAAAGATAAACGAACTATTAGATGTTGCTGTAGTTTGGAAGTTTTATGAGCCAATTGTTTGTGACATTCGCGAACAAACACGCTCAATCAGGAATTGGTAGATCATAGAAATGTGCTCGGCCAACGTTGTTTAGTTAGGACGTCTATTTGTTTAGACGCGCAGACCAAACTGGAACTCTACAAACATAACTGATCTACTAAATATTCCTCTAGTTGTGGATGGTAATCTGCGCGCAAACGCATAGGAATGCGCACACACAATCATTTGTTTAGACGAGCCTTACTTTCTTGCGCAGACAAAACTGGATCCTTCACAAAGATAAACGAACTATTAAATGTTGCTGTGGTTTGGAAGTTTTATGAGCTAATTGTTTGTGAGCTACTAAATATTTCTGTAGTTGTGGATGGTAATCTGCGCGCAAACGTCTAGGAATGCGCACAAACAATCATGTTCTATCATTTGTCGGTACAAGAAAGAAATGTGACGACGAACGTTGTTTAGCTAGGACGTCTATTTGTTTAGATGCGCTTTACTTTCTTGCGCAGACAAAACTGGATTCTTCACAAAGATGAACGAACTACTAAATGTTGCTGTGGTTGGGACGTTTTATGAGCCAATTGTTTGTGACGTTCCAAACCAAACGCGTTCCATCAGGAGTCGGTACATTGAAGGAATGTGCTCGACAAAGGAACCACTGAATGTTGCTGTAGTTTGAACGTCCTTCGTGCAAAGAGGGCACAATAGATCTTCCAGGTCTCAGAAAATATCACCCCAGTATTGATACATACATACATATCCTGTACTTTTACCTCTATCAAGGTTATAATTTTTATTTTTGTTCCAGTTGCAGTCGTAAGTTGATCTGCAATGACTAACCGATTCTCGAAGAAGCAGATATTAGCTAGCTGCACCATAGTGGTGTTATTAGCCATCGTTATATTCGTTTGGGTGCAATTCAGCCAAGGGGCATTCATCAACAAAAACCAGTACGCTACCATCAACATAACATCAGCGGCGGCTTTCAAAAATGGCGAAACGAAAGTTACAACAACAGCAAAACATAAAGGTATTTTAATCATTTTCTATATTACAAGTTGAATAATAAGCATATACAGATACATTCAGATACAAACGGAACATAGGGATTTAGTGTATTCGCCGATCTAAATAGTCCACCAACAAAACATGTCTATAAGTTCACTTAAATGAATATCAAGTATTGATCTGGACAGGTGGATTCAGAATCACTGTAAAAAGCCCGCCCCTTCTCCTTCCAAAATCTGATAGTTATGAGCGAGGTGTGTGCGAAGTGCGATTTAGTATTGAATAATTATTTGATGGGGGTAGTAAACGTCGCTACATATTGAAACAATTTGCTTACGTTTTATGTTGTTAAAATCGATAATTAATTGTTAAATTCTCTTTAACAATTAATGTTTCGAGTTAAGATAATATGTTTTGATTTCTTTACGTTATGTTTTTGTTGGGATATTTTTATTCGGAACCAAACTACTGTTAAAAGTATAAGTAATAAATATAAATTTGTATTTATTAGTAATAGATCAAACGAAAAAATTGAACGTCCAAAAAGATTGGCAAATGGTACTGTATATATGTATACAAATAACACAAATAAATCTAATTTGGCACGCCTAATAATAATAATAACCAATTTTATTTTTATATGCCATTACCCACGATAATTGTATCCAAATACAATACAGGGCGTTACACCCATCACAGAACTTGCCCACTCGATATAATGTTTTTTGTTGGATTTAATTTGAGCCATTTTAAGTAGCGGTACAGGCACTATTACAAAAAAAACTATACTCGTGATTCGTTTAAACTTATAAAGTATTTTTTCTACAGTCGCGCGAAAAATGATTAATTACTATATTCGAATGAAATCGTAAAGTCGACAAATGCCGAGGATTGTTACTTTACGCTCAAGCGCAAAAAAGGAATCTTTTTCGCTCGCTTATTTAATCAAACTACGCCCTCCGAATTAACTTAATTGGTGAATATTTAAAAATTTATCAAATTAAAAATCAAATAAAATTATATGAAAATTGTCAAAAATTTTGAAATATGGTCAAAAATGGTCAATAATTGTCAAAAATGGTCAATTACTGTCAAAAATTGTTAAAAATGGACCATTTTTTTCAAAAACTGTTACAAATGGACAATTTTTGTCAAAAACTGTCAAAAATGGTCAATAATTGTCAAAAATGGTCAATAATTGTCAAAAATGGTCGATAATTGTCAAAAAAATTTGAAAAATGGTCAATTGCCAAAATTTTTTTTGAAAAATGGTCAAAAATTTTCAAATATTGTCAAAAATGGTCAAAAACTGTCAAAAATGGACAATTATTGTCGAAATTGGTCAATAATTGTAAAAAAAATTTTAAAATTTTGAAAAATGGTCGATATTGTCAAAAACTATCAAAAATGGTCAAAAATTTTGAAATTTATTTTAAAAATTATCAAAAATTTTGAAAAATTGTCAAAAAAGGACAATTATTGTTAAAAATTGTCAAAATTTTGAAAAATAGTTGATGATTGTCAAAAATTGTTAGTATTTGAAATATGGTAAAAATGGTCAATAATTGTCAAAAATGGTCAAAAATTTGGAAAAATGGTCCATAATTGTCAACAATTGTCAATAATTATCAAAAATGGTCGTCATTTGGAAAAATGGTCTAAAATTTTGTAAAATTGTCAAAAATGGTTAAAAATTGTCAATTATTTTTAAAAACTGTCAAAAATGGACAATTATTATCAAAATTGGTTAATAATTGTCAAAAATTGTTAAAATTTTGAAAAATGGTCGATAATTGTCAAAAACTATCAAAAATGGTCAATAATTTTGAAAAAGTTTAAAACATTTTGAAAAATGTCAAAAACTATCAAAAATGGTTAAAAATTGTCAATTATTTTTAAAAACTGTCAAAAATGGACAATTATTGTCAAAATTGGTAAATAATTGTTAAAATTTTGAAGAATAGTCAATAATTGTCAAAAACTATCAAAAATGGTCAATAATTTTGAAAAATTGTCAAAAATGGCCAATAATTGTCAAAAACTATCAAAAATGTTCAAAAACTGTCAAAAATGGACAATTATTTAAAAAAATTGTCGAAATTTCGAAAAATAGTTGATAATTGTCAAAAATTGTTAAAGTTCCTAAAAAATTGTCAAAAATTTTGAAATATGGTCAAAAATGGTCGATAATTGTCAAAAATGGTCAAAAATTTGGAAAAATGGTCTAAAATTTTGAAAAATTGTCAAAAATGGTCAAAAACTATCAAAAATGGTTAAAAATTGTCAATTATTGTTAAAAACTGTTAAAAATGGACAATTATTGCCAAAAACTGTCAAAAATGGTTAAAAATTGTCATTATTTTGAAAAATGGTCACTAATTTGAAAAACAGTCAAAATGGTCAGTAATTGTCAAAAATGGTCAATAATTGTTAAAATTTCGAAAAATGGTTAATAATTGTTAAGATTTTGAAAAATGGTCAATAATTGTCAAAATTTGGAGAAATGATCAATAATCGTCAAAAGTTGTAAAAATTTTGAAAAATAGTCAATAAATAATACGAGCCGTTTCGAAAATCGATTTAAACACGTAATTTATAAAATCGATTTACTAAAAATCGATTAATATTACTATAAAAATCGATTATTTTTTAATCATGAGGAATAGCGAAAATGGCGATTTTTCTAGCACTCCTATTATAACCTAAGATAATATAAAAAACTGTTTTAATTATTAAAAGGGAGACTGTAGAAAAAATTATGTGTGTTTTTCGAGCGTAAAGTAAAATTGCCGCTTTCGAAAGATCGCCGCGCTCGCGCTCCGCTCCGCTTCGCGCGCTCTAAATACACAAATAACTATTTGAAGAGATAAATATATAAAAAAACTCCCAACGTCCATTTTTGCTCAGGGAGTTTTTAAATGACAACAGGAAGGTATAATTTTACAAAAATAATAATGAATATACCACAAAGACCAAGAACAAAAAAAATGCAGTAAAAATTCACATTTCTCCCTGTATATTAGTAAAAAATGGAATCAGACGCTATGAAATTCCCCAAAGGAGCCTCAATACGAAGCAGACTCATGACTCACTCAGTATATATTTTTTAAACGGTTGTAGTCGAAACAAAGTTTGCTTTAATTGAATATTTTTCCGTTTTTCGAGGGATTGGGAAGGCTGAAGTAGTGTAAGACGCAGTCGCGGTTAATGGTAGCTTTTAATACCGAACAGAACATTGATAGGTAGGAACCGTCCGTAGCGCAGAGGGTTCGAGTCCCTATGCTTTCCCTTTTTCAATATTCAGAATATTTAGCTTATAGTAGATCTGAAAGACGCTAAAATGCGTTTGCTTCTATCGAAACTTATTGTAATAAAAGCATAGTGTTAATAAGAATGAATCGACTCGTTTTTATTTTTATTTTCTCTAGCTGCCTACTGATCTTATCGCTGATGTCATTTTACTTATGAGTGCGAATTTCTATTTATTCAATACGTCGTATATATGTGTGTGAGTGTGTCTATCTTAAATATTAGTCTAAAAATAAAAAGTGATATAACTGTTGAAAGGTTTTTGCTCCTGGATAATAAAATTACATTTCATTTGAATTTGGATAGCTTCCGCGTGTACAATAATAATACCAATTACGAAAAATAGAACGATTTGTTTTTATTAACTGATTTTTCAATTAATTCAACTGGGGAGTTCGCCAAAAATTAGTTCGAACTATTTTAGCTCAACCTGTAAACAGATACATATTTTTTTAAACTAGACTCATTTACTCTCCTGTTAAATGCAAACTACACCAATTGAGAGCCTATACAGCGAAATCAATGAACCATCGCTTGAAGATAAAAGAATGTACCTAAGACTAATGTACGTGGTCAGAAAAGGGCACCGATAAATGTTTCGAGGCAGAATATATTTACTGTCGACAAGAGTCGAAATCAACGTTTTAATACGGGCCGAACGAGTTCCGTCTGTGGTGAAAATAGCCACTGCTATTTGTTAGTCCCACTTCGACATCGTTCTTAACTCTTCTATCAATTATTAATTAAATGTGAATTAAGAATTCACTATTGAAATGTAAATTCCTCTCCTGGTCAAAGCGTCTGAGCTTGACATGAACATGAGACGTAAGTCTATTATCTCTCATATGATTTCGTGTATTTAAACAGTGGCAAAGAGGTTTCATTCTTTCTTTCCTGTGAACATGTGCTATTAAAGCCAAACGTATATTATCTTTAAAAATTGCATTCATGTGAATGCACTTTACCTGTGACAAGAACTTTACCTGGATCAAGAACTTTACCTGGGACAAGGACTCCATCTGAAACCAGGACCGGATCCAGGATATA
This sequence comes from Lochmaea crataegi, assembly GCA_947563755.1. Classification (NCBI taxonomy): domain Eukaryota; kingdom Metazoa; phylum Arthropoda; class Insecta; order Coleoptera; family Chrysomelidae; genus Lochmaea; species Lochmaea crataegi. Next base: position 14,926,135 of record OX387436.1, on the reverse strand, counting down.
TTTACCTTTATTTGCAACCAGGACTGAATACACCACTCCAGGAAAGTAACATATATATTTCACCGAGATCGCTTTTTCAACATAGAACAATTTAATAAAAAAACTAGTCATTTTTTTTCCTGTTTAATTTTTTTTATTAAAAAAGTCAATATACAACTTGGGTTTGTAGTTAACAATTTATCAATGCAGGTTTATACAATCAAAATACAAAGTTTGAAGTTTCTAGGTAGCGTTTTTTTTAATATACTTAAAAAACTGATTTAATAGCGTCATCTTCAAATGGCGCTACCTGCCTTGGAAGAAAATTTTGAATAGAGGTTAGATGGACATAAGACCACATCTATAGTCTGGACGGTCCCGCATGTAAACAAAGACCACGCCCCTGTTCAATCTTATGCACTTGTCTAGGTCATTCAATATGCACGTGATTTCATTTACGTGCAGTTTTTCTTGAGAACGAACTGATCGTAGTATCTGTAAGCGTTTGAGAAGAAATCCTGTATAATTTTGTACAACTCCTTTTTCTGAGAACGGTGATTATAAATGGAGTGAAAAAATGAGTAAATATACACAGGGTGTGACATATATCGACTGTTGTTAACATCAAAACTTTAAAAACATTTTCGAACGTATTTTAGTGAAGTAGTTGAGTTTTAATATTTCCTTTCGTTATAAATTTCAAAGGTGTTATTTTTGAATGCTTAGAAATGAAATATTTTGTAAATTTATGCCAAAAAACCTTGATTCATAGTGATTCTGAATTGCAAGTTTCAACCTTCCAAGAACTATGAATATTTGTTGTGTATTTTATGCTACAATTCCGCAAATAATAATTAAGTTGCGATATAATTCATTTGACAAGCTAATTGATCGTTGGAATTATTGTAAAATCCAATAGGAATTTTTTAAATGCTGTTCAATCCAGGAAAACCCTAAAATGCATTCTCGGGATCTTTTTTGTTTAAATATAATAATTTTTTTAATCAGAAAGTGTGTATAAATTTCAATCAAACACGCAAAACAAATTCTCTAGAAATACTAAAGTATAAACAAAAACACCGTTATATTATTTTATACCATAAACACGCGGACTGAATAACAATTTTCATTATTTTATGGTGAAACAAACAGTCTATAGCATTTCTTTGAATCTGTTTTATTCGAGAAATAATAGCCTTAAAATAAAATTAAAAATATGTTGACAGAAAAGCAACAAAAGTTGTTACAGTGTTTTCTTGAATTCAATACAATGTTTGGTGATGCAACAGCACCAAAAAACCTATAAGTGTATCAAATCGAACTAAAAAAAAAACAATTAAAATACAACAACAAGTACGTATTTCAGCTAATTTCACGACGCTCACACTGTTTACTTCGCTGCATCGAAAGAATACCACGCGCATGTGCTTCGGATCTACCGACTCACTCTCTTTCTCTCTCCTACTTTCTACCTTTGTGCATCTTTCTTTCTCTCTTTAACGTTTAACGCAACCTTGTTGGAAGTCGCATTGCCATCTGTTATCGAATGCCGAAGGTTTTGGTCGTATAAAGAAAATTCCAAAAAAGGAAATTTTTAGCGAATTAAATTTTAAAAGTTACCTTATTTAAGAAAAAAAGTTTACTTACACTATCTTTTTTCTATGAATGCCGAAGATTTTGGTCATGTGAAGGAAATTTCAAAATTGCAGCTTCTGAATAAATTACTTTTTAAAAAGAATACTTACACTGCCATCTGTCATTGAATGCCGAAGGTTTTGGTCATATATATATATATATATATGACCAAAACCTTCGGCATTCAATGACAGATGGGAGTGTAAGTATCTATATATATATATATATATATATATATATATATATATATATATATATATTAGTGATAAAGGGTTTCTTTTTTTTGTATTCAGTTATTAAAACGAAAATCAATCAACTCGACAAACGAATGTCCTTACCATGGATATTTCATTTGCTATTTCTGAACATCCTGTTCCTTGATAGAAACTCTCCTCTCATGTTTGTTCAACGGGGCTTCAGTTGGAGGACCACCTCCAGTTGCACTGATATCTTTCTTAAAATTGGAAGCTTTCTTTTTTAATAGATATTTCAAATCAGTCCAGGTCTGCAATTTTTTTCTTTCAATTTATGAATAGCCAGTGATTAATCCACTTACCTTTTGTCATTTTTCGGGTGAACGTGAACACCATACCCCAAAGCATTCAATTTTTTGGTAAGCTCGCCTCATAACATTTTTAATGAAGCTCTTCCATTAGGTCCATTAAAGCGCCCTGTTGCCTGGGAGGGATGCTCTTCCATGAAGGAAACCATGAGTCCCAATGGGCATCTTTCACTTTAAAAGACGTTGGGAAAGAAAAACCAAAATATTTAAAATGAACAAGACTCGACCAAAAATCATAAAAATGATTTGAGGTTAGAAAATTCAGTTAAAAACATACAGAAACTGATCAAAAAGAGATAAAGTGCTTATGGGCTATCGAATATTCTGATCGAGTTGTCACGATGTAACCCTGAAATAGAATTAGTTTTGTCGGCCAATTCGATTATTCGTAATCGAATCGTGAAAGAGAATCCCTCTCCACATCGATTGTAAAACATCTCTCTCTTTCCAGCTTCCTGAAGAATTATCTCAGGCACAAAATTGTTTTCTTGCATTTTTCACAAATTTTCACAATTGGAGTCGATAAACAATCGAAACTAAATAGCAGCCATTCAACACCCCCCAAATTTTTTTAAATTAATTTCAATAATTTTTGACGTTACAGCTGCTGTCAGAGCGAAATGTCAAATGATTGTGGATAAAACGTTGTATTGCATTCGTGTTTTAGTTGCGTTTTATCCACTTATAGTCCAGTAAATGAAGGATGAAAAGTAGGCAAAGTGTACAAAAATCCTGCCGGTCCATGAATTTTCCGTGAAGGGTAGGGTAGGGGAGATATTGGCGGTAAACCAATTTTTGGAACTTTGGGGCCAGGAATACCCCCTAAAAAGGCGATTAGGTGTGTGAAATTTCTGGATGTTCAATTATTAGTCAAACCCTACCCTTCACGGAAAATTCATGGACCGGAAAACTTTTTTGCGTAGATAAAACACTATCTAATACACTTATATAATAATAGTATACAATAATAACAAACTTGAAACTACTAGTTTATCTTTAAATTTTCCAAGTGCAAATTTACGTGGCACCGACTTCACAATTATAAAACAACTATTAATTATTCTATATATCCAGTTTCCTGTACATTTTTCATTCTCTCTATCTAAAAATTTCTCAATTTCGAACATTTAAACAAAATACTAAATCTTGATAGATTTATGCAAATTATGTAGTACAATACGCCCACCGCAAATTTTCGGTATAAATAACTCTTAGACAATTTATGTTAATTCGGTTTGTACGTCAAGGCCGAACTTAGGATCGACCTAGAGATACTTAGCAGCTTTTTTTTTTCTTTCGAATATGGGTTGTTAACAAACAGGATATTTACATCGGTCGATTGGATGTAGTGTTTGATTTGAAATTGATTGAATAAACACATTTTATTTGTATATTTCTAGACTTGTCGGAATATCAATAGCGTTGGATAAATATAAACATTACAAAATGCATTGAAAGGATGTTAGATAAGTTTTGGTAAAGAAAATAAGGACAAAAATAGTTCATCTACCTGAATTTTTTATTCTTCGTTTCTTGATAAAGCTTGATTTTTTTTGGACTGTTGAAAGATCCGACGTTTTGTCTTTCTTTGGAAAATTATAAAAGCAGAAGTTTCTTTAGGTATGATAAGGCTTCAAATGTCTTCATTGAGCTTAAAAGTAAATTTGGTGTGAGTAACATCAGACTATTCACAAGCATAGAGATACCCATCAGCGTATAAGAGAGAGATAGACAGTCAGAGGTCCAGGCTATCTTTCTCTAATGGCGACAGAAAGACAGAAAAACCTCTGACGTCTGTTTTTTTCTCTCCCACTTACACACCGGCCTATGGCTTGTTGCCTCTATCTGCAGTATCTCTATGTTCACAAGTCGCAGTGGACAGACCCAGTCACTTTTAACCATAACAAAGTGATGAAATTGACGATTCAAACAATTTCGTGAATGGTTAAAATTTTTGGCTTTTCAATCTTCTCTGTTATTTCTTCTTGTTTCTTTTTTAACTTTTTGCGTTTAATGATTGAAAAACATAAAAAAGAAAATATTTTGATTATCACAGAAGATATCAACAAAGATCGTCTATCGGTGACCCAAATTGGCCCCTTTGCATCTTGCTTAATTGCTTAATATAAAAAGCACATTTTATTTGACACTTTTCATAATTGCTTATTATTTGACTCACCTTTCACAATAATAAAACACGTATATTTATTAAACACATACATGTTTTCGTTTTGATTTAAAACTATTTCCAAAGATTTAAAATAAAAATAAAACAATAAAAATAGGGGATGATCGTATAAGGGTAGAAATTAAGAGTAATATGAAATTTTTTATTCCAACTTATAACAAAATAAAATTAAAAATCTTGCCAAAAAAATTAAAGTTTATAATTAACAAATAAAAAATAGGGGTTGATCGTAGAGTGGTGAAAATTTAGGGTTGTATGTATTTTTGAATGCTTTATCTAAAAAAAATAAAAACAAAAAATTTTGTCTAAAAAATAAAATAAAAAATTGAGGGGTGAACCACCCTTAACATTTAGGGGGATGAAAAATAGATGTTGTCCGATTCGCAATCCTATCCGATATGCACACAAAATTTCATTAGAATCGGTCGATCCATTTCGGAGGAGTTTAACTACAAACACCGTGACACGAGAATATATATATATAAATATATATGTTTGTAGTTAAACTCCTCCGAAATGGCTAGACCGATTCTCATGAAATTTTGTGTGCATATCGGGTAGGTCTGCGAATCGGACAACATCTACTTTTCATCCCCCTAAATGTTAAGGGTGGTTCACCCCTAAATTTTTTATTTTATTTTTTAGACAAAATTTTTCGTTTTTATTTTATATATATATGGTTTATCTGTCTAAGTACTTGGAGTGTCTGTGGGAGTGGTTCATGGGAATTCAAGGCACTTTATAGGTGGTCCCAAGCATGCTGGATGGGATTGAGGTCGTGCGATCGAGGGGGCAGTACCAAATGCGGGATATCATGGAAGTCCAAAGCTGCATGATGCGGTCGAACATTACCGTCAAAAAAGTGGAAAGTTGGTCCAATAGCAGCATAAAACAAACGTATAACATTGTTAATAATTTGTTGAACGTATATCTGCGCAGTCCTGTTCCTATCATTAAAACAAATACATCCCCAAACAGCAACTGAGCTACCTCTGAACTGATGAACTTCCTGCACTGCTCTGTGAATTCTGAGCACTAGAAAAAGAGTCCTGTAGAAATATTCAGTGTGTTCTTTAAAAATATCTTATTTCTGGCTTTTCACTAAAGTACATTGTTTGCCGTCATGCTGACACTGACTTAGTTTTCTTAGGTAACCCTACTACAAGTCCATACACGAACACGCCGACTATCAGAAAGTCAATCATCTGCGAACAATGTGGAGCTCCATTCATCATTCCAATTTACGTGTTCATTATCCCAAGTCAATCGAGCATGATTATGAATTTGAATTAATGGAATTCAACTCAAAAGTCGTAATTTAATCTCGTGTAATCTTCGACGTAGTGTTTTAATTGAAACCGAAACACCTGAAGGATTCAAAAGACGCTGTAGTATGATCCGACAAGTACTCTACGTTAACGATTTGGTGCGGGGGTGGTGACCCTCGGTCGTTCACTTCTAGGTCTTCCTCACACGAAAACTTATCAACTTGGAAAGCAAAAACTAGTCAGATAAGCAGGTAAAACATTCAATACATCACATACAAAACCTTGGTGAATAATTTTTAACATAAATCCAATTTTTGCGAACTTTCCCAACTTTAGTGGAACAGATTATTGAAACAAACGTATTTGATTGAAAAATTCTAATGGGCGTTTAATTATTACAAAATTAACTATAGGTAAATTTTTTTTTTGGTTTCAAACGTTTTAAAACAAGCAATCAAAAGACCTCGACCTATAGAGCTATTTTTAGCGAACTAATAAAGATTAGATAAAGCTGGTAGTAATTGCAGCACGTTCAAATAATATTTACCAAAAAAATATTACATTCACTAAAACTGTTTATTATCCTGAACGGTTAGAAATATAAATCGATTTTCTAATGAGAGCAAATATTTGTTGTCTCGAAATTGTACTTTTTTAAAGGTTTTCGATGTAACACCTTGTAGAATACAATGAAAACTTATCTTGATTATTGAATGGATGGAAGATTTTTAAAAATACACAATGCTTTTATTTTTGTTTAGAGGCGTAGATGAAATATTTACAACTTTGAAGAAAAACACTGGAACATTTTGGCACCGGTTAGTTTCGTCGCGAATTTTTTTTAGAATAATGACAGTTATTTTAGGACAATTCAAGCGGTAATTACTTTTGGCAAAAGATGAGACATCGAAAATAAATAGAATAATAGTAGTTGTTATGGTCTATAACGGATAAAACAGGTCAAGATTTTATTTCGTAGCGTCTAAAAAATATGTAGGTATCAATGAATTTTGGGGTCAACAGTATTGAAAATCAAATGAAAATTAATTTATAGTTTTTGATAACCGCTGTTCTTTTATACCAAATTTTACGATTATAAGTCTCTGGACTGGTATCGTGTAAATGATGATAATAATGATAATAATAATATCCCACTTGTTGGGAATAGTCCTTACAAACGGCTTTTTGGCAAAGCAAACATTTGGATTTTACTTTTCTGTCCTTTTTCCTAGGAAAGAAACTGCATCGCTCGCATCTCCTCTTTTGTCCTGCTGGCTGCTGTTCATCGTCGTTGCTAGATTTCTCACCCAGTATGATACTTATAGAGCTCCGCAAGTCCCTAGAGAGTTCTTCGCTTTAAGTATTATCCCCGTATCAGTTTTAGGTCCGGCATTGACGACTTCAGAAGCACATTACTATTTGTTCGTCCAACATCGCACAAAATATTTCCATAGGCCTCTGACAGGACTAAACAGCAAACTCAGAAGAATTAAGAGGGCGAGTTCTTTTTGGCAGAAATTCATTTGGAATATCAGTTTTATTTTTTCGCATTGTTCCGAAAAGAGCATCGTCTGCGGAATCCCCACAAGCATCTCATCAACAACTGCATATTCACTACACGTGTCCTTGAAGGTCTGATTCAGAATTTCGAAAAATTTTGATATGGGAGCAAGCCTATCTCCAGCATCTCTCCGAGCATTTCTTCTATCATGGTCGTCAAAACGTAGAGCCGATAAAAGAAACAGGCACCTTTTTTCTCTCATAGTTGCAAATAAACTAGCAATATCTTCATGTCCTAATTTGAATACACCCCACAAAACCATCAGTCCAAGGAATGCTTTCATTTCGGTCGTATCTACATGATTCACAAAAGTTGGTGTACTTCCATAGTTCAGGCATAAGTCCGTTATTTTTTGGTTGGTATGGTCTACAATCAAGACGAGGCTTCCAAAGGTGTTTTAGGTTTGGTCGCAAGCGCTGCTCCTCCAGTACCAGGTAAATGAATAATATCATTTCGACTAATTCGAGATGACGCAGGTGGATCTTTTGACTATTTGCATCTATTACGACCATAATAGTAGTTGCCAGAACCCGATTCTTGTTCTTGTTCAATTTCTGCATCATCTGGCTCTTGTTCCATTTCTGCGACAGAACCAAGTTCCATTTCCGATTCGGATTCATGGTCACTGTGTTCACTAGGATCATCACTGAGATCCTGTCCTCTTCTCTGAAGTTGTTTGGTACCTCATCCTCGCTATCACTTTCACCAAACCTGGCGGAGAGTTTTTCTAGCTCAGCCTCGTTCAGAGATCGGCGAAACTTTTTTTACAGTTCCTATACGTGGGGGTACTTGCACCCCCAATCACGCTTTATTCTCGAAACTAGTTCACTAATGTAATAAAATTCACTATGATTTCCGAGATATCAATAATTTAGGAGAATTGAATAGATGAGGCTTTTACTTGATGAAGATCCATACTAATGATGAAATAAAACAATTTAATCTGTTTAAATCTTCATTTTTATTTTGAACTAACGTTCAAATTAAAATTAGTGACGCGTTTCGCTACACAGTAGCTTTTTCAAATTTAGGAGAATACCAGAAACAACAAATCACCAAGTTAATTAAAAGTATGTTTTTATTGGGGACAGTTAAGGGTTGAATAATGAGCTACTGGTTGAATTTTTGGAAATTTAGTGAATATAAAATACAGTGTGACCCCTATAAGATTGTCTTTTGGGAAACTTTGAATTTTGGTAGTGCGAATAGTTACTATTTATATTGATATCAGTTAGCCTCCAAATATTATTTTTTTGATTTTCGAATATCCCTGTATACATGTTAATAGGCAAGATGTCTGATTTTAATAAACTGGGGTTATTAAAAAAAAGGTGAGCAGTCGTCGGACCGCCGACAGAAGCTTGCTTCTTATGCACAATAGAATGACCATTTTACGTGAATTTTTCACCATTTTTCAAAACTTTTGACAATTTTTGACAGCTTTTGACGAATTTTGACCGTCTTTGACAATTATTGACCATTTTTGAAAATTTTTCAAAAATTTTAACATAATTGGCAATTATTGACCATTTTTTCAAAATTCTGACTATTTTTTCAAATTTTAACAATTATTGAACATTTTTGACAATTATTGACCAATTTTGACAGTTTTGACAATTATTGATCATTTTTGACAATTTTTCAAAAATTTTGACCATTTTAGACCATTTTTCCAAATTTGAACAATTATTGACCGTTTTTAACAATTTTTGAGCATTTTTGACAGGTTCTGACAATTATTGACTATTTTTGACAATTTTTCAAAAATTTTGACAATTTTTAATAATTATTGACCATTTTTGACTGTTTTTTATAATTATTGACCATTTTTTCAGAATTTTGACAATTTTTGACCAATTTTGACAATTTTTCGAAAAATTCGACCATGTTTCAAAAATTTTGATAATTTTTGACAATTATTGAAAATATTTGGCAATTATTAACCATTTTTTCAAAATTTTGACAGTTTTTCCAAATATTATTTTTTTGATTTTCCAATATCCCTGTATACACGTTAATAGGCATGATGACTGATTTTAATAAACTGGGGTTATTAAAAAAAAAGGTGAGCGGTCGTCGGACCGCCGACAGAAGCTTGCTTCTTATGCACAATAGAATGACCATTTTTCGTGAATTTTTCACCATTTTTCAAAAATTTTGACAATTTTTGACGAATTTTGACCGTCTTTGACAATTATTGACCATTTTTGACAATTTTTCAAAAATTTTAACATGATTGGCAATTATTGACCATTTTTTCAAAATTTTGACAATATTTGACAATTTTTTCAAATTTTAATAATTATTGACCATTTTTGATAATTATTGACCAATTTTGACAGTTTTGACAATTATTGATCATTTTTGACAATTTTTCAAAAATTTTGACCATTTTCCAAATTTTAACAATTATTGACCATTTTTGACAATTTTTGAGCATTTTTGACAGGTTCTGATAATGATTGAACATTTTTGACAATTTTTCAAAAATTTTTAATAACTATTGACCATTTTTGACAGTTTTTTATAATTATTGACCATTTTTTCAAAATTTTGATAATTTTTAAAAATATTTGGCAATTATTAACCATTTTTTCAAAATTTTGACAGTTTTTGACAATTTTTGACGATTTTTCCAAATTCTTGACAATTTGTGACCATATTTAAAAATTTTTGACAATTTTTCAAAAATTTTAACAATTATTGACCATTTTTGACGAATTTTGACAATTATTGACGTCTTTGACTATTATTGACCATTTTTCAAAAATTTTGACAATTTTTGATCGTTTTTCCAAATTTTTGGCAATCATTAACCATTTTTTCAAAATTTTGACAATTATTGACCATTTTTTCTAAATTTTTGACACTTTTTGAAAATGTTTGACAATTATTAACCATTTTTTCAAAATTTCGACAGTTTTTTTACAATTTTTAACGATTTTTCCAAATTCTTGACAACTTTTGACCATATTTAAAAATTTTTGACAATTTTTGAAAATTTTAACAATTATTGACCATTTTTGACAGTTTTTGACGAATTTTGACAATTATTGACCGTCTTTGACAATTATTTACCATTTTTGACAATTTTTAAAAAATTTTAACAAATTTGGCAATTATTGACCATTTTTCAAAATTTTGTTGAAATAATTTCCATTTGTAATAGTAGGTATAGTTCAAAATATTGTAGGCTTTTTACTGTACTATTTATTTGAGGTCAGCAGCGCCTTTAGTGTAGTTGTTCTGTACTAACAATCCACATTGTGAGTGTACCTGCTAATTTACATATATGTCAGTTTTTCTAGTTTTTAATTATGTCAAATGTTGTTTAATGACACAGAATTTAATTTCGCTAGTTATCACAAAATATAATATTTATTTGGCTGTATAGTAGTTTGAAATCTCTCCCCATTCAACCTACAGTCAATTTTCAACAAATTTTAACAATTATTGATCATTTTTGACAATTTTTGAAGAATTTTGATTGGTTTTGACAATTATTGACCATATTTGGCAATTATTAACCATTTTTTCAAAATTTTGACATTTTTGACCATTTTTCAAAATTTTAACAATTATTGATCATTTTTGACAATTTTTGACGAATTTTGATTGGTTTTGACAATTATTGACCGTCTTGACAATTTTTGAGCATTTTTGACAGGTTCTGATAATTATTGACCATTTTTGACCCTTTTTCAAATATTTTACGATTATTGACCATTTTTTCAGAATTTTCACATATTTTGACAATTATTGACCATTTTTTCAAAATGTTTGACCATTTTTTCAAAAAATTGACAACTATTAACCATTTATTCAAAATTTTTGACAATTTTTGACCATTTTTGACAATTTTTCGAAAAATTTGACCATTTTTGACAATTATTGACCATTTTTACAATTTTTCGAAAATTTTGACAGTTTTTGACAATTTTTGATCATTTTTCCAAATTTTTGACCATATTTAAAAATTTTTGACAATTTTTCAAAAATTTTAACATATTTGGCAATTATTAACCATTTTTTCAAAATTTTGACAATTTTTGACCATTTTTGACAATTTTTCACACCTATAGGTGTGCGAGCTCAGTGCGGCAAGAGAGATTGCGCACAGTCGCTTGAATGAGTTATCGCGTGACGAACGCTTTTTCGTAACATCACACGTTTTACTAGTTCACTAGCCTTCTCAAAAGTCCTATGTCGTGCAATAAGAAGCAAGCTTCAAAAAATGATGAGAAATTGCAACGAAGATCTTGGAAGCTGTTAGGCAAAGCGGACCAGCAACAAATGTGTCTCTGCAATTGCTCCCATCACTATAGGATTGAGATCAGGGCTGCAAATTGGCTAAACCAAAATTTTTGAAAAATGGCCGAATTTTTCGAAAAATTCTCAAAAATTGTCAAAATTTTGAAAAAATGGTCAATAATTATAAAAAACTATCAAAAATGGTCAATAATTATTAAAAATTGTCAAAATTTTTGAAAAATGGTCAAAATTTTAGATGAATTGTAAAATATGGTCAATAATTGTCAGAAGATGTCAAAAATGCTCAAAAATTGTCAAAAATGGTCAATAATTGTTAAAATTTGGAAAAATGGTCAAAATTTTTGAAAAATTGTCAAAATTGGTCAATAATTGTCAAAAATGGTCAATAATTGTTAAAATTTGGAAAAATGGTCTAAAATGGTCAAAATTTTTGAAAAATTGTCAAAAATGGTCAATAATTGTCAAAGACGGTCAATAATTGTCAAAATTCGTCAAAAACTATCAAAAATGGTTAAAAATTGTTAAAATTTTTGAAAAATGGTGAAAAATTCACGAAAAACGGTCATTCTATTGTGCATCAGAAGCAAGCTTCTGTCGGCGGTCCGACGACCGCTCACCTTTTTTGTTTTTAATAATCGACATTTTGAAGCTCACTAAAAACAAACGCTACTGATATATGTCAAATGTTAATGTATGTAAATAGTAACCATGGTAGCACTGTTTATAGCACAAAAATTTCACACAAGTCAGTTAAACGTAGGAAGAGAGTGTTGTAATTTTATGGGGGTCACACGATCTAAAAAGTGATTATAATCTTCAAATTTGAAACAATTTTGCTGGCAACGTTTTAAAACAAACATGCATCTTCGAATAATGGAACGAGATCGAGTAGATTCGAACTTTTCATCTTTTTATTTCTCGCTTCCGATTCGATTGGAGTCACCGCCACACGAAACGAAGACCATCAATTTTATTAATAATAACTATGCTAATAAGTTCGTTAATCCAAAACGATTTCCTCAAGTCGCAGACGACCTTCGATTGCCAAAAATAATTAAACTAAATGTATTTATCTGGTGAACACATTGCCGAATTATAATCTGTGCAATTAGACGAGAAATTCGAGGAAATTTTTGGAAAATTTGGCAGCTAGTTCGAGAAATTTAATTTTTAGTTTTCTTTTGAAGTTTCGGACGAAGAAGATTTTTTTCAAGGAAGAAGTCATTGTGTGAATTAATAAAAGGACTTAATTTGTCTAATAAAAAGCGAGAATGTTAGAGGTTTGCTAGCAACTTTGACGCTCCGCACAAAATGGTTAAATGCCGCCCCTCTATAACAAAAATTAAATAGATAACCTAAACCGTTCCCTATGGTGCTTCTGGAACGTTATAAAAATTGCCTAAAGATAGAACAGAGTAAAATATTACAGAAGGAAGGACTCTTCAAACTTGTGGTAAGTCACTCTTGTACAATAAACTGAGTCAATACAAAAAGTTTCCAAACTATTTTATATATTTCTCGACAATTAAAATATAATAAATAATATCGTTGTTGCTATTTTTTTATAGTAAACTTCTTCATCTATTTCTATGCAGCTAGTAAAGGGTACTCACATCATTGGCGTCCGTTTTCCTCCTTCTTGGAAAAGGGGATCTCACTCCATCTTTTGCGATTCAGCTTGTTCTGTTTTTGATCCAGAAACCACTGCCAATTTGAAACACGAAGTTTTGATTTGCCAAAAAACTACTACTCTACTCATCTTTCAAAATGTGTTTTTATAAAAAAAAAAGGTGAGCGGTCGACGAACCGCCGACAGAAGCTTGCTTCTTATGCACAATAGAATGACCATGTTTCGTGAGTTTTTCACCATTTTTCAAAAATTTTGACAATTTTTGACCATTTTTGACGAATTTTGATAATTATTGACCGTCTTTGACAATTATTGACCATTTTTGACAATTTTTCAAAAATTTTGACCATTTTAGACCATTTTTCCAAATTTTAACAATTCTTGACCATTTTTGACAATTTTTCAAAAATGTTGACCATTTTTCAAAATTTTTGACAATTTTTAATAATTATTGACCATTTTTGACATTTTTTTATAATTATTGACCATTTTTTCAAAATTTTGACAATTTTTGACCATTTTCGACAATTTTTCAAATAATTTGACCATTTTTCAAAAATTTTGATAATTTTTGACAATTATTGACCATTTTTCCAAATTTTTGACACTTTTTGAAAATATTTGGCAATTATTAACCATTTTTTCAAAATTTTGACAGTTTTTGACAATTTTTGACGATTTTTCCAAATTCTTGACAATTTTTGACCATATTTAAAAATTTTTAACAATTTTTCAAAAATACGAACAATTATTGACCATTTTTGACCATTTTTGACGAATTTTGACAATTATTGACCGTCTTTGACAATTATTGACCATTTTTACAATTTTTCAAAAAATTTAACATATTTGCCAATCATTGACCATTTTTTCAAAATTTTGAAATTTTTTCAAAATTTTAACAATTATTGACCATTTTCGACAGTTTTTGACAATTTTTCAAAATATTTGGCAATTATTAACCATTTTTTCAAAATTCTGACAGTTTTTGACAATTTTTGATCATTTTTCCAAATTTTTGGCAATTATTAACCATTTTTTCAAAATTTTGACAATTATTGACCATTTTTTCTAAATTTTTGACACTTTTTGAAAATATTTGGCAATTATTAACCATTTTTTCAAAATTTTGACAGTTTTTGACAATTTTTGACGATTTTTCCAAATTCTTGACAATTTTTGACCATATTTAAAAATTTTTGACAATGTTTCAAAAAATTTAACAATTATTGACCATTTTTCACAGTTTTTGACGAATTTTGACAATTATTGACCGTCTTTGACAATTATTGACCATTTTTTACAATTTTTCAAAAATGTCAACATATTCGGCAATTATTGACCATTTTTTCAAAATTTTGACAATTTTTGACAATTTTTCAAAATTTTAACAATTATTGACCATTTTTGACAGTTTTTGACAATTTTTGAAAATATTTGGCAATTATTAACCATTTTTTCAAAATTCTGACAGTTTTTGACAATTTTTGATCATTTTTCCAAATTTTTGGCAATTATTAACCATTTTTTCAAAATTTTGACAATTATTGACCATTTTTTCTAAATTTTTGACACTTTGAAAATATTTGGCAATTATTAACCATTTTTTCAAAATTTTGACAGTTTTTGACAATTTTTGACGATTTTTCCAAATTCTTGACAATTTTTGACCATATTTAAAAATTTTTGACAATGTTTCAAAAATTTTAACAATTATTGACCATTTTTCACAGTTTTTGACGAATTTTGACAATTATTGACCGTCTTTGACAATTATTGACCATTTTTTACAATTTTTCAAAAATGTTAACATATTCGGCAATTATTGACCATTTTTTCAAAATTTTGACAATTTTTCAAAATTTTAACAATTATTGACCATTTTTGACACTTTTTGACAATTTTTAAAAATATTTGGCAATTATTAACCATTTTTTCAAAATTCTGACAGTTTTTGACAATTTTTGATCATGTTTCCAAATTTTTGGCAATTATTAACCATTTTTTCAAAATTTTGACAATTATTGACCATTTTTTCTAAATTTTTGACACTTTGAAAATATTTGGCAATTATTAACCATTTTTTCAAAATTTTGACAGTTTTTGACAATTTTTGACGATTTTTCCAAATTCTTGACAATTTTTGACCATATTTAAAATTTTTTGACAATGTTTCAAAAATTTTAACAATTATTGACCATTTTTTACAGTTTTTGACGAATTTTGACAATTATTGACCGTCTTTGACAATTATTGACTATTTTTTACAATTTTTCAAAAATTTTAACATATTCGGCAATTATTGACCATTTTTTCAAAATTTTGACAATTTTTCAAAATTTTAACAATTATTTTTGACAGTTTTGACAATTTTTGAAAATATTTGGCAATTATTAACCATTTTTTCAAAATTCTGACAGTTTTTGGCAATTTTTGATCATTTTTCCAAATTTTTGGCAATTATTAACCATTTTTTCAAAATTTTGACCATTTTTGACAATTTTTCACACCTATAGGTATGCGAGCTCAGTGCGGCCAGAGAGATTGCGCACAGTCGCTTGCATGCTGTCCAAGAATGTCAACAAGTTCAGTCTTTGGTCGGCTGCACCATCCACCATGCAGACACGTCCATTAACCAACTCATGCCCACCACATTCTTCCACAGCTGGAAGAATGTACTTAAAGGTCAGATGCTATGAATTTATAGTGGTCATATGATCCGAAGGCAACCATCCATCACAATCAACCAATTGGCCCCCACTATCCATTTTATATATGCTGTGGGTGGTCATTTTAGCTATCCTCTCGAGGTGGATATGAAGAGGTGTTATGTTGAGGATGGTTTCCAGCGCCGCCGTGAGAGTGGTGCAGTCTGTTGAGTCGAGCACGCGCCAGATTTTTCTGGCACTTGCTTCACCAGATCACGGATCTATATGTGATCATCGGCCTGACTAGCTTCATGTGAAGCCAGTATATCTGAATGGGTTTTATGCCTCAGTTTGATTCACCAAGTCTTTTGCAGGTCCATAATGCTAAACTGTTTTATCCAGCGAAACACCGAGTATCCTACGGGCACGCCTTTGGCACACTATTTTCAGTGTTTGTGAATGGATAACAATAGGCTAAACCCATATATTGACCCCAACCCGGGTGGTACTACCTAATGAGGTTTTATTACTCTATACCTTTCTGAAATAAAGTATAGATATTTTTCAGGGGAGTGGATGTATAACAGAAGGTATTTGCCGTAAAACATAAAAAAACTATATATGCAATGCCGTTGTAGAGAAAACTAGAACAACACTTGAAATTTTATGGTTTAAATGGTTGTGATTTGTTTTTTTTTTTCAATAAATCTGCATATTCAGATTACTTTTTTTTGAAATTTGTGTTGATTATTTCAATTACATTCAACGTTTTAAATGTTCATATACTTACAATATTACTGAGTGACATTTGCGTCATAAAAACCATCGATTTTGTTTGTTTGCTTACTGTGGCTCTACCATTGTACACGATTTTAAAAGGCTGCGTTGAATATACTTGAAAAAAAAACAGCAAACAATTTAAGATGAAAGTGTTACTTCCGTGAATAAACATTGAGCGCTAGCGTTTAACGACGACACTTGACTGGATAATTTGCATGAAAAAAATCGATATTAAGAGGCACTTACGTTGAAGTAGATATAGAGAAATTTATTGATAAATAAGTTATTACTGAATTACGACACCTTTTGTATAAAATTGTTGCGTGTAAAATGTGACGTCTGTGGAAAAATCAATGGTTATCATCTCTCGAATCATAATTTTTTTTATTGGGTGCGTAATTTATTTTTATTATTAATGTTAATAACTCATTGGCCCATAACCTCGCGAGGTACAAACAAGGCTTTTTTGGTAAGATAGCGCTTCTCTGTTCATTCAGTTTTTCCTGTAAGACTCAAAAAGGATAAAGTATAATAAAACTCGATAATAATACAATCTGAATTTACTCTTTTCAGTACGACGGCTATGTATAGACTGAACATTCCAGATCACTTCCCTTTTCAGACCCCTCATTGTCAAACGCTTGGCCATGTGTATATGTTACAAGAGATGAGATAAACAATACTCGGTTCAACATTCAAGTGACTTGTTTAATAAATAAAGTAAGGTGACATATTCATTAATTGGTCTTGTCTAATGAAAATTTTTGACCATTTTTGACCATGTTCCAAAATTTTTGACAATTTTTCGAAAACTAACAATTTTTGACAATTATCAACTATTTTTCAAAATTTTGACAATTTTCAACAATAATTGTCCATTTTGGACAGTTTTTGACAATTTTTGACCATTTTTGACAATTATTGACCATTTTTGGCAACTTTTGACCATTTTTCAAAATTATTTTAAAGTTTTTGACAATTATCGACCATTTTTGACAATTATTGACAATTTTTAAGAATTTTTGACCATTTTTAAAATTTTTGACAATTATCGACCATTTTTCAAAATTTTAACAATTTTTGATAGTTTTTGACAACTATTGGCCGTTTTTGAAATATTTTCAAAATTTTAGACCATTTTCCAAAATTATTGACCATTTTTGATAATTGTTGACAATTATCGACCATTTTTCCGAATTTTTGACAATTATTGACCATTTTTGACCATGTTCAAAAAATTTTGACAATTTTTCGAAAACTAACAATTTTTGACAATTATCAACTAATTTTCAAAATTTTGACAATTTTCAACAATAATTGTCCATTTTGAACAGTTTTTGACAATTTTTGACAATTTTTGACAATTTTTGACAATTTTTGACAATTTTTGACAATTTTTGACAATTTTTGACAATTTTTGACCATTTTTGACAATTATTGACCATTTTTGGCAACTTTTGACCATTTTTCAAAATTATTTTAAAGTTTTTGACAATTATCGACCATTTTTGACAATTATTGACAATTTTTAAGAATTTTTGACCATTTTTAAAATTTTTGACAATTATCGTTGACAATTTGACAATTTTTGACCATTTTTGATAGTTTTTAACAATAATTGTCCATTTTTGACAGTTTTTGACAGTTTTTGACAATTTTTGACCATTTTTGATAGTTTTTGACAATTATTTACCATTTTTGACCATTTTTAAAATTCTTGACAATTATCGACCATTTTTCAAAATTTTAACAATTATTGACAATTTTTGACAATTTTTAATAATTTTTGACAATTATTGACAATTATTGACAATTATTGACAATTATTGACAATTATTGACAATTATTGACAATTATTGACAATTATTGACAATTATTGACAATTATTGACAATTATTGACAATTATTGACAATTATTGACAATTATTGACAATTATTGACAATTATTGACAATTATTGACAATTATTGACAATTATTGACAATTATTGACAATTATTGACAATTATTGACAATTATTGACAATTATTGACAATTATTGACAATTATTGACAATTATTGACAATTATTGACAATTATTGACAATTATTGACAATTATTGACAATTATTGACAATTATTGACAATTATTGACAATTATTGACAATTATTGACAATTATTGACAATTATTGACAATTATTGACAATTATTGACAATTATTGACAATTATTGACAATTATTGACAATTATTGACAATTATTGACAATTATTGACAATTATTGACAATTATTGACAATTATTGACAATTATTGACAATTATTGACAAAAATTGTCCAATTTTAACAATTTAAATTGTTTATGAATGAATCTCTTAGGTTTATTATCGGAATATGAAAAGCATTTACTTTTTAAAATAATACAAAAAAATCGATTTTATCGCAGAAATCGATTTATTTTTAATTAAAGTCGATTTTTGACAAATCGATTAATTTTGAATAAAAAAAATCGATTTTTATTTAATCGATTCTTCATCCCTAGTGTCCACTGGTCAGACCTCGCCTGACAAAATTCTCGGGCTCAACGATAGTATCGCCATCCCGTTCTCGGACACTTTTCGCGCTACATTTTGGCACATAAGGTTGCGTATCTTCCCAAACTTATCAATCAACGGTTATAGGTGAAGTTTGTCCAAAATCAAAAGCAAAAGCATGTGTTCGTCGCCGTTGCCCAGATTATCCATATGCCGTTCAAAGGAAAAAGTCGGAAAGAGCAACGAACATGTGCTTTAGCTACTGCTATTCATTTTTGACAAATTTCACCTGATGCATTTAAGTCTTCTTTCATTTCTGCGGACCATTTAGTTACTTCCGTTTTTGTTTTACTACAATTATTTTCATTAGATTCCACAATTTGCTTTATTAAACTTATTTCTTTATGATAGTGCGTTTGCAAGATATAGGATTTCTCCTATATCTTGCAACAAACCATGGCACTGGGGCTGGTATAAAAAGACCTAGAAGGAGAATATTCTTTAGCCTTGGTCGATATACGACTGTGTTTCAAGCAAAGACGATTGCCGCTATAGCCTGGACTGATGAAGGAAGGCTCTAAAGGAGACTTCACAGGTCCGGAACAGTTTTGTGGGATCACAAAAGATTGCATAAGAAGAGAAATCCGGAACTGGTTAGATAGGGAACACCAATTCAAATGGAGGTTGACACAAGGGCACCTCCATGAACAAGGTAGACAAGGAGCTCTCACTGGGTAAGACAGTTACCGACCTGGTGACTGGACACTGCACCCTGAGGAAACATTTGCACAAAATGGGCAAAGTTAGTGAACCTATGTGCAGAAAGTGTGAACTTGATGATGAAACACCTACTCACATACTCTGCTTCTGCGAGAACTTACAAGTAGTTAGACTGAAGCACTTTGGAGTAGAATTAATACAACCATTACAACTACTGAAAATCTCTCCAGTCAAACTAGTGGCCTTTATAGAAGCTTCTGGAATGGAAGTAGATAACATGGGAAATGGTACAAAGATTCAGTTCAAGTGCCTGAGCTGTTGAGCACAACCCAAATGAAATGAATCATCTCAATGTTACACATGACTAACCTCCACTCCACGAATGGTTTGGCCAGCTTGAAGCCCTGATCTTAATCCTATTAAGCATCTCTGGGACCGCCTGCAGAGACGCTTTTGTTGCCGTCCGGTTTTGCCCTTTGCCCTTTCACACGGCGTGTGACACTCCACACTTTAAAAGAGACGAATTTTTACCATACCTAGCAACTCACTGTCTATCCTAGTGCTGTTCTATTTCTTCTATTACTTTAAGATTCATAAGTTTTATTGTCGGTGTTGATTGTGCCAATTATTTTTCTTTATCTTTTTTATAATTTGTTCGAAGTTAATTTTTATATTTAAAACACTTGTAATTTAATGGCATTCTGGTTTGATTACTGAGTCTGATATTTATGATATAGCGGATTATATTTAACATAATTTTCTAATAAGAAACATTAAGCTGTTAAAAAAATATTTAAATTCAATTTTAAAATATATATTATCATGACTCACTGCTATTCCACACAAAAATCACGAACCTTCCGATAGCATTACCTTCACCTTTTACTTAACACTTTTCAACACCCAATGAAGAACCCACACTCAATAAAAAGGGAAGATAAATTGTTTATCTTGATATAAAAATAAAATTTCAAAATTCTATGTGAGTATACAGTGTGGAAAAGAGAAATGGAATAAATTCACTATTTCGGTTATTGTAGATATACAGGGTGTCAATTTTAAAACTTACAATGGGCTGTACCTCGTGAACGAAAAGAGATTTCCAAAAAATTTCAAAAATGTTTCTAGGGTAGAGAGTAAATTAGACCCCCTATGCCCCACCTACCACAAATATTTAAATGGCAACCCCCTACTTGTGATACTTTGTTAGAAAGCCCGTAGAAAATGCTTTCCAACGGTCTAAGTCATACTTATACAGGGTATAACAATATTTATTTCATCTCTATTTCCATGGCTGTATAAGTGAAAGTTCATTCAAACGTCCGAAGATGTGTACTACTAGTCTTAATTTTAGCTCCTCTCTTTAATGAAATTTTGTGTCCCACCATAGCACCTTCTAATTTACATATTTCATAACAAACGGAACCACTATCCACTTACCAGTATTAAAACAAACTCAATCTTTAAACTCCTTAATCTCCTCTGTATTTCAACAACTTTTTAAAAATTATTCTCCTCAAGCCGGTACCCTTCAATTTATCTTGCGTCAAAGATGAAAAAGTATAGTGTTCTCTTCTCAGCCGGTGGCAATTCGAGCAACACTCGATATAATATATATTACAAATACGTGGGCGCATTCCAGTTCAATTGTTTCAACTGTCGAACAGCCCCCGCACGGTTATATGTTATAGCGGCAATGAGAATCCATTATGTTCATTTGTTAGGTTGATGTACGAGAGTGAGATTGTTAACAAGCATTAAATATCCATGAGTGATTGATATTATTGAATAATATCCGAACTTTATCTCACTTAGGAAAGAAAATTGGTAATTTTCGCATCAACAATTTTTTCCTTCCAATAATCTCGATGGTATGAAGAATTTTCGGAAAAAATCCATAAAGATCATCCAAAAACAAAGATATGCTTCTCAAAGCATGTGCATAACATTTGGAACCGTGTGTTGTGTATGAGCCAAAAAAACAGCAATGGGTGTTCCAAGATCCGTACCTTTCAATAAGTGAGAGAAAATGATACTGTCCCAAACGACTTCTTGCTTGTCTTTTTTTTTAGGATCCGTCCTTATGTCGGGAGCCTTTGCAACCTGTTGGCTATTGTATTCTACTCCCATATCTAGTCCACCCACCCAGTTATCCACGTACCGCACAGTAGACGATATATAGTTCCATGCCATATGTTCCAGGAGGCACATCTGCCTCTTCGAAAATTGTTTTTCTCCTTAAGTCCATTGCCTCAGAGTCATATATGTGGGCTACATTTTCGTTCTCCAAATCTGCAGCTGAGATCCCCGTAATACAGCTCCATTTTATGCAGGTGGTCTTTTACTGGGCGTGACCCTTTAGATAAGCTGTATTAATTCTTATATTTAATAGGCCTTCGGACCGTTTAACACATGACTTAGTGAACCTTTTTTTTTCGGGTCGAGATGGGAAACTCTTGTTCTAATGGGTGTTGGACTCATCCCCAAGAGGATGTCTACCAACCAAACCCACCTCAAACTCCCCCGCCTCGGAATCACTACCCTTGCATACTTCGAGACGGGCGGCGGTACCTCGCACACTCTCCGCGCACACCGTCGTCTTCTCCCTAACTTTCACACCTACCTCTCATGCCATATCGAGTCCCTCTCTCCCACTAACCTTGCTCTCTACTATGCCACTTATCTCCATCCATTCCTCTTCCCCCCTCAACATTATCTCCACCATGTTCTCCCAATACACCGCCTCCCCTAGTTTCCTCTTCAACTTCTTCAGCTCTTCCTCGTTCCTCCAGCATCTAAACACACGCCCCACATCATCCTCTACTTCACACCTCTCTCACACTCCAGTCTCTCTTTTTCCAATCTTGTGGAGGTAGTTCATCTCCCGGAATTTCCGGTCCATCCAATCTCTCCTATTCCCAATCGCTCCTTTTAGCGCGACCTCATACTCCTCCCACCTTCTCTCCATTTCCTCCCCTATCCATTCCTGTACTTTCTCTCTGGTCGCACCCCTCCAGCGTTTATTCCTGGCTCTAGCCATCACGTCCATTGGGTAGGTCCTTGCCAGCACCGCTGCTACCAGTTCTCCCACTGTCCTGTACCCCTGCATCACCCTCAGCAGTATCCCTCTCTGCACCCGCAGGAGTGGCCTAACCCTCGCATTCACTCCCGCTCTTTCGCCCCACACCTCCGCACCGTACAGCATACTCTGCTCTACCGTCCTACCAATTATCCTCCTCTTCCACTTTCCCGGCCCTTTCACATTACACATCAATATCCCCAGCCATACTGCCCTTACTTCCCCTTTCGTGCCACCTTCAACATGTGTGTTCCGAAGGATAATTGACTATCCAACCACACCCCTAGGTATTTCACAGATTCCTCCATACGAATTCTCTTTCCCTTCACCATCACCCCCCACTTCCCTCGTCTTGCTCCGTCCCTTCACTAGCAACCCCACTGTCTTATCATCCGCCACTTCTAGTCCGTACCGCTCTATCTTCTCCACAATCTTCCTACACATTCTCTCCGCCTTTCTTCCTATCTCCGCCTCTCCCTTGGATTCCCATTGGATCCCACTGGATTCAGATCCAGTGATCGAAATATTTTCCAATTGTAAAAATCAACCGGTTCAGGTGCCCAAAGGGTGAAAAATCCTAAATTAACATACAATGATAGACGAACTTTAGCCATAATTATTAGTAGTCTAATAGGCGTGCCAACTACGGAGAGTTGAGTGTACTCTGGAGTGACGTGTTTGCAGGCTTGTATGTCATACAGAAGCCAGAAAACTAAGATTGGGTACCTACAAAGTAAGCATTTTCGATCTAAAGCAGCAAAAGATGATTATTTTTTTCGTGGAGTGACGAAGAGTGATTTAAAGTTTGTGTTGCTGATAGCAGAGCAGGGTTATCCGTCAGAAACATAAAACTTACCATCCTGATTGTCCTAAGCGCAAAGTTGAATTTTCATCTTCGTTAATGGTCGAGGATTCGTTGTCGGCTAGAGGGGTTGGAAAATTCAACTTTGTCGTCGGTATTGTTGTTGACTGCTTATTGCCTACTTTGGAAGAGAGTAGGATTCCTGTAAATAACTTGATCTTTCAGCAAGACGGCGCTACATGTCACACTTTCAGGTCATAAGATACCACATTCTCCACCACGCTAGAAAAACTAGTTTTGCTCTAGATATAGTTTGCATATGTATATTCGTTACGGTTCATCATTTGACGTTTTAACATCTACTACTCGAACTATTCCATCTGGCCCTGGGTAAACAGAGCTAATTCGACCCAATTTCCAGGAATACCTCGGCATATTGTTGTCCACCAGTATAACAATATCATTAACCTGGATTGTTGTCCATTTATGTATTTTAGTTAAAGTAGGCAAATACTAATTCATCCACCGTTTCCAGATATTATCCAACATCTTCTGAGACTTTTTCCACTCTCGGCGCAAACAATTCAGATCAGGATCTAGACTCGATGATCCAAGAAGGAAGTGGTTAGGTGTAAGAGCTTCGGAATCCATCGAATCACTTGATACTCGTGTCAGTGGCCTGGAATTCACTATGTGTTCAGCTTCAGCGAAGAAGGTCTGAAGAGTTTCTTCTCGAATAGATTGACCATGTAGATCCTTGCCAAATATTTTCTTTACAAATCCAATCATTCGTTCCCATACACCCCCCATATTTGGAGCACCTGGTGCTAGAAGACATTTTATCAACAACAGCTGATATATTCATTTCCTGAAATGCTCTTCTGATTTCTTTATTAACAGCAACAAAGTTCGTTCCATTGTCGCAATAAATAACTTTCGGCTATCCTCTTCTGGAAACCAGTCTAAGTATAGCTAATGCAGCTGACTAGCTATTTAAACTATGGGCTATCTCTAGATGTATCGCTCTTATAGAAAGGCATGTAAAGAGGTCATCCCATCTTTTCTCTCTTCGTCTTCCAATTTTGACATGGATTGGTCAGAAATAATCCCTGCCAACGTTTACAAATGGTCTTACTTCTCGGCTTAATCTGTCTTTAGTTAATTGTCCCATTAGATGGGGAGTCCGCTTAGCTCTTTAATTTCTGGCATTTAAAGAAGACAATTGATTGCAGCTCGGCCGTTGATCACCCAGTACTCTTGTCTAATTTCATTCAAGATGAGCCCCATTCCCTTGTGTCGAAATTTTTCTTGGTAGTGTCCAATGAGCAGTTTTGTAAATTGATGTTTTGGGTCTAGAATGATCGGCTTTTTAGTACTTTCGCCTAGTGTTTCTGCTAAATTTTTTCTTCCGCAAAGTACTAGAATTCCATCATTATTGATTCCAGGACAAAGTCTACTTTGTTTATCTATCCCTTTTCCATTTTTCAGAAGGGAAATTTCTTTAGAAAAACTTTCAAATTGAGAATGTTTAATCCATATTTTCTGAGCTTTTTCGAGCTCTTCAACAGATAGTTCTTTCTGAAAAGTGAGCCCATTTTTCTTATCCGTAATTTTTTTCAAGAATCTTTGGCACCATGCTGTGATATCTTAAGATATCGAGAAGAGGTTTCTTTGGTTCAAAAATCACTATGAAAATGTTAGTATACTCAGCTTTCATTTCGGTGTTATTTATTACTTCTTTATTTAGTATTTCGATCTTCTACTGGCTAAAAATTCTCTGATTATCAAATTATGTGGGTCAGAATTGTCTCTGGTAGCTTCGTCAGCTGGATTTAAGTCAGTAGAAATCCATCTCCAGTCTTAGATATTGTTTAATGAAATTAAACGTATCTCGTGGCGTATACTGTAGGCCATTTTGTGAGAACTGAACGAGGAAGTTTGTCATCAGTCAACGTCACAATCAGTGAACAGTGTTGTCACTTTAATTATTGGAATATTGTATTTAGATTTGTAGTTTTATAAAAAATTTGTTCCATCATTTGTTATACGTAGATTTTGGAGAAAATCGTTTCTCACTATTAAAAAAGAAAACTGTTCAATAAAATTTCATTGATTCAACAAGAAAATTTAGAAGTTTGATTTGTGAGGAAGTAAACCGCACGTCCTTTGATGGAGATTCTTGTTTAACTGAGTTAGCTGAGCATAATAAATCAACAAATTTCACTTTCATTTCAATTTATACTTTAGAAAATAAACCCACATTTCTAATATTAATAAATTAATAATATCTCCAGGGGTGTTTTTTTATAGAAACACATTTCCATACTGATGATTGCTGAAAGAAATTCTAATTAAACTCTGAATCGCATTGATTGTTCAATGCGATCCAAAGGTTAGTGATTAACTAATATTAATAACCACACTTAATTTTTTTGACCAATGATACAACTTAGTAGCAATACTTACATTTCTTTGATAAACTTCGAGGATTTTTCCAAACTTCGTTGACGTCATCTCGGTCCTGATATAATGTTTTATGATGATGATTCTTACTATTTATTTTATTAATCATACATAACGTCATTAAACGTATCTCGTGGCGTAAACTGTAGGCCATTTTGTGAGAACTGAACGAGGAAGTTTGTCATCAGTCAACGTCACAATCAGTGAACAGTGCTGTCACTTTAATTCTTGGAATATTATATTTAGATTTGTAGTTTTATAATAATTTTGTTTCATTATTTGTTATACGTAGATTTTGGAGAAAATCGTTTCTCACTATTAAAAAAGAAAACTGTTCAATTAAATTTCATTCATTCAACGAGAAAATTTAGAAGTTTGATTTGTTAAACGTGCATCTGTGAGGAATTAAACCGCATGTCCTTTGATGGAGAATCTTGTTTAATTGAGATAGCTGAGCATAATAAATCAACAAATTTCACTTTCATCTCAATTTATACTTTATAAAATAAACCCACATTTCTAATATTAATAAATTAAAAATATCAACACTCCGCGAAGAGAAACAAAAATATCAATAATATCTACAGGGGTGTTTTTTTATAGAAACACATTTCCATACTGATGATTGCTGAAAGAAATCAAAATTAAACTCTTAATCGCATTGATTGTTCAATGCGACCCAAAGGTTAGTGATTAACTAATATTAATAACCACACTCAATTTGTTTGACTAATGATAGAACTTAGTAGCAATACTTACATTTCTTTGATAAACTTCAAGGATTTTTCCAAACTTCGTTGACGTCATCTCGGTCGTGATATAATGTTTTATGATGATGATTCTTACTATTTATTTTATTAATCATAAATAACTTCATTAAACGCATCTCGTGGCGTAAACTGTAGGCCATTTTGTGAGAACTGAACGAGGAAGTTTGTCATCAGTCAACGTCACAATCAGTGAACAGTGGTATATCCTATGTATCATGCTCGGACGTATCCCCTAGTTTTTGCAGCAAGTTCGTCTTGCCATCATTAGTGTGGTCTCTAATCTTGTCGCTACTTTTTGCAATTGTTTGGTCTAAGCTCCCGATTCCATGATGATTATTAAATTGGTCTTACGGGTCCACTTGGAGCGAATGCAGTATCTAACTTATCTCTATCTCTAAATATTTCTTGAAAATGTTCCATTCACTTTTTTATCGATTTACTTATACTCTTCGAAGATATCTCGATCGTACAGTACGTTATCGATATAACATCGAACACCTAATTGCATTCCGGGTAATTTTTGTCGAACGAAACTTGATATTTAATTGGAAAATTCAGAAACTCAACTTCCTTTATGAACAACGAGTTTCTTTCAACAAAAACTAGCTCTCGTGTGCTAACTAGCCAAAGAAAAAGTAGTTCATCGAGGTTTAAGTACCCAATTAAAATTTTTTCCAAAGCTACCATAAAAATGAGGTTTAAAAGCTTTCACTTCGTTTTATCGATTTTCTTAACAATTATATACCAACCAGCACATTCAATCTAATAAGTATTTGATTAAATAAATACTTTAATTGCTTAATTACGTTCGAATAAATCACGTGAATTGTTTAATTATTTCGCTTTTTCCATTTTAGGAAAATCTCTTAATTTTTACGTCAACTATTAAAATTAATCTTCGGTCTAAAATGGATTTTCCTATTTGCATATTATCTGTGTAATCGTTAGTCAAAAACGTCGTAATTCCACAACACAAAAAACATAACAATGATTCGGATTATATAATATCTATTAATAGGGAATGCAGAGAATCTACAAGGTGATGCTTCTAAAGTTCTAATATAAATTTAAAATATATATAAGAGATAATGAAATCCAAAAAAATAGATCACATTGACTATTTATCTCATGTACCCGACACTGAACACTGCTTACACTACCACTACACCAACACTAACACTTTACACTATCTAACGCGCATTTCGATAACCAAGTTATCATCTTCAGAGACTTCAGTGTTAGTGTTGGTGTAGTGGTAATGTGAACAGTATCGAGTATCGTCAATGGTTCCAAAATTCTCAACTGCATGAAAACTGCACTGTTTTGGTTCGTTGCCTAGCAAAATAAATGCCGATGTCATAATTTCCTGTCAGTTTGACGTTAGTTGGTGAAAACGTAATAATGTTAAATTGTTGCCATAAAGAAGCATCTTTTATGCATTTTTATTATTATTTAACCAACCTATTTCTATGGCATCAAATCTTCATGCATGGTCTTCAGTAATTTGACAGGCGCTTAATAAACTGCTCCTCAAATATTGGATTTATGTTGAAAATAATTAACTGTTTTATTCACAAAGGTCTGTGATATATTGAATGTTTACTTGCTTATCTGACTAGTGTTTTTGTTTCCAACTTGATGAGTTCCCATCAAGCATGCTTGAGATCAGCTACAAAGAACCTTGAATTCCCATTGACCACTTCCTCAGTCACTCCAAAAACTTTTACCCCAACTTTGGAGACATATCGATCAAGGCTACGTCAACGACCTTATTGAAAGTATGCAGATACGTCGTTTGGCTGTAATTGATAATAGAGGAAACCATTCTCGTTTTGCTAAAATTAAAAAGGTGCATAACCTCAAATTGCTGTTTAAAACTGCAAACGTTTTGCACAAAAGGGGAACGAACGCTTACATAAAAGGAAAATCTATCAATTTATAACAAATCGTAATTTGTTATAACACAATCTCCGAATTTATGAACTTTCTCAACTTTTGTGAAGCAGCTTTCGGAAGTTTTAGAATGACCCTGTATATATGTTGGTAGATACTAAACTAGTTTTACATTATAAATTTCCATATTGTGGACTTAACAAAGATGTAAGTCATCGTGGAAGCTGCATTCGTTAGTGCCCACGCAGATCTCTTCACTATTATGTTTTCGAAAACATTACCATACCATTATTATTATTATTCTTGTTTTGCCCTTGGACAATAACCAGATTTTATGTAATTTTTCAAATTTTTTGGTTTGTTCCGAGTAAATTCACCTTTTTTACAAATGATTTCAAAAATTTGTTTTATTTTGAAGGAATTGTCAAATTTTGACATTTTAGGTGTCGTTGGAGAGTTATTGCAAATAGGAAAAAACGCCGACATTAATAAATGATCCGCTAATAAAGTATCCTTTAAGGCGATACCAAAAGTGCACTATTGCAGAGCGCTTTAAGTGAAATCGAAAGTAACCACAGAACTAAATCAATTATATGTCCTGTGAAAGTGACAGATCTCGAACCTAGATTTTTTAAGAATTTGTTTGCATTCACAGTTTTGTTTTTATGGCACAAATCATGGAGACTATACAAAGAGATCGAACTCCATGTATTCCAATTTCTGGTCTTGATAGAGGGCGCCACTTAAAATCTTGCACCAAAACATCTGACGGCAAAACAATAACAGCCAATCATAAAACTCGACTTCATGATGTTTTATTGGTTGCTAGCTTCTTTGACAGTTCGCGGTTTGCGTGTGGTTTTCAAAATATTCATGAGCTCGAAAAAATTTCCGGAAATAATTTGACCTCTAGTGGTACTACTAGTGAAAATTTATTTCCTGTTCGTCTAATAATTTTTAAATTTCACAATTAATTCCCCGTTTACATTAGTTATTTCTAAATATGACAACAGTGCCCTGAGGCTAGATTCTACAGACATCTCATCATCTCGATACCTAAACACGTGCTGCTCGACACAGTTGCCGTTTTTTCGACCAGTCCAATTGCTTAATACCTTAAAAAATAGCTGAAATGGCAACACTCTCAGGAGGCTTGCCTCTAGCGGTCGCGGTGATACACGAACTACTTTGATGGAGAGATCATATTTTCTACTGTTACCTGCGAAATATAATCGTTTATACACCTTTCAGTACTTGAACGAAAACAAAATGGTGAAAAGGGATGTAACTTTCTCTGGACTGGATCAACTTCCTGCCATTTATAATAACTCAGTGTTAGAAAATTGGTCTGCTAACTCTTCTGTAATTTCTCGAGTTAATCGAAAATGTTGAATTTATTGTTCATCACTAAATTGTAAATTTACCTTACTTGGAATAGACAGCTAAGTTAAAGTTTGATATTTGTTTACAACAAAGCAAACAATAAACAGATGAAACAACAGGGACAACAGATAACTAAAATAAGAAAACAACTGACATATCGATCATATGCGCATGAGCAGTCAAAAATGGTGAAAATTTTGAAAAAATGGTTATTAATTGCCAAAAATTGTCAAAAATGGTCAATAATTGTCAAATATTTTGAAAAATGTTCAAAATTTTTGAAAAATTCTCAAAAATGGTCAATAATTGTCAATGACGGTCAATAATTGTCAAAACCAATCAAAATTCATCAAAAATTGTCAAAAATGGTCCAAAAGGATCAATAATTGTTAAAATTTTGAAAAATGGTCAAAAATTGTCAAAATTTTGAAAAAATGGTCAATAATTGCCAAATATGTTAGAATTTTTCAAAAATTGTCAAAAATGGTCAATAATTGTCAAAGACGGTCAATTATTGTCAAAATTGGTCAAAAACTGTCAAAAATGGTCAATAGTTGTTGAAATTTTTGAAAAATTGTCAGGAATTTGGAAAAATCGTCAAAAGTTGTCAAAAACTGTCAAAATTTGGAAAAAATGGTTAATAATTGCCAAATATTTTCAAAAATTGTCAAATTTTCTGAAAACTTGTCAAAAATGGTCAAAAACTGTTAAAATTTTGAAAAAATGGTCAATTATTATTAAAAATTGTCAAAAATGGCCAATAATTGTTGGAACCCGTCAAAAATGCTCAAAAATGGTCAATAATTGTTAAACTTTGGAAAAATGGTCTAAAGTGGTCAAAATTTTTGAAAAATTGTCTAAAATGATAAATAATTGTCAAAACTGTCATAATTGGTCAATAATTGTCAAAAATGGTCAATACTGTTCATCACTAAACTGTAAATTTACCTTACTTGGAATAGACAGCTAAGTTAAAGTTTGATATTTGTTTACAACAAAGCAAACAATAAACATTTGAAACAACAGGGACAACAGATAACTAAAATAAAAAAACAACTGACATATCGATCATATGCGCATGAGCAGTCAAAAATTGTGAAAATTTTGAAAAAATGGTTAATAATTGCCAAAAATTGTCAAAAATTGTCAAAAATGGTCAATAATTGTCAAAAATTTTGAAAAATGTTTAAAATTTTTGAAAAATTGTCAAAAACGGTCAATAATTGTCATACCAATCAAAATTCGTCAAAAATTGTCAAAAATGCTCCAAAAGGATCAATAATTGCTAAAATTCTGAAAAATGGTCAAAAATTGTCAAAATTTTGAAAAAATGGTCAATAATTGCCAAATATGTTAAAATTTTTCAAAAATGGTCAATAATTGTCAAAGACGGTCAATAATTGTCAAAATTGGTCAAAAATGGTCAAAAATGGTCAAAAATGGTCAAAAATTGTTAAAATTTTTGAAAAATTGTCGGGAATTTGGAAAAATCGTCAAAAATTGTCAAAATTTGGACAAAATGGTTAATAATTGCCAAATATTTTCAAAAATTGTCAACAATTATATAAAAGTGTCAAAAATGGTCAATAATTATTAAAAATTGTCAAAAATGGTCAATCATTGTTAGAACCTGTCAAAAATGCTCAAAAATTATCAAAAATGGTCAATAATTGTTAAAATTTGGAAAAATGGTCTAAAATGGTCAAAATTTTTGAAAAATTGTGTAAAATGATAAATAATTGTCAAAACTGTCAAAATTGGTCAATAATTGTCAAAAATGGTCAAGTATTGTTAAAATTTGAAAAAATTGTCCAAAATTGTCAAAATTTTGAAAAAATGGTCAATAATTGTCAAAATTCGTCAAAAATGGTCAAAAATGGTCAAAAATTGTGAAAATTTTTGAAAAATGGTGAAAAATCACAAAAAATGGTAATTCTATTGTGCATAAGAAGCAAGCTTCTGTCGGCGGTGTCCGACGACCGCTCACCTTTTTTTTCTTAAATATTTTATATGCAAGGTTCTTTTTGGATTTGTTCACAGATAATCATATGAACGAATTTGTGTTGGTGTAGGTAGTTCAGAAGGGACTTTATCAATAGCAACAATAGCTGCTCGGATAAAGTATTCTCGGGAGATGGTTACCTGTACTTTTACTTCAAAGCAGGCATCTCTGGCCAGGTTTGTCTCTTGACAAAAAAAAATTTGAAACTGGTTTCAGCTAAAAAAAGGTACCAGTTAACACACCACTCTGCTCGTCAATTTAGGGCATTGATCATCCGAATAGTATTTTTTTGATATCATCAATATAACGAGCTTATTATTATTTCAATTACAAATACTTTGAATGAATTGCGAAATACAAAATTTTTATATCTTTGATATAAATACGACGTTTGTGTTGAAACAAAACAATTATTGTATTTAAAGGAGTGGTTTATAAATAAATTCACGCATTTTTAATGTGAATACAAATACTTGTCTGCAATTATGTTTTTGCCGTAATTAAATAATTACTCACGACTAAACAACAATCAAACAATCGTTGTGGCATAAATAAAAAGCACAATATCATCTTATTATAAAAAGCACAAAGCGAATAAAAATATTTGTAGAAGGAGCCGTTATTTATTATTTCCAAATTTAGCTTCGGAACAGGAAGAAGGGAACACCTATGCTGGATGGATTTCTTACAAATAAATTAAATTTTTATCGTACGTCCATGATATAGAAATTCTTTCAATTAAACTGAGCCCTTTTAAAAAAATTTCGTACGCCTATAATAGAAGGAAATTTCTACAAATAAATTAACCTCCTTTGAAAGTTTTATCGTACGCCCATGATATAGAAGTTGTCGGAAATAAATTAATCCCCCATAAAAACTTCATCTTACGACTACGATCTACGAAAATTTTTACAAATAAATCTATCGATCTATCCGTATGAAGCAGGGGCGGGTCGTTAGTATTTTCATATTTTCAACTAGAGCCATAGTTTGGAAAGCTTATCAGAGGAAGGAATGCGACCAAAAACATTCGATATTGCCACGTTTAACTATGAAAATGCTATAGTGCTAAGTATGTAATGATAATAATTAGAAAATGGACTTTTTATTATTAACAATATGTCTATAATGATTAAACGTTAGTTCTTTAATGTGCTTGTTTCATTGGATTTTGTCTATTAACATTAGTTTTTCAATTTTTGAATATTACCGCGTACTCCGAACGAACCCAATTGGTGAAGATTTATCGAACAGCCAGCTGCTGTGCAACCACCTGACTTGCTGTCGGCAAGCGCATGCGTGTGCTCTTCCCTCTCACTTCTACTATTGCCCGATATTGATTATCCAGTGGCGTTGGTATTGTCAGTGTTTATCATTGTATTTTCAGTGTTTATCATTGTATTTCCAGTTTTATTTGGCGTCTTGTATTTTGTGTTTAGTATTAATACGTAAACGTATCAGCGAATCACAAAAGATAAACATTACCAATAAAACTCACATTAATATGACACTTACAAACACTAAACCACTACAGATGTTTACTTTCTCTCGAAGTGGGTTGATAATTGCAAAATAATTCACACTCCTTGTTGAATCCATTCATTTGTTTTTTAACCACGCATTTTATGCAATAATGGACATAAATATATAATGTCCAACGCATCATCTTACGTCTAACGATTTATATAAATGTTACAAAATTGTAGGCGGTCACTTTTAAATGATCCATATGGTCTTTTTTCAAATACATCTTCACCACATTAAAATAAATCGAGTAGGCACAATCCTTAAAAATACTTTGGTAACAGACAAATGACAAATACAGTTGATTTAAGAGGGAAAAAGTTAAGTGCGCATGTCCACATGCGCATCACTAATTTACAGTAGAAAACTGTCACACATTGCTTAAAGTACCGATAAGTTTCGTTGTGAAAAGGTGGGGACAGATAGATATAGCAAGCGCCAAACGTGATGGTGATGATACGCCTCTGTACAGAGCATTTATATGTCTTGCAAGAGCTGTACTGGGAGGTAACATTGAAAATGAGTTTGTGCGCATGTGGGCGGGCTCGCCATTACGTTTGGCGCTTGCTATATGTGTATTGCTCTTAGACGTCAAATAGGTGAATTTTTAGGTTTAAGTGGGTCTTAGGTGAGATTGAAGGGCTAAGGGAAGTAATTTAAATACCTAATTTCAGTTTAAACAAAATTAAATGTCATTAACGTCATTGTTTGTATGATAATTAGTCTAAATCTTTTTGAAATTTAAGTGAAGCCTTCGATCTTTTGTATTTGCAACAACTTATTACGTCAAAACACAGCTCATTATTCTCATTATTTCGTTTCAAATGCTCTCCTTTAAATCAAAGCCTGCCAACCCCTCTACACGAATTATCTGGGTCTTAGTAAAGCCACATAAAATCTGCAGCAGTGGCGGGTGAGATTGAAGGGCTAAGGGAAGTAATTTAAATACCCGATTTCAGTTTAAACAAAATTAAATGTCACTGACGTCATTGTTTGTAAATATTTGACCAAAAATAAATCGACCGTCCATTATTAAACAAACATAGTAATTCGATATTTAAAAACGTGGTAAACAGATTCATTGTCAAAGTGTAACGCACTCTTGATCGTAGTTGATAGAGTGTCACTCGATTTTTCAATTAAAGTCGACAACAAATTAATTAGCGAGATCGAGATCATCGGCATAAATGGATGATAGTTTTTGAGTGACCTATGAGTCATTTTTGACAATATAAAAATTGATATCGAACGCCAGAGACGAACTGAGATTGTTTTTTTCAAACACTCGCATTTAAACGAGAAATATAATAATGGCAATGGTATTTTTATCAATTAACTGATCCAGTGTCACCTGACATTTGACATGACATTTATGACAGTTTTTGATACAAACTAAAAAATATTAATGCGGCTCCTTTAACAAATACTGTACTGTGTTGTATAAGCAAATTTTCGTTACTTTTAACAGTGGCGGCTCGTGGTTAATTTCATAGCGGGGTCATAGGTGATGTGACCAAAATCTTGAAATACGTAACGCCACTGACCAGGCCCATCCGCCGTAGGCGGAAATTTTTCGAAAAACCACTCCCAATTTCTGTCCAGTCGTTAAAATCGTTGAAAAAGCAAAATTTGTTCCTTTCCAAAGTCCCAGAGGCAAAAAATTTGTTTGGGCCTCGCTCGTTTTAAAAAAATAATGCTCTCTTAAAAAACAACCATATTTTATTCATTTCTATACATATTAAATATATATAGCTCATTATTATCATTATTTCGCTTCAAATGCTCTCCTTTAAATCAAAATATAGCGCGGCCTGCCAACCCCTCTACACTTCTCTTTTCTAAGCGTGTAATAATCAGCCGACGTAAGTCGATTCATCGTCGATATTAAACCGGGCTTTTGACCCAACACATGTAAACTTCGGGCGTGTTTCTCTCACGCCGCGAAGATCGTCAGTGCTCGGCAAATTCCGTTCCCATATAACACCTTGAGGTTAACGGTGGACTCCAACCTGGCGATTTATACAGTTTTTATTATACCTAGGGGTGGTCGATTTTTTTATTGTTTATTTATTTATTTATTAGTGAACGGGATCACCCCCTTGAAGAAATACATTCATAGATAAAAACTATACAATTTGAACAAAAAAACATTAGAAATAACAATTCCATCATAAAATACGATATAACGACACATAATGTAATAAATTGACATAATAAACACAAAAATAATAATAATATAAATAATAATAGCTCATTAGAAACTTATTAGGTTTTCAGTGTGCTGTAGCGAATTTTGGTAATCAAATGTGTGTGAATGAAA
This sequence comes from Lochmaea crataegi, assembly GCA_947563755.1. Classification (NCBI taxonomy): domain Eukaryota; kingdom Metazoa; phylum Arthropoda; class Insecta; order Coleoptera; family Chrysomelidae; genus Lochmaea; species Lochmaea crataegi. Next base: position 14,890,149 of record OX387436.1, on the reverse strand, counting down.
GTCAATTTCATTGGTATTTTAGAGTTGTGATCGTAGGAAATAGTATATTGTGCAACAAGTGGAGAAAAGTACTTTCCCCACATGTTGCACACTATACTTTTTCTACAATTGCACAAATTTAAAGAATACAAGTAAAGTAACTTAATATTTATTTTTATGGTTAGTAAAACAAAAAGAAAAGGTGAGCGGTCGTCGGACCGCCGATAGAAGCTTGCTTCTTATGCACAAAAGAATGATCATTTTAAAACATTTTTCGTAAATTTTTGACCATTTTTCAAAAACTTTGATAATTTTTGACAATTATTGACGATTTTTTCAAAATTTTTGACAATTTTTTACTATTTTTTAAAATTTTAACAATTATTGATCATTTTTGACAATTATAGACCAATTTTGACAGTTTTTTTATAATTATTGACCATTTTTTCAAAATTTTGACAATTTTTGACCATTTATCAAAATTTCAACAAAATATTGACCATTTTTGACACTTTCTGATAATTATTGACCATTTTTGACAATTTTTCAAAAATTTTGACAATTTTTTCAAATTTTAACAATTATTGACCAATTTTGACAATTATTGACCATTTTTGACAATTTTTGAGCATTTTTGACAGGTTCTGACAATTATTGACCATTTTTGACAATTTTTCAAAAATTTTTAACAATTGTTGACCATTTTGACATTTTTTAATAATTATTGACCATTTTTTCAAAATTTTGACAATTTTTGACAATTTTTCGAAAATTTTGACAATTTTTCGAAAATTTTGACAATTTTTGACAATTGACCATTTTTTCAAATTTTAACAATTATTGACCATTTTTGACAATTATTGATCAATTTTGACCATTTTAGACCATTTTTCCAAATTTTAACAATTATTGACCATTTTTGAGCATTTTTGACAGCTTCTGACAATTATTAACCTTTTTTGACAACTTTTCAAAATCTTTGACAATTTTCAACAATTATTGACCATTTTTGAGATTTTTTTATAATTATTGACAATTTTTGAGATTTTTTTATAATTATTGACAATTTTTTCAAAATTTTAACAATTTTCGACCATTTTTCAAAATTTTAACAATTATCGACCATTTTTGACAGTTTCTGACAATTATTGACCATTTTTGACAACTTTCAAAAATTTTGACAGTGTTTGATCATTTTTCAAAATTTTAACAATTATTGACTATTTTTGACCATTTTTTAAAATATTTGACAATTTTTGACAGATTCTGACAATTATTGACCATTTTTTCAAAATTTTGACAATTTTTGACCATTTATCAAAATTTCAACAAAATATTGACCATTTTTGACAGTTTCTGATAATTATTGACCATTTTTGACAATTTTTCAAAAATTTTGACAATTTTTTCAAATTTAACAATTATTGACCAATTTTGACAATTATTGATCATTTTTGACAATTTTTCAAAAATTTTGACCATTTTAGACCATTTTCCCAAATTTTAACAATTATTGACCATTTTTGACAATTTTTGAGCATTTTTGACAGGTTCTGACAATTATTGACCATTTTTGACAATTTTTCAAAAATTTTAATAATTTTTAACAATTATTGACCATTTTGACATTTTTTAATAATTATTGACCATTTTTTCAAAATTTTGACAATTTTTGACAATTTTTCGAAAATTTTGACAATTGACCATTTTTCAAATTTTAACAATTATTGACCATTTTTGACAATTATTGATCAATTTTGACCATTTTAGACCATTTTTCCAAATATTAACAATTATTGAGCATTTTTGACAGCTTCTGACAATTATTGACCATTTTTGACAACTTTTCAAAATTTTTGACAATTTTTGACCATTTTCATATTTTTTAATAATTATTGACCATTTTTTCAAAATTTTGACAATTTTTGACAATTTTTCGAAAATTTTGACAATTGACCATTTTTTCAAATTTTAACAATTATTGACCATTTTTGACAATTATTGATCAATTTTGACCATTTTAGACCATTTTTCCAAATTTTAACAATTATTGACCATTTTTGAGCATTTTTGACAGCTTCTGACAATTATTGACCATTTTTCAACATTTTTGACAATTTTCAACAATTATTGACCATTTTTGAGATTTTTTTATAATTATTGACAATTTTTTCAAATTTTTACAATTTTCGACCATTTTTCAAAATTTTAACAATTATTGACCATTTTTGACAGCTTCTGACAATTATTGACCATTTTTGACAACTTTCAAAAATTTTGACAGTGTTTGATCATTTTTCAAAATTTTAACAATTATTGACTATTTTTGACCATTTTTTAAAATATTTGACAATTTTTGACAGATTCTGACAATTATTGACCATTTTTGACAATTTTTCCAAATCTTTGACAATTTTTAACAATTATTGACCATTTTTGACAGTCTTTTATAATTATTGACCATTTTTTCAAAATTTTGACAGTTTTTGACAATTTTTGACAATTAATAACCATTTTTCTAAATTTTTGACAATTTTTGAAAATATTTGGCAATTATTAACCATTTTTTCAAAACTGACAGTTTTTGACAATTAATGACCATTTTTTCAAATTTTTGACCATATTTCAAAATTTTTGAGAATTTTTTAAAATTTTTAACATATTCTCTATTATAATCTGACAGTTTTGTGACAACTAAGTAGGTATTTAAAGATGACAGTAGCCTACTAAGTTTTTGTCGATTTTATTTGATTCTCCATATAAATGTATGTGGCGTGGGCAAAGTGCCGTGAGAAATATTATTTCTCACAGTATGAGCAATATTTGGTTTTGAAATCAAATAAGGTATGAGAAATACGTCACTTTTCATAGCAGTTGTAGAAAAAATAGTTTGTACAAGAATTTTTATTCAACAGCCAGACAAGTTTGATACAACTCAAAGGCGCTTATCTTTTTATACCTTAAATTTCAAGAGTATCAGCATACATAAAAAGTCGTAAAATTTCAATAAAAAACAAACTGTATGTTCAACTTATCCTTGAGAACGAAAATTATTAAATTAGTTTTTATAGCTTTTTAATATCCAAGCAAGTCTGTTTTTTTAAATACCGCTGGCTTTTATTTTTAGAGTACCCATTGAGAAAACTAGTCGAACATTTAAAAAATTAATCTATGGTACTTAACTTAATCAACGTATTTGACGAACTATAGTCTGTACACTAATGTTCTGAGGGTAATGAAATCTAAATTTGACATCACAGGACCCATAAAACTAGAAGATGTGATGGTTGTGGATACATTTTCCGGAAAAGTTCTATGCCAGTCCCATATGTGTTTCGTAAGTCAATAGTATTCAAATGACTTGCTTTCCTAACACCTGCAAGATATAATAATCCAATTAGGGCTCGAATTTCGTCAATATTGGTTGGAAAAATATCTCTCTCACGAACACGGTTTGCTCACTTTCGTTCTCCTCGATTTTGTTCTCCTCGATTTCTTCTTCTGTATCGCTATCTTCAGATCTCTCTTCTGCAACATCGTTTTCGGTTGTTTCCTCCTCATCATCAAATTCTTCTTCTGTCTGGACTTCTTAAAAAAGTCGCAACAATCGCTGCTGATCTCTTTCGTAGTTGTAGTTCATTTTTAATTTGAATTACAATACCAAAAATAACAACAAATTCTATAATTTAAAACCTATTAAATATATTTCTTATATTATCTCAGTGGGTGCACACGGTGTCCTGCACCGGGTGCAATCTATTTTTCTTTATTCAAAATTAATCGATTTGGCAAAAATAAATAAATAAATAAATAAAAAAATAATAAAAAATAAATCGATTTCTGCGAAAAAATCGATTTTTTTTGTATTATTTTAAAAAGTACATGCTTTTCATATTCCGGTAACAAACCTAAGAGATTCATTAATTAACAATTTATCAGATTAAAAATCAAATAAAATTATATGAAAATTGTTAAAAATTTTGAAATATGGTCAAAAATGGTCAATAATTGTCAAAAATTGTCAAATATTATCAAAAACTGTTAAAAATGGACAATTTTTTTTAAAAATTGTCAATTCTCAAAAACTGTTGAAAATGGAGAATTTTTGTCAAAAATGGTTAATCATTGTCAATAATTGTTAAAATTTTGAAAAATGTTCGATAATTGTCAAATTTTTTTTTAATTTGAAAAATGGTCAAAATTTTTCAAAAATTGTCAAAAATGGTCGATAATTGTCAAAAACTTTGAAAAATTTTAGAAAAATGGTCACTAATTGTCAAAAATGGTCGATAATTGTCAAACATTTTAAAAACATTTTGAAAAATGGTCAAAAATTTTCAATAATTGTCAAAAGCTATCAAAACTTGTCAAAAACTGTCAAAAATGGACCATTATTGTCAAAATTGTCCAATAATTGTAAAAAATTGTTAAAATTGTGAAAAATGGTCGATAATTGTCAAAAACTATCAAAAATGGACAATTATTGTTAAAAGTTGTCAAAAATGGACAATTATTGTCAAAAATTAGTAAAGTTTTTGAAAAATTGTCAAAAATTTTGAAATATGGTCAATAATTGTCAAAAATGGTCAAAAATTTGGAAAAATGGTCCATAATTGTCAACAATTGTCAATAATTATCAAAAATAGTCAATAATTTTGAAAAATGGTCAAAAATTTGGAAAAATGGTCCATAATTGTCAACAATTGTCAATAATTATCAAAAATAGTCAATAATTTTGAAAAATGGTCTAAAATTTTGAAAAATTGTCAAAAATGGTCAAAGACTATCAAAAATGGTTAAAAATTGTCAGTTATTGGTCAAAACTGTTAAAAAAGGACAATTATTGTCTAAAACTGTAAAAAATGGTTAAAAGTTGTCATCATTTTGAAAAATGGTCAAAAATTATCAAAAATTTTGAAAAACGGTCACTAATTTTGAAAAACAGTCAAAATGGTCAATAATAGTCAAAAATGGTCAAAAATTGTCAGAATTTTGAGAAATGGTCAATAATTGTCAAAAACTGTCAAAAATTTAAAAAAAAAATTTGAAAAATTGTCAAAAATTTTCAAAGATGTTCGATAATAGTCAAAAACTTTGAAAAAAATTTGAAAAATGGTCAAAAATAACCAATAATTGTCAAAAATGACCAAAAATTGTCAAAAACTATCAAAAATGGACAATTATTGTTAAAAATTTTGAAAAATTTTGAAAAATTGTCAAAAATAATTGTCAAAAACTATCAAAAATAGTCAAAAACTTTCAAAAATGGACGATTATTGTTAAAAATTGTCAAAATTCTGAAAAATAGTTGATAATTGTCAAAAATTGTTGAAGTTTTTGAAAAGTTGTCAAAAATTTTCAAATATGGTCAAAAATGGTCAATAATTGTCAAAAGTGGTCCATAATTGTCAGCAATTGTCAATAATTATCAAAAATGGTCAATAATTTTGAAAAATAGTCTAAAATTTAGAAAAATGGTCTAAAATTTTGAATAATTGTCAAAAATTGTCAATTATTGTTAAAAACTGTTGAGAATAGGACAATTATTGTCTAAAACTGTCAATAATTGTTAAAATTTGGAAAAATGGTCAAAAATTATCAAAAATTTGGAAAAATGGTCACTAATTTTGAAAAACAGTCAAAATGGTCAATAATTTTCAAAAATGGTCAATAATTGTTAGAATTTTGAAAAATTGTCAGAATTTTGAGAAATGGTCAATAATCGTCAAAAGTTGTCAAAATTTTGAAAAATAGTCAATACGAGCCGTTTCCGAAAATTGATTCACTAAAAATCGATTAATATTGCAATAAAAATCGATTATAAGAAAATAATAATCGATTTATATAAAAATCGATTCTTTTTTAACATCCCTACTTCTATCCAGTAATCCCTATACCCTAGGATTCTGAATTGCTGTGCATTTTGCAAGTATCTGGATGGAGGTTTCTTCTTCCATACCACAGAATCTACATTCCTCTTCATCCAATATTTTGAGCTTTTTCAGGTGCCCATTCAGGCGACAATTTCCCTTTAGGATCCCTGTTAAAATTCTTAGTGCAGTTTTACTTTGACTTATGCATTCATTTGATCACAACTGGTTGTAGTCACCCAGAAGAATATTTGATTGTCTAAACCCTACTAGATCTTTCCAATGGTCAGATCTTCTCTTTTTTTCGGCTCTGCCTATTTCTTCCAATAATACATTGGAGCTGATACCGCAAAAGGGTTCCGGCATCCAAAAAGGTGTTCCAGTCCCCCTCTTTGCTAGTTCATTTCCTTCTATTCCAGTATGTAGCACTTTTCTACTTATTTCAGAATGACTTGTGGTATTTCTCCGACTATAGTATATCAAATATCAAGTATAATATAATCAATAATCTATTTCAAACTTGAACCGAATAAATATTAAAAATGCCCCAACTAAATAACCGAGATGTATCCATAAATAATGGGTTGATCGTTTATTTTTAAAATTTGATGTTACTAATAGGTTGGCATTTATAATATAAACATTTTTTGCATAAACTTACGTCCAGGTGTTTCGGTTTTTCCTAAGCAACGAAAAAACATCAGTAAATCTATTTTAAAAGTTGATGGTTGATCCCTTTTCAAATGGAATAATTTGTTTATTGGAATATATAAATCAATTTAAAAAAAAGTTGTTAACGGGATATGTTTAAAGTGGATCCGAATATATACCGTTATTTTAAATTAACAACTTGAGACAACCTTGAATTATCTAGACGACAGTAACATGAGAACAGGCGCAAATACCCGAGCACGCGACAATATTTTCTTCTGGTAAACCCACTTCTGAAGGTATGGAAAAACATATGATATCCGTTTCGATGTATTTTATAGAGGGCGCCACATACATTTTTGGCATAAATGTGCGCCAAACTTTTTTGTTGTTCAAGTTAGCGTTTTATGAAATAATATCAAAGCAAAAAAAAGGTTTACCTGTTACTAGCTCCAAAACTTTACGGTTCAAAATATAATATTCTTATTTAATGATTCATTTCAGGAATTGTGGTAGGTACGCTAATATGGTTTTCACAATAACATGATGAAGATTATGAAAGTATAGTAGGAGTTAACATGAAACATGTGAATGGAGCTTTAAATTATTATATCATATTATTGTTTTCGAAATAAAATGTATTACATTCCTTATTAGTACTTCATTTTAAAATTCCATTCACATTTTTTATGTTAACTCCTACTATACTTCCATAATCACCATCGTATCATTGTAAAAAACTGTTACTGAAATAAATAGTTAAATGAGAATATTGCAGTTGATTCCCTAAATGACATTTATGTATTGGGTGCAATTAGGGATCATTCAGTTATTTATCTCGAATTTTATGATGATAATTTGACAGGAGAAAGATAGGCAATTATGATATGAAATGATCTGCGATCAATATTATAAAACCACCCACAAATAGAGAATTTTTGGTACAAAATGAACGGTGCTCCACGCCGTAATTACCATTTTGTTGGCGATTTCTTAAGAGAAATGTTTCAATGTCAATGGATTGGAAATAATGGTCCTTTTCGATGCCCCCCAAGATCTCCAGATGGTAATCCACTAGATTATTTCTTTTGGGGCTACTTCTGTATCTCTGTTTCTGTAGAATAGGGAGGGTGAGTTTAGGCCCACAGCACTTAGGCCACATGTGACCCATTGTAGGTCCTCCTAGGTCATCGTCCATCCTGCCTTTTCCAGGAACGTGGACAGGTCACTAGGAGACATCTCCTTTATATCAGCAGGTGTAGGTAAGGACCCACCGAAAACACACTCTGTCACACATCCTGTATAGAGGAGTGTCCTTTAGCCCCATTGGAGGTGTTTTCTTAGCTAACAGTGGCCAGTCAGAAATCCTACTGTTAAACGGAGGTTCATCACCAAATATTTCTTCGGCGCCAGCTTCCCAGGGTCGCCCAGAGTGATCCTGGCAAGATGATTGTCATCCCATCTCTTTAGGGATTGAGCATGGGTGTAACGGTCAGCTAGATCCGCAATTACTAAAGTCGTCAGGTCGTAGGTGTCGCTGGGTCCTAAAAGCCTTAGTCCAGCCGCTTCCTTGGCTAAAGAATCGGCAATGCGGTTACCTTCACTCCTGTCGTGCCCTTTAACCCACCTCAGGATAATATTGTTATCTACCGAGGAGTTAGCTAAATCTTGATGGTACTCTAATATTAGCCCTGATGTATCACGTCTGTTCAAGGCTAATAGGGCTTATGTGCTGTCAGTGCTGATTATTATGTTTACGCCAGAAATTCCTTTTCTGGTTGGTTCTTTTGTGGCAATTGAGATACCAGTCAGTTCTGTTTGAACCACGCTGGTAATTTTTCCCATTCCCCACTTAGTGATCTGGAGTAGACTCCACATCCTTAGCCTTCTTTGGTTTTTGTGCCGTCTGTGTATATGCGTATAGCATTTGCCGCATCTGACTACTTAAAAAGCTTATTAAGAAAAAATGCAGCCACAATTACAAGACTGAAACTCAATCACGGCAGATTTCCTACACAAATGTGGACTTATACCTTCTCCATCTTTAATATGTGATTTGAATCACATCTTTTTTTCTTGCAAAAACCTTCACAAAGAAATTAATTCACTAATAGAAACTTTAAAAGCAAACCATATTGTTTTACCAGTAAATATTACTAGTGTTCTTAGCTCCCAGAACAAAATTATTTTTAATGCTCTAGTTGGATTTCCAATTGAAATTCAACTATATATATAAGCTCCAAACAGATTTCTAAAAAAATCTGTGGCAAATGGAGTTCTCCAACACACCCTTCCACACACACTTAAAAAGTTTCGTGTATTCAGTTTCCATCACAACCAAAGACGATATTAAAGACCAAAGATCTAGCTGTTCTAATTGCAATCAGAAACGTTCAGAGAATAGTCGACCATTGCAATCAGTGATAGTAATTACCTGAAAGTAAACTCGTTGTTCCTCTTCCTTACCGCTTTAATCACCTTTGTCCCTTCCCCAATCAATTTCTCTATTTTCCCCCTCACCCCTTCATCTTCCATTCACGGGTTCATCCCTACCATCTTTATGGTTTTTCATCCCCTCCCCGCTTCCACCACCCTAGCTCCTGTCACCCTTTCCTCGTCCCCCAGAATTCCCCTCACCTCAACCCTCTATAACCACCTCCTTATTCCTAGAGACTCTGAGTCTATCCACCCATTCCCCTTCCATCTCCCCCAATCCCTTCTTAATCCTCTCAATCCCCTCCTGATCTACTTCCCCGATATCCTTCAGGATTATCGCTTCATTCCTCCCACTTCTTTTCCCCATCTGTATAAATTGTTACCTCCACCACCTCTCACCCACGCCACCATCTTCCTCAGCACCTCCACATCTACTGCTTAAGCCTGTGGAGCCCAACGCTGTCCCCGCTCTCCACTTCCCCAAACAGTCGGCTCATCATTTCGAACACCTTCCTCTCATCCCTGCAATCTCCCCCCATCCGACAGATCAACACCTCCGCATTCACCCTTACCCCTTTCCTTTCGGTTATGCGTACCTCCATGACCCACTCCATTTCCTCTCCCGTTTCTCCTAGTATCGGGTACCTATCCCTAAACATCATCTGTATCCCCTTCTCCATTCCACTGTCTTCCTTGGTCACACATACCACTTTTACCTTTTCATCTCCTATCATTGGATTTTACACCTTCACCTCTATTACCTGCCCCTTTTTACCGTCCCTGTCCCTATCTCCAACCACCTTCCATCCTTCCCAGTCTCTTTGCCCCTCCTCCTATCGTGTTTGCATTATCTCCTTCTTATCGTCCTCTCTCCTCAACATCTCCAATTCCTTGACCCGCCCTTCTGCCTTCTGCTCCTCCAGCCTTTCCACCAACTCCTTCAATTTCTTTACACTCTCCCTCTCTTCTTCCATCCCATTCTCCACCTCCTTCCTTCCTTTGTTCTTCAGTTTCCTCTTCTGTTCCTTGACTTCCAGAGGCGATACCTCCTTTCTCTTCACTCCAGTATCACTCCACCCGCTCGTCTCCCCCGCCTTATCAGGCGTTCGTTTTACTTTTATCGATCTACCAAAAATTCCATTTCCTTGCCTTCCTTCATCCATTACCTCCTGTTCTATTTCTGTTTCTTCCCTGTGGAAGAGCTATCCAAATCTTCCACTTCTTCTTCTACCTTTTCACCGAATCTCCTTATGATTTTTTGAACTTCTCTCTGCTAGAACTTTTCAAATGTTCCACTTTCGTGTTTGAACATTTTTTAAAGAGTATGATTGACTTGAACTTTGTCTCTTTTACCAATACAGTATTTTCTTGTATAATTTATTATATTTCATGTGGATTTTGAAAAAATTACCGATGATGATGAAATAAAAGGAAAGTCAAAGTTCGTTAGTTACGTTAATGAAGGTAGATATTGAGTTTGTCCTAGTAAGATTTTTTAAAATTAATTTCCTTATAGTCGGTATTTACATATTAGACGACTAGTAGGAAATTAGTGTATCTCACAATATAAGGCAATTATTTTATATAAACTAATTGATTAGTCCGTTACATAGCACACTCTAAGACTGTTTACGGTCAAAAGTAACCAATAAGAGACGATTGCGTAAAAGGTTCTAGCTTTCATGTTAACTACTTATGTAGATTCATAATTTTTTCCGAAATACTATTGAGAATTATCTTCCTCAGTAGTATCTTTGATTGTCTTAGCCCTACTAGATCTTTCCAATGGTTAGATCTCTTCTTTTCGGCGTTGACTATTTCTTCCAATTTAACATTGGAGCTGATACCGCAAAAGGGTTGAGCCCCTCTCTTCGCTAATCCATCTGCTATTCCATTTTCTTCCATTGCAGTATTTCCTAGAACCCACAGTAAGGAGATGATATTGCTCTCGCCTAGTTCATGCTGGTTTTTTTATGGTTCCCTCTATCCTCTATCCTTGGGCTACAACCCAATTTTCCTGCTCACTATTAGAACCAATTCTGCTTTGTATGTAATCTTCTATCTAGGATATAGTATAGTAAGTATAGTTCAAACCCCTTTGTACGATGCCACAAAGGGTATTCTCACTATCCTCACCAACCTCTCTTTTCTAGTTCTTGATATTGACTCCAATGCGGAAGACGAAAGTTGGAGTGAACAATTTTTCTGAACGCTGTTTATCCAGAAAACCTAGACTGCAACACATATGCTTCACAATTTAGGAAGGAGCAATTGATCATGCTGAAGAGATACTAGGGGGTTTGTACAGCGGAGTTTTTGGATTGGGGCACTAGCAACATTGCAAGCTCCACATTTTTTTCAGGAAAGATTGTTTGGCAACAAAATGTTGCATCAAGGACGTTTTCAGTCCAATATATCAAATATTGACCAAATTTTTGCTAGGAAACTTCTACTGACTGCGACAAAGACTGTTAGAAGAAACGACTCACTGTCTCTGTCTGTTGTTTTGTAGTAAAAACATGATAAATCAGGAACTTTTATGAATCAAAAAAACTTTTACACACATATTTGCATACGATCGTAAATCTTGAAGAAAGTTATTCATGGTACTCGTACTCGGAAGTACCAAAAGGTAGGTGACCTTTGCAGCAAACAAACAAAACCTCCGCTATTTTATGAATCTAATGCCATTTCAGGATAAATGGAATAAATCATTCGGCTTTAACTGAAATTTATTATTAATATATCTTGTCCTAGCGTAATTTATAACGACTTGTTTTATCCAATTTTTTTTTTCGCCTTTAAGTATTATGCAAACAAAACATCTACACTTAATTGTTTAAGCACATAATGTTTTTGTGTAACGCGACCGACTAGGTAGTACTATAAATAGGTACTACTACACAGTCGTTAATAAAAAACACCATCGATATTGTGGAAAAAGACATTATTGCGATTTCCGGACAAAGTTGAGTTCCTAGAATAAAAAGTTGATTATAAAAGTTGTAGATCTTGAGAAAATCTACAACTTTTTCATCAGTAACTTTTTCACATAACCTCAAAATTAGCTCGAAAAACGCAAAAAACTGCATTCTTCGTTTTTTATTTTTGGTTTCGTTAAAAAATGTTCGATTTTGATGAAAATTTAGTAGAAGGTAGCTTTCATAGTCACAAACCATGAAAAAAAATTTTAAATTGAAATTTTGGAAATTTTTTGAGTTATAACGTTTTTTCGATAAAAAACACTTTGGGGGGGGGTGGAAAAAGACATTATTGCGATTTCCGGCCAAAGTTGACTTCCTAGAATAAAAAGTTGATTATAAAAGTTGTAGACCCTGAGAAAATCTACAACTTTTACATCAGTGACTTTTTACATAACCTCAAAATTAGCTCGAAAAACGCAAAAAACTGCACATTTTTCCTTTTTTTATTTTTGGTTTCGTTAAAAAATGTTCGATTTTGATAAAAATTTAGTAGAAGGTAGTCACCAACCATGAAAAAAAATTTCAAATTGAAATTTTGGAAAATTTTCGAGTTATAACGTTTTTTCGATAAAAAACACTTTTTTGGGTGGGGGGTGGAAAAAGACATTATTGCGATTTTCGGCCAAAGTTGAGTTCCTAGAATAAAAAGTTGATTATAAAAGTTGTAGATCTTGAGAAAATCTACAACTTTTATATCAGTGACTTTTCCACATTACCTCGAAATTAGCTCGAAAAACGCAAAAAACTGCACATTTTTCGTTTTTTATTTTTGGTTTCGTTAAAAAATGTTCGATTTTGATGAAAATTTAGTAGAAGGTAGCTTTCATAGTCACAAACCAAGAAAAAAATTTCAAATTGAAATTTTGGAAATTTTTTGAGTTATAACGTTTTTTCGATAAAAAACACTTTTTTGGGGGGGTGGAAAAATACATTATTGCGACTTCCGGCCAAAGTTGAGTTCCTAGAATAAAAAGTTGATTATAAAAGTTGTAGATCTTGAGAAAATCTACAACTTTTACATTAGTGACTTTTCCACATAACCTCAAAATTAGCTCGAAAAACGCAAAAAACTGTATTCTTCGTTTTTTATTTTTGGTTTCGTTAAAAAATGTTCGATTTTGATGAAAATTTAGTAGAAGGTAGCCTTTCATAGTCACAAACCAAGAAAAAAATTTCAAATTGAAATTTTGGAAAATTTTCGAGTTATAACGTTTTTTCGATAAAAAACACTTTTTTTGGGGGGGTGGAAAAAAACATTATTGCGATTTCCGGCCAAAGTTGAGTTCCTAGAATGAAAACTTGATTATAAAAGTAGTAGATCTTGAGAAAATCTACAACTTTTACATCAGTGACTTTTCCACATAACCTCAAAATTAGCTCGAAAAACGCAAAAAACTGCACATTTTTCGTTTTTTATTTTTGGTTTCGTTAAAAAATGTTCGATTTTGATGAAAATTTAGTAGAAGGTAGCGTTCATAGTCACAAACCATGAAAAAAAATTTCAAATTGAAATATTGGAAATTTTTCGAGTTATAACGTTTTTTCGATAAAAAACACTTTTTTGGGGGGGTGGAAAAAGACATTATTGCGATTTCCGGCCAAAGTTAAGTTCCTAGAATGAAAAGTTGATTATAAAAGTTGTAGATCTTGAGAAAATCTACAACTTTTTCATCAGTGACTTTTCCACATAACCTCAAAATTAGCTCGAAAAACGCAAAAAACTGCACATATTTCGATTTTTATTTTTAATTTCGTTAAAGCACGATATCATTTCACAACGTGATTAAAAAATCTCGATATTGCTCATCACTATAGATAACGCCACTTGCCGCCACCACTAAAAATCCCGTATCGCAAGGTATCGATACACTACAAATTTATCGATACTTGGAATGTATCGAAAAGCATAGTATCGATACAAAATATCGAGTATCGGAAATAAAAGTATCGATACACTGGAATATCGGATAGTATCGCGCATCCCTAATTCGTTTGTTCCCAACTGGTTTTAGTCTCTTTGTTTTTTCTAGGCCATTGGAAAGATCTATCCATGTGGACATACCTCTAACATGAAACAAACATCTTCAGTTGCTGCAATGATTTGGATAAATCTTTTACTGCACCAGTTTCGTTAAATTTTTTACTAATTTACTGACAGTAGACCTAGTTATGATATAATAAATTATTAAAGATTATTCAAATTAAACGAGTTCATTCAATCATAACCATCTAAATGTATTATTTTAACTTCGGCGAAGATAATTCCGAAATTATGGCATTTAGGTATAGGGAACATCTATAAAAATCGAGCGATCCGTTTCCGAGGTAATTGAGGCGTTCCATACTTAAAACTCACTCTGTATAACAATAAACATTTTCTCGGACAGCCAAGCGCCTTCCATACCGCTTTCTTCGATATATAAAGTGTCTCTGATTGGTTACGCCCGAACACAAAAGGAAATATGTTTCTAAATAAATTCTGTAACCATTTGGCAAGCCATTCAAAAAAAAAAATGATATAGTATGCAAATTAATCTTCACCTAAAAAAAAAGATGCCGTTGTCATTGAATACCCAGATAGTTCGAATCATTGAGTCACTATTATTGTGAACAGTTGTTGATATCATGTTTTCTTAGGAGGTTGTTCACCTCCCCATATTTTCGCTATCGAATTTCTACGATAAATCCGCCTATCAAATATCAATTAAGAAGGAAACTAGATAATATAACGATGGGTAACAGTCACAGTAATGGACTCTGCTATTTTTTTTTTCCTAACAAATTGGTGCAAAAAATTGTCATAAAAACGATAGAAGTCATGAATCTTGAATCTACACCTATGGAAAGAGTTTGGATGGGTCAGATAATTGGAGAGTTGATTTAACTATTTTCATTTGAAGATGATCTTTATATATAATCAGAGTTTTAAGTCTCACAGGTCTCAATTCTATTCAATCTATTTCAGACCTCTATTCCATTTCCTCCTAGGTCGTCCCATTTTTTTCTTACCTCCTCCACTTCCAAGGAGAATCTTCTTCACACACCTTTCGTCATCCATCCTACCCACATGGCCAAACCATCGAAACCGTTGTGCTTGAATCTTACTTGTAATGCATGGTGATTTATACATGTCTTGGATTTCTTTGTTTGTTCTCCTTCTCCACTGCCCCGCATCTTCAATTCCTCCGTAACATTTTCTTAAAATCTTTCGTTCTCACTTCTCCAGTTTACTTTTATATTTTTCATTTAATATCCAAGCTTCACTTCCGTGTAAAGGGTAGGTTGTATGATTGTTTTGTATCTTCGTTTTCCTTGTTAATAATTTTAATTGTATCCTTTTTTCTAGGGCTCCCAAGGCTCTGCTGGCTGTCTTTCCCCTTTTGTCTATTTCCATATCTTCATCGCTTTTCTCTGTCACTGTTTCTCCAAGATATTCAAAATGACTTAATTTTGAAAAGAATAGTTTTTATCTTTGCTTGTTATATCTATTTTCGAGTTTTCGCCGGCACCCATTTCTAAATATTTAGTTTTTTCTTCAAAAATTGTGATCTTGTTATTTTTGCGATGTCTTCTGCATAGGCTATCACTTGGTGTTTTTTATAATATGTTATCACTTTTGGATCTATTAAGCTGTCTCTTATGATACTGTCTTAAACCTCTATTTAGATCAGAAGGCCTTCAACCAAAACTTTGTTCGAAGAATCAGCTAGTGCTCTGCTCACTGATACCTCCATACACGATTTTATGGATTAATTTTCCTATACTACATTCATAAAGAAGAGAGAGTAATAAAAATGCAAATTTGGATAAATTTTGTACTGATCAATCACTTTTTCTTCTCTTTTAAAAATTTTCTAATGTACCTCAGGTAAAAATCCTTTATTTTTATATACCTCACCCTGTTCGACCGGAGAATACAATAGAACCCAAAACCGAGAACAATAGAAGGCAAGGGATAAACTATTCTCATAGGCGCCCCAATTGGGGGAAACTTACATTTCAAGTATCGTGGTATTAGTAAAGAAAATAGTAAATATGTAAAAAGTTCTATGAAATTATTAGTTAAAATATAACATATTGTTACGCGAGCTACTGCATTAATATGCTCACTTAGTGCCCCCAGTGAAATCCCCATGTGAGACGACTATGGCTCCTCCGCCCAATTTTCGAGAAACATCGAGAATACCCACCGCATCCGCCAGAACGTCGAGCGACTTCTAGAAATACGACGCGCGAGTATAAATAGGCCACGAGCATCGCTGCAGGCAATTAGTCAATCAGTCAGTGTTGATACCGAAGGAAAGTAATCGCGCCTCGATAAGGTGTTTATTAAGTGACTCTCATATAAATTATAATTAGTGTGTTTAGTGTATTACATAAATTATTAAATAAGGACTGAATTACATATAAATCAGTAAATATAAATTAATTGTAAATATAAATTAGAATAAACGTTACAATATATTTTTAACTGCTGTCTTTTTTTTAAATTTAAATGTTGGCAAAACAATGGTACCAATGGTACGGTCGAAAAAATGGGTTTTTCATCGTTTTATTACTCTCTCTTCTTTATGAATACACTTTAGATGATGTTTACACTCCGAAACATGTAATCATCCAAGCTTAGACAATGTCATGTGGAGCGTACCTACGTACTGGAAGTCTTCTTTTTCTTCTTAATCACAAGCCTTTCTACCTTTAGATGGAGGTGTCTTTTTCGTTAATGGTGGCATTATAAAACGTGTTAATTCTCTAGGCCGGTACTGTTCGAAGTGTTTAAAATGTTATCAAGTAACCACAGACACTTGAATGAATATTATTTAGGGCAGTGTTTTGATGCTTTATTTAAATATCCTCGCATATTGATATATCGCTATTATAACAAATTGCTGGCTAAGTGTTTTTCCTAACAATTGTTATGAGCTTGTAAATTTAACCAACACTGAAACATAAACATTCATTACTATCTGCTATTTAAACGAGTATCCGGGGTGATTCTAACTACGAATATTAAGCTTGTCTCGATTTATTTAGTTAAAGCTTGAACCAAAAGTGCTAATTCAGTCATCTTTCTTTATCCCATCCTCGTCGCTAAAATTATTGTGTTCAATTCACTTTAACTAGATCGAATTAGAAATAACTTTTTAATTGTAATGATCTTATTTTTCTATAACTGACAGTAACAATAATAATGACAGAAACATTTAATGCAAAAATAACAGAATACTTAGAGGTCTAAAAAATATAACTCTTGGACTCTTTCTGGTACTGTCTTTTTGGTTTCAACGTCATGAGAATATTTATCGTATATCCCCCACCCAAGTGGTCGAACTCCTCCTTTTCCTCCAATCTTTATTATCATTTTTCAAGCCTCCACATCGCCTTCCTCTCCTTTCACTGAACCTACTTATGATTTTTTGAGCCTCTGACCTTATTCCTTTATCTGGAAGAGCTCTCCAAATGTTCTATACCTCTCTTTCCCCTTTTCACTAAATCTTCGTATGTTTTTTAAGCCTTTGGTTGTATTCCACTATCTGAAAGAGCTATCCAAATCATCTACTTCTTTTCCTCAATTTTCACAGAATCTCTGTATGATTTTTGAAGTATCTGTGTTTATTCTTCTCTCTGGAAGAGCTCTCCAAATCTTTCACATCATTCTCCTCTCTTTTCACCAAATTCCTGTATTAATATTTGAGCCTCTCAGTGTATTCGTCTCCCTGGAAGAGTGTTCCAAATTTTCCACTTGTATTGAAGCTTGCTTCTTATTGCACAGGACTTTTGGGAAGGCTAGTGAACTCGTGAAACGTGTAATGTTACGAAAAAGCGTTCGTCACGCGTTGACTCATTAGAAAGAGAGAGAAAGAGGGACGCAGGCTATAGTGTACGTTTAGTGCAGAGATAGAGAGAGACGCATTGAAATAACGAGCGATACTATATAACCAACGCTGCGTTAAAATTTTGAAAAATGGTCAAAAATTGTCAAAATTTTGAAAAAATGGTCAATAATTATAAAAGACTGTCAAAAATGGTCAATAATTGTTGAAAATTGTCAAAATTTTTGAAAAATGGTCAAAAATTGTTAAATATTTTAAAAAATGGTCAAAATTTTCGAAAGTTGTCAAAAATGGTCAATAATTATCAGAAACTGTCAAAAATGGTCAATAATTGTTGAAATTTTGAAAAATGGCCAAAAATTGTTAAAATTTTGAAAAATGGTCAAAAATTGTCAATAATTATACAAAAACTGTCAAAAATGGTCAATAATTGTTAAAAATTGTCAAAATTTTTGAAAAATTGCCAAAATTTTTGAAAAATGGTCAAAAATCGTTAAATATTTTAAAAAATGGTCAAAATTTTTGAAAGTTGTCAAAAATGGTCAATAATTATCAGAAACTGTCAAAAATGGTCAATAATTGTTAAAATTTTGAAAAATGGTCAAAAATTGTTAAAATTTTGACAAAATGGTCAATAATTATAGAAAACTGTCAAAAATGGTCAATAATTGTTGAAAATTGTCAAAAATGGCCAATAATGGTCAGAACCAGTCAAACATGCTCAAAAATTGTCAAAAATGGTCAATAATTGTTAAAATTGTGAAAAATGGTCAAAAATTGTCAAAATTTTGAAAAAATGGTCAATAATTATAAAAAACTGTCAATAATGGTCAGAATCTCACAAACATGCTCAAAAAATGTCAAAATGGTCAAAAATGGTCAAAAATTGTTAAATATTTTAAAAAATGGTCAAAATTTTTGAAAGTTGTCAAAAATGGTCAATAATTATCAGAAACTGTCAAAAATGGTCAATAATTGTTAAAATTTTGAAAAATGGTCAAAAATTGTTAAAATATTGACAAAATGGTCAATAATTATAGAAAACTGTCAAAAATGGTCAATAATTGTTGAAAATTGTCAAAAATGGTCAATAATG
The DNA here is from genome assembly GCA_947563755.1 of Lochmaea crataegi. Lineage (NCBI taxonomy): Eukaryota > Metazoa > Arthropoda > Insecta > Coleoptera > Chrysomelidae > Lochmaea > Lochmaea crataegi. The sequence continues at coordinate 14,871,299 of OX387436.1, read as the reverse complement.
GTCAGAACCTGTCAGACATGCTCAAAAATTATCAAAAATGGTCAATAATTGTTAAAATTTGGAAAAATGGTATAAAATGGTCAAAATTTTTGAAAAATTGACAAAAATGGTCAATAATTGTCAGAAACTGTCAAATATGGTCAATAATTGTTAAAATTTTGAAAAATGGTCAAAAATTGTTAAAATTTTGAAAAAATGGTCAATAATTATAAAAAACTGTCAAAAATGGTCAATAATTGTTAAAAATTGTCAATAATGGTCAGAACCTGTCAAACATGCTCAAAAATGGTCAATAATTGTTAAAATTTGGAAAAATGTTGGACCATTGGACCATTTTTGGTCAAAATTTTTGAAAAATTGTCAATAATTGTTAGAAACTGTCAAAAATGGTCAAACATTGTTAAAAAATGTCAATAATGGTCAGAACCTGTCAAACATGCTCCAAAATTGTCAAAAATGGTCAATAATTGTTAAAATTTGTAAAAATGATCTAAAATGGTCAAAAATTTTTAAAAATTGTCAAAAATGATCAATAATTGTCAAAACTGTCCAAATTGGTCAATAATTGTCAAAATTTTGAAAAAATGATTATAAAAAACTGTCGAAAATGGTCAATAATTGTTAAAAATGGTCAATCTGGTCAGATCCTGTCAAACATGCACAAAAATTGTCAAAAATGGTCAATAATTGTTAAAATTTGGAAAAATGGTCTAAAATGGTCTAAAATGGTCAAAATTTTTAAAAAATTGTCAAAAATGATCAATAATTGTCAAAACTGTCAAAATTGGTCAATTATGGTCAAAAATGGTCAATCATTGTAAAAATTTGAAAAAATAGTCAAAAATTTTGAAAAAATGGTCAATAATTGTCAAAATCTTTGAAAAATGGTCAACATTTTCGAAAAATGGTCATTCTATTGTGCATAAGAAGCAAGCTTCTGTCGGTTGCTCACCTTCTTATTTTTAAATATTCGTATGATTTTTCAAGCCTTTGAGTCTCTGGAAGAGCTTTACAAATCATTTCTTTTCCTCCCTTCTCACCAACTCTCTACGTTTTTTTAAACCCCTAAGTGTATTTCTCTCTCTGGAAGAGCTATCCAAATCTTCCACTTCCTCTCCTACCTTTTCACCGAATCTCCTTATGATTTTTTGAACTTCTCTCTGTTAGAACTTTTTAAATGTTCCACATATTTTTCTATTCTTTAGAAATTTAGATTCCAACAATAATATATTATCAATTTAAAAAAAAAATGAATCGTCCCAATTTGATCTGTTTTACTCCGGATAATCAGAGAATCAAGAGATAAATATATGGAATATATATAATAATAATAAGTTTGTTTATATCCGATTTAAAATTCAAAATTATACTTGCCCATTGTATAATATTGAATTTTGAGGCTTAAATTCATAACATTATAAAACTATCCGTTAAAGTTACGACCGTGTTTCTAAGAAAACATTTTAATCTCACAATGACAAGGGCTTAATCCAAAATACCCAGAAGTCCATAAGTTGATCTAGTTTCTTTTGTAGTGTCCATTACCGATATGGAAAAGCTTTGATGTATATCAGGAATTGATCTTAATACTTTAATGTCTACTTATTTTTTTGAAGTATCTAAATATGTTCTTATTGCTTATCTCTTAATCTTTATTGAACATTTTTAGAATATATGTTATAAAACTTGTAAAGTCTCATCTTGAATCATCCAACTGTAAATACTGGATGTCCCAGAAGTTTCTGACCCATTTTAACTAAGTCGTGCTCATTTCAAAAACATTCGGTATCATTTTTTTTAAACGTGTAAATGTGTCAGACATCCTTATCTAATACACAATTATCATTAAAAATCAAATAACTTACTCGATTTTCGTCTCCAGGGTAAAAATTTACAGAATGAAAAAAAAATTATCCAACAATACAGTGAAAACTGGTAAAATGTGGTTTTTTAGAATGGAAAATCGACTGGTGGACACTGTTATTCAAAATATCAATATTTCTCCTAGAAGTAGTACAGGTATGTATGGATAGTATGATCTCCCTATAATCCGATATATTCCATAATCTGAACACCCGAATTCCGTAATCCGAACTACTCAGTAGTTCTTCTAAACGAAACCATGTTACTGTTACATTAACCCTTGGAAAAAAAAGCTGAAATTTTACGTTGTAATAAATACCAAATAAAGAAACATAGGGAACATCACCCTGTATAACAAATTTAATTCAATTTAGAATAAACCAGACGCTGACATGCAAAATAGAGGTCAGAAAAGAAGTTTAACATATTGAAAAAATATTACACAGGAAACGAGTTTCTAAATAACAATTCGGCTGAGACGGAAGAAACCCACGCGCTAGGAAAAAAAACCTGATTTAGCAAATTCTGCCGAAGGGAAGGTAGACCAATCAGAAAGTAACATGTGAACCACAGTAAAAAAGCTGACTTTGGGAAATGCACAAAGCCAGGGGAAATATGGAAAGAAAGTGGCAGTTGAACGGAAGTCACGGTTGCATCTGGTTGCGAGTTCGGGTTCGTGGTTAGCGGGTTTTTTTGGGTTCTCTAAGTGATTAACTTAATTTATATTTAAAAGTAGTGTTTGAACTTAGGAAAAGTTTCTTTTCAAAATTTAAAGTAAATTCTCAAGGGAGCGTCTACTGAAAGCGCTCTGCAGTGTTTTTTCGATAACAGGGGTGGTGAATACGGAATAATAAGGCTCGCTAGAGGCGAAAATGTTTCGTGCAAAACCTATTCCGATCGGTACTCGGGTATTGGAGCCAACAAGCCCCGCCCAGGATAAGCAGTCTTCCACCCTTTGCAGAAAAACCAGTCTAGACGAGTCTGGATATTTACTCACAACCCTAGAAGTACGCTTTAATGTCGGGAAGTCAACAATATCCGACATCAAGAAAAAGAAGACTAAAATTATTCGTTGTGTGTCGCGTACTGAAAAAGGACCGGGAACAAGGAAAACTATGCGCAATGCGGAATTTTCTGATGTTGAGGATGCGACATACACATGGTTATTACAACAAAGAGCACGACATGCACCAATTTCCGAAGCAATCATATTCCAAAAGGCTCGCCAATTTTTCACAGAAATGATTTATGGTGAAGGAGACAATTTCGAATCAAGTAAAGGGTGGTTTCAAGGTTTCAAGCACATATTTGGAATTCGCTTGTTAAAAGTTACCGGGGAGAAGTTGTCGAGTGACGAAAGTTCCGTACAGAACTGAAATAAAAAATTAAGCCACTCGGTCTTTCTTCCGAGCAAATCTATAACGCGGATGAATCTGGTTTATACTGGCGATGCCTTCCTGAAAAGACATTAGTACACGGGGGCGAGAAGGGTGCACCGGGTCGTAAAATCCACCACCACATCCACCTACCAAAAACCAAAAAAGTGCGTGGGCTAATCAAGCTATCTTTAAAGAATGGTTGCACAATGAATTAAAAGAGATTAAAAAAGTGAGATATGGAAGAAAGAGGGAAATGGGAGAGAAATATGGGAGAGAGAAAGAAAGAAAGTGCGTGTGATCACAATTATTATTTTAAATTGTCAGAATCTAAGACGGATTCGGTAATGTTCGCGACCCTCGGAATATGTAAGACTTTTTTTTCTTATTAGACCATTTTTGACAATTTTTCGAAAATTTTGACCATTTTTCAAAATTTTTGACAATTTTCAACAATTATTGACCATTTTTGACAGTTTTTTATAATTATTCACCATTTTTTCAAAATTTTAACAATTACTGACCATTTTTGACCATTTTTTTTTAATTTAACAATTTTTGAAAGTTTTTGACCATTTTTGACAGGATCTGACAATTATGGACCACTTTTGACAATTTTTGACCATTTTTCAAAATCTCTACGATTATTGACCATTTTTACAGAATTTTGACAATTTTTGACCATTTTTTCAAAATTTTGACAATTATTGACCATTTTTTCAAAATTTTTGACAATTTTTGACCATTTTTTCAAATTTTAACAATTTTTGAGTATTATTGACCATTTTTTCAAATTTTAACAATTATTGATCATTTTTTCAAATTTTAACAATTATTGACCATTTTTGACAATTATTATTGAACAATTTTCACAGTTTTGACAGTTATTGATAATTTTTGACAATTTTTCAAAAATTTTGACCATTTTAGACCATTTTTCCAAATTTTAATAATTATTTAACATTTTTGACAATTTTTGACAGGTTCTGACAATTATTGACCCTTTTGACAATTTTTAACAATTATTGACCATTTTTGACAGTTTTTTATAATTATTGACCTTTTTTTTTCAAAATTTTGACAATTTTTGACCATTTTTAAAAATTTTAACAATTATTGACCATTTTTGACAGTTTATGACAATTATTGACCATTTTTGACAGTTTATGACAATTATTGACCATTTTTTTCTCAAAATTTTGGCTATTTTTGACCATTTTTCAATATTTTAACAGTTATTGACCATTTTTGACAGTTTCTGACAACTATTGATCATTTTCGACAATTTTTCAAAAATTTTGACAATTATTGTACATTTTTCAAAATATTTAACAATTTTTCAAAATTTTAACAATTATTGACTATTTTTGACCATTTTTTAAAATATTTAACAATTTTTGAAAAATTTTGAGCATTTTTGACAGGTTTTGACAATTATTGACCATTTTTGACAATTTTTAACAACTATTGACCATTTTTGACAGTTCTTTATAATTATTGACCATTTTTTCAAAATTTTGACAATTTTTGACCATTTTTCAAAATTTTGACAGTCATTGACTATTCTTTTAAGTATTTAACTATATTTGACCATTTTTTTAAGTATTTAACTATATTTTACCATTTTTTACAGTTTTTGACAATTTTTAATGATTTTTGATTGGTTTTTACAATTATTGACCGTCTTTGACCATTTTTGACAATTTTTCAAATATTTTGAACATTTTTCAAAATTTTTGACAATTATTGACCATCTTTCCAAAAATTTTACAAATATTGACCATTTTTGACAATTATTGACCATTTTTCCAAATTTTTGACAATTTTTGAAAATATTTGGCAATTTATTAACCATCTTTTCAAAAATTTTACAAATATTGACCATTTTTGACAATTATTGACCATTTTCCCAAAATTTTTGACAATTTTTGAAAATATTTGGCAATTATTAACCATTTTTTCAAAATTTTGACAGTTTTTGACAATTATTGACCATTTTTCCAAATTTTTGACAATTTTTGACCATATTTCAAAATTTTTGACAATTTTTCAAAAATTTTAACATATTTGGCAATCATTAACCATTTTTTCGAAATTTTGAGAACTTTTGACCATTTTTGATAGTTTTTGACAATTATTGACCAGACCAAGAACTAGCCAGCCATGATGGTAATATTCAAGTAATGTTTCTACTACCCAATTGTGCCGCTCTGATTCAGCCTATGAATCAGAATGTGATCCCAAATGTGAAAGTTACATATCGGAAAAGGTTGCTGCAAGAGGTACTTTCTTCACAAGAGGATGAAGACATTGCGCAATGTTTAAAAAGTATGCTGTGTTTGCGTTAACTGAATCTTGGAAGCAACTGCCTGAAAAATTGGTGAAAAAGTCAATGACATCGATGAATGGGATGAAGAAGAATTGATACCTTTGAGTAATTTACGAGAAGGACCAGATCTAGATGAGTTAGTGAACAGAGTGAATCGTGCTAATGATCCGATAGATAAAACAGAGGTTGAAAATGGGCAAGTGGTGAGGATGAGGAAAATTTGGATATAGAGATTTTAGAAGATGATGTTACAGGAGAAAAAATATGAAACCCTTAAAAGATTTACTTGAAGTTGGGTGCCAAAAAAATGACACTTCTCACTTCTCAGGGTTGACTTTATGAACGTGGGCTCTTATGAACCTAGACTAAATTGCAAAGGATAGTCTAATCGGATAACTTGATTTAGAGTTATTGTAATATCAATACCTTGTAAGTAAAGACCATGGGGGCCACAAAGTTTTCTCAAAAACTTTGAAAAGACCTACAAAGACTCTAGGTTGAAGTTTACTTGGTTACTACAGGTAGGTAGTTGAAGTTAAAAATAAAAGACAGTCTCAATGATTACTAAGTCTAATGAAAATCTGTGAGATGAACAACAGGTAAGTGAATAGTAGTATCGTTTGCAAAATTCAATAGGAAGAACAGATATTCATTTTTTATAAGCTTCCGCCATGTTAAAATATAAATACCTATAAATCCAAACACATCGACAGTTTAGTTAATCTCGTTAATGTCTTTAATTAATGTAACAAAACTTATCAGAGATAAGAATTATCGTTTAAACCATTTATTTAACAACATTTATTATTTTCAAATTCTAATTCTTCAATATCTCTGCGGTTTCAAAAGAATTTTATTTCGCCCTTTCTTAGCGAAATATTCAGAGAGACCAGCCAGCAGACCGCATTTACACTTTCCTCTCCCAGTCTTAGCGCAGAACCGCTAGTGTGCATATGGCACATGTAAAAATCAATACTTTCCTGGAAATGTCTACTATACCACTCTAACATTAATGTAAGAAACAATCACTTATTATAAATTTTATAATCCAGAAGTTCTGGTAATCCGAACGGGGTCTGCCAAGTTTTTTTCGGATTATCCATAGGATCACTAATGAAATTTTCGAAAAAGCATACAATTAAACCGAAAATCATCCTACAAACTACAAATTTCCTATATCACTTCTTCTTTTTCCGGCACCTAAAAAAATTAATCTTGCCGGCCTACGTTATTGAATGGCACTTAATTAATGTAATTTTTATCAAAAGTAACATCTTCAAAAATAAAAAATCACGTTTCATTATATTAATACATATAACCTTCACTTTCAACACACCACGTCAGTCTTTTTAACCCATAAATAGCTTAATCACGTATTTTGATAGTTTTACAATAAATCCTTATAAGTATTCTTGAAACATTAAAAAAAATATCCGAGATTCATTAAAATACCTCAAAAAACGTCGATTAACTCGTTTAAACTGACAAATAAAAAAAGTAACATTATTACTCTCGATACTATCAGATACGTCAAAATAAAATGATTTATTTGATAACGATTATGATGCATACAATTTCCATACAAGTTTGTCATAATATAAAGTATCTTTCAACTTGTTGTGGCATTGAAGTTGTCCAAGTTTATACTTCCTACATTTCATCGTACAACAAGCGAGATAGAGACGTTTTCAATTATAGATTTTCAATTATCCTATCACGATTTTTCATAATGGCACTCACGCTCTTCTGGTTGCATCGAAAAGCAAAACAACGGTTAAATTAACATTGTTATCGTGAGTTTTTTTTAATGGAATAATAGTTTAATATAATTTGAAAGGAGGTAGAAACAGAAAAAATGCTCGATGTTATAATACAAAGTTTTTGAAAAAATTTCAAAAACTAAGAAGAAACAACTACTTCTCGGGCCGGACATTGAATTATACTTTTAAGTTAAACGGGGCTGGTATATCTGCAAGATATAACCAACCATTCTGGTTTGTAATTAGAAGTGACTACATCACTGTTCTTTGAAAAATATTTTTCAAAAACTTTGTAAGGTGTTATAATATTATTAAACTATTATCTATTGATAACACGCCTTAATAAAATATTTTAACCGTATCCGACGGTTGTTCGTGACTTGGGCGCTAGAGTGGCCACTCGAGACAGATGCCGGCATGAGACTCTTCTCAAGGATGGTTCTACTCCAAGTTAGTGCTGTACTATGTAGGTCAGAGGCTGGCAGACTATAAGAAGCTTTAGGGCGCCACTACCTTTTAGACGTCGACGACAGAACAAAAATGAATTTAAACAAAAATAAAACTAAGGTGAAAAAGGTAGAAACACCTTAGGTAGAATTTAATTAATATATTTATTAAAAAATATTTAAAAACTTACTTTAACCCGGACACGATCCCCTACAGCTCTTATAGCCTGGTGGACGAGAAATTAAAAAAAAAAGAGTTAAAACATTAATTTTATTCTGCCAATGAATTGGACAAAATGATCGGTATATAGCCTAGACTTTTTATGGTACTTATCTTAAGTATCTTCTCCGGGAAGGGTGTGCAGAAAAGTGGACCTGGAGGTATCTCAGTGGTTTTCAGAGAGGTCCTTGAGGTATCTTGAAGGTGTCTTTGAACTAGTGATATCTTTGAGGTATCCTAGCAGTTAACGGTATCTTAGCCGTTAACGGTATCTTAGTTGTTAACGGTATCTTAGTTGTTAACGGTATCTTAGTTGTCGACGGTATACTAGCTGTCATCGGTATACTAGCTGCGAACGGTATCCTAGCTGTTAACGGTATCTTAGTTGCTGTTCTTACCACAGCAATTTAGATAGGAAAGATATAAAAGCGATAAAAATGGAGGTTTTTTCTCGCTGAAAGTTTACGTGGTACTGAGACGAGTGAATAAGTCTCTGGAAGGATTATGTATTTTTTTCTTAGAATATTTTGAAACAAAACATCGTTGCTATGTTTTAATATAACATAACAGTGTTTTAGTATTGAATATAATTTTTTTTATGCAGTATAATTTATTCGATAGCAGCAAGAAACAATTACACACTTGTAAATGTCATTGAAATATTAATGGTCTCTTCCTAGTTTACATTAACCATTGAATCAGAGCTGGATTCAGTATGATTGATTCAAATATGCAATATCTTTCAAGTACATGTAATTTTATTGAATATAAACTGTTCAACAAAATTTAGAAAAGCTCACAATAAATATTTGATTTATGTTGGAAATTATTAACTGCTTCATTTTGTAACATGTCTATCGACCTATTTCGATTTTATAGAATAAATCCTTTTAATTACCGTTCGTCGTCTCATTAGCCACCCCAATCTTCAATCCTGATCATAAGATAATTGACGTCTGCCAACGGTCGCTTCCATTTTTTCAAGGCCACGCTATCGACTCTCTTCGAAGAAAGACCTCCATTTTTTTATCGCTTTTATACCTTTCCTATCTAATTAATTTTGCTGTGGTAGGCACAGCCCCAAGACCTAGGCTAGGTTACAAGCCCTAGACCAGGATACAACACCTAGGCTAGGATACAAGCCCTAGACCAGGATACCGCCCTAGACCAGGACACAGCTGCTAGGATACCGTTCAAATCAAGACTCTATCTTCTTCGAGATCTAGTATCCATCTTCTCAAGGCTTCGTAAAGGCGTCACGGCCGATCCAGCTGGATGTTTTGGTCCCTTTGTCGAGGCCATGGTGGTCTTCGATTTCAGGACACCAGGTCCAGTCCCTCTTGCCTGTTTTCTTGAAGAGAAGTTAGCCGTCTTACTAGTGTTTGGTAGGCTTGGTAGAAAGGGCTAGGGAGGGCAACTGGAGGAACAAGAAATTGGCCCTACTCGTGTTCTTCGACGTCGGGAACGCGTTTAACTGTGTCAGCAAACTGGCGGTGTTGAGCTCGTTGCTGAGGCTTGGAGTGGGGGAAGGGTTGGTTAACCTGGTGGAGGACTACCTGACGAGGCGTGTGATAGTAGCCTCTAGAGGGAGGAGGTAGGAGACGGAGGCTGGAGTGCCCCATGGCTCGGTTCTGGGGCCGTCGCTCTGTAAGTGTGTGTTTGATGAGGTTTGAGGGATATTATGTGAAGAGGAATGTGAGATTACGGTGTATGCGGACGATGTATTTCTGGTATATAGGGCAAAGGGAGAGGCGGAGATAGAAAGAAGGGCAGAGAGAATGTGTAGGGAGATTGTGAAGAAGATAGAGCGGCGCGGACTGAAAGTGGCGGAAGATAAGAAAGTGGGGTTGCTAGTCAAGGGACGGAGCAAGACGAGGGAAGTGGGGGTAATGGTGAAGGGAAGGAGAATTCGTATAGAGGAGTCTGTGAAATACCTAGGGGTGTGGTTGGATAGCCAATTATTCTTCGAAACTCATATGTTAAAGGCGACAGAGAAGGGGAATGTGAGGGCACATTGGCTGGGGAGATTGATGTGTAATGTGAAACGGCCGGGAGAGAGGAAGAGGAGGGTAATTGGTAGGACGGTAGAGCAGAGTATGCTGTACGGTGCTGAGGTGTGGCCACTCCTGTGAGTGCAGAGAGGGATACTGCTGAGGGTGGTGCAGGGGTACAGGAGAGGGGGTGGACTGGCAGCAGCGGTGATGTCGAGGTCCTACCCATTGGACGTGATGGCTAGAGCCAGGAACAAACGCTGGAGGGGTGCGACCAGAGAGAAAGTACAGGAATGGATGGAGGAGGAAATGGAGAGAAGGTGGAAGAAGTATGAGTGCGCGCTAAAAGGAGCGATTGGGAATAGGAAAGATTGGATGGACCGGAAATTTGGGGGAGATGAACTACTTCTTGACACAGGTTTTCACTGGATATGGATCGAGAGTAGGGTACCTCCACAAGATTGGGAAAAGAGAGACTGGAGTGTGCGAGAGGTGTGAAGTGGGGGATGATGTGGGGCATGTGTTTGGATGCTGGAGGAACGAGGAAGTGCTGAAGAAGGGAGGAGGGAAGAAGAATGGATGGAGGTGAGTGGCGTAGTAGAGAGCATGGTTAGGGGGAGAGAAAGATTCGATATGGCATGAGAGGTAGGAGTGATAGTAGGGAGAAGACGACGGTGTGAGCGGAGAGTGTGCGAGGGACCGCCGCCCGTCTCGAAGTATGCTAGGTTAGTGATTCAGAGGCGGGGGTAACGGCGAGTTTAAGGTGGGTTTGGTTGGTAAGAATTCCTTTGGGGGACTGTTTGGAGTCCTGGACCCATTCGAACATAAGTTTCCCATCTCGACCAGAAAAAAAAGAACATGTGCTTTATTTGCTACAGGATACCCAGATCGACCCCGACCCAGCCGTCACACAACAATTTAACACAATTTGCTTGTTCTCAAGCAAAAGTTAATAAAGGGAAGCCTGTTGTAGATAATAGTGATCATTAAATTAATGCTCTTGGATACTATGCTGCTTATCTCGAAGCGTCATTACGTTGTGGTGCGAGAGTTTCATCCCTACTCTGTTAAGTTCAAAGTTTAAAGCAAACAGACTTTGTGTTGGTAAAATGTCTTTTAAAATTACCTTCATCGTCCTACTAATCAACCCGACAGGATGTTTTTTATTTGGTATTGGGGAATTTTTAATATGAAGGTCTGCACCAATTTTTTATTTAGTGACATTAAAATTTAATGTAGAATCCGAAAAGTTAATAATATACAGGGTGTTGCATTTAAAATAACAAAGTTGTCGTTTACCTCCACAGACACTTAGACAGCTTTTACCCCAACTTTATAGAAAAATCGATCAAGGCTACTTCAACGACCTTAGTGAAAGTATGCAGAGTCGTTGTTTGGCTGTAATTTATATTAGAGGATACCATACACGTTAGTAACGAATGTTTTTTAATTTTTAATAAAATTTAAAAAGTACACAACCTCAAATTCTAGTTATTGTTGTTTAAAACTGCAAACGTATTGCGCAAAAGGGCAAACAAATGCTTACATAAAAGAAAAACCATTCAATTTATAACATTTGGTGACCAAAAATCGTAATTTATTAAAACAAAATATTCGAATTTATGAACTTCTTAAACTTTTGTGGTCAGTTTATTTATAAAATATTGCCAAAACCGTCATCTCCCGGACTATTACCGTATTAGGTGTGTTAATCGCTTACGTTTATATAGATATTGGTTGTAATAAGGTATGATTATCATGGAATTTACTTGAGTAATATCATTAAGAGCGTGGGAAAAGAACGATTTCGGAAACTTTAATTGCTTCCAACAGTGAACAAAACCTACTAAATAAACATATTACGATAAACATGTTAACCAGAGGCGCAAAATAAGAAAAAAAAAACAGAGATATTCTTTTTAAAAACCAGCTTCTAGATGAGCTTTAGTTGTTCTAAAGGCGTTATTTTCAGATTTTCCTGATATACTTGATGTTTAATATTTTTTCTTGTTTTACCTTCGATTTTTTTTGACGAGTCTACTTTTCAATTTTTACCAGCATAATTGGGTACTACGAAAATAATATATAATTAGTTTTGATTTTTTCCACACGTTCCATTATAATTGGTGAATTATATGTTATTTTTCAACAATTCATTTAATATTTAAATTGAAATCTTGTCGTGGAAATACCAGTATTCAGCAAAAAAAATTAATTTTATTATTTCATTCCGTTTTTGTTAATTACCCAACTGAACAGTGGCGTGCTTATACAGAATCTCAAACAAACACAGTCTTCAACATTTTAAAAGCAATTTTTTGCTTAATATGTCGCAGGAAAGATCCATATTCTCAGATCCGATTTTTTTGTCCCATGGGATTAACTTCACCCTAATAATAATCTCGTGCTCTGTGGAATATGCTTAGGTTAGGTTTGTGACGATGTATTTTGAAAATGGTCAAAATTTTTGAAAAATTGTCAAAATTGGTCAATAATTGTCATATCTGACAAAATTAGTCAATAATTGTCAAAAATGGTCAATAATTGTTAAAATTTGGAAAAATGGTCAATAATTGTCGAAATTTTTAAAAAATGATCATTAATTGTTAAAATTTGAAAAAAATGGTCAAAAATTGTCAAAAATTTTGAAAAAATCGTCAATAATTGTCAAAGATTGTCAAAATTTAGAAAAAATTGTCAAAACTGGTCAATAATTTTTAAAATATGGAAAAATGATCGAAAATTTTGAAAAAATGGTCAATAGTTGTCAAAAATTTTGAAAAATTGTCAAAAATGGGCAATAATTGTCAAACATTTTCAAAAATGGTTAAAAACGTTCTTAAATGGTCAAATCTGACAAAAGTGGTCAATAATTATTGTCAAAAATGGTCAATAATTGTTAAAATTTGGAAAAATGGTCAATAATTGTCAAAAATTGTCAAAAATTTTAAAAAATGATCAAAAATTTTGAAAACGTCGGGATTTGGGGATTGTTCTCTGGAGAAATAAAAATTTATAAGTAAAATATTGGATATTATTTTCAATGAGAAAAAAAACAAAATATTGCCTTAAATCATTTTTCTATCGTTTCTTTAACTTTTTCATTTGTCGTATCATTGTCTTTAGGCAGAAGACAACAGTAATCGGTGTATAAGGCACGCATCAACAGCCTGAGCCCCACGTGATTTCAAATTTCGTTAGTCAGTTTCAAAAATTTTGAAAAAACGGTCAATAGTTGTCAAAAATTTTGAAAATGGTCAAAATTTTTGAAAAATTGTCAAAAATGGTCAATAATTGTCAAATCTGACAAAATTGGTCAATAATTGTCAAATCTGACAAAATTCGTCAATAATTGTCAAATCTGACAAAATTCGTCAATAATTGTCAAAAATGGTCAATAATTGTTAAAATTTGGAAAAATGGTCAATAATTGTCAAAAATTGTCAAAATTTTTAAAAAATGATCAATAATTGTTAAAATTTGAAAAAATGGTCAAAAATTTTGAAAAAATCGTCAATAATTGTCAAAGATTGTCAAAATTTAGAAAAAAAGGTCAAAAATTGTCAAAACTGGTCAATAATTTTTAAAATATGGAAAAATGATCAAAAATTTTGAAAAAATGGTCAAAGAATTTGAAAAATTGTCAAAAATGGTAAATAATTTTCAAAAATTGTCAAATTTTTAAAAAAATGGTCAATAATTGTTAAAAATGGCCAATAATTGTCAAAAACTTTCAAAAAATTTTAAAAATTGTTAAAAATGGTCAAAAATTTTCAAAAATGGTTAAAAACTTTCTTAAATGGTCAAAATTTTGGAAAAATTGTCAAAAATTTTGAAAAAATGGTCAATAATTGTCAAAATTTTCGAAAAATGGTCATTCTATTGTGTATAAGAAGCAAGCTTCTGTCGGCGGTCCGACAACCGCTCACTTTCCTATTTTAAATATCTGTATGATTTTTCAAGCCTTTGAGTCTCTGGAAGAGCTTTACAAATCATTTCTTTTCCTCCCTTCTCACCAACTCTCTATGTTTTTTTAAACCCCTAAGTGTATTTCTCTCTCTAGAAGAGCTAATTGTAAACATTTGGAAAAATGGTCAATAATTGTCAAACATTTTTAAAAAATCGTCAATAATTTTTAAAATATGGAAAAATGATCAAAAATTTTGAAAAAATGGTAAATAGTTGTCAAAAATTTCCAAAAATGGTTAAAAACGTTCTTAAATGGTCAAAATTTTGGAAAAAATTGTCAAAATGGTCAATAATTGTCAAATCTGACAAAATTGGTTAATAATTGTCAAAAATGTTCAATAATTGTCAACATTTGGAAAAATGGTCAATAATTGTCAAAATTTTAAAAAAATGATCAATAATTATTGTTAAAATTTGAAAAAAACGGTCAAAAATTTTCAAAAATGGTTAAAAACGTTCTTAAATGGTCAAAATTTAGAAAAAATGGTCAAAAATGGTCAAAACTGGTCAATAATTTTTAAAATATGGAAAAATGATCAAAAATTTTGAAAAAATGGTAAATAGTTGTCAAAAATTTTCAAAAATGGTTAAAAACGTTCTTAAATGGTCAAAATTTTGGAAAAATTGTCAAAAATGGTCAATAATTGTCAAATCTGACAAAATTGGTCAATAATTGTCAAAAATGGTCAATAATTGTCAACATTTGGAAAAATATACAATGGACAGATAGATTCATTCCTATATCTCCATATCTGGCCCCTACTGAGGTTTAATATGTCGTTAGTCAGTGACTCCGAGGTTTTTTTTTTGACCAGGTGTCTGCTGTGTTTCCGTTTGGCACGTGGCTCCAGTTCGTCTGATGTTTTGTTTGAATCTACCGAGATGTACACCCACGTGCAGCAGCACCAAGCAATAGCTCCATATTGTAATCATCGGTCTCATAATCAAAAGGATAGTCGAGCCTTGTGGAGAACTGTCTCCATGTGAGTTTTCATCTACAAATCCACAAATATTTTACTTTTGCTGCAAAAGGAATAACCTCATTATTGTAGACAAACGGAGGAAGTGTGTTGTATGGTACGCCATTGTTGTTTCATGCATCTGATTGACATTTTTAATTGAACACGAAACAAAGTACATTTCTTGTTGCATAATAATTGCTTGAGAGATAACCTTGATTTTAAATATTGGCAAACATCAGCTTTTTACAGGAAAAAAAGTTGATTGCAAATCTCTTATTACTATTATTTTCTTCTAAAACATCATACTGACAGTATTTCAACGATATAACAAGTCAAAGGTGAACGTCGTGATCGACTTCCACCTAAAATTTTGTTCAAATTACTAGAAAATCCAAGGTTGGCAGTTGAAAATGAGTTGGTGTCAAAATTGGACCTCCTGGATGATTTGTAAGTAATGTTCGAGTTCCATTAAGAAAAACGAGGTACTCTAACGTCAACACAATCAGATCAGAATACCATTATTCTCGCCCACTGTGTACAACAATGAAATATCAATACATAAAGAGAGAAAAAAATCAGTTGAATTATAAACAAAAGGATGTAAGACGTTTGCAAGGTCACTACCGGGTTCGATTCTTATACAGGGTAATTTATTTTCTTTTACCACATGCCGCTTAAATATTTTATACTAAGGGATTACCACGTAACTTATAAACCTTTTACAAAAATTAAATAACCCATTTTAACGTTTCAAATTCACTAAGGAATGTTTCTATTCGTCTAAGAAATTCTTGTTTGTATGTTGCGAACTATGGTCGGAGAAATACCCGAAGTCATTTTTTCTTTCTCCATTATTTACATTTAAAGTATTGAAACAAAGAGTTACTAGATTTGGGTACGTCGTAATAGTATATTACTCTACAAGGGCAGAAAGTTTGAGATTCCTCGGCTTCGCTTCGCTTCGCCTCGGGCATCATGGCGCGCAGTTCAGGGTTCCCAAACTTTTTGCCCGTGTAGTGTTTTTGCATCGACCGTGAGGTAGGATAGTGCTACCGACTATTTTTACTATCGATTATTATCGATAGTTTTACATCGGTAAAGTTGGCATCTGACATCTATCACTCTGTTGTTTATATATAATTGTCAAAATTTTGAAAAATGGTCAATAATAATTGTCAAAAATTGTCAAAATTTCAAAAGAATGGTTAATAATTGTCAAAAATGGTCAATAATTGTTAAAATATGGAAAAATGGTCAATAATTGTTAAAATATGGAAAAACGGTCAAAAAATTTCGAAAAAATGGTCAATAGTTGCCAAAAATTTTGAAAATGGTCAAAATTTTAGAAAAGTTGTCAAAAATGGGCAATAATTGTCAAAAATTTTAAAACATGGTGAAAAACGTTCTTAAATAGTCAAAATTTTTGAAAAATTGTCAAAAATGGTCAATAGTTGTTAAAATTTGGAAAAATGGTCAAACATTGTCAAAAATTTTGAAAAAATTGCCAAAATTTTTAAAAAATGATCAATAATTGTTAAAATTTGAAAACATGGTCAAAAATTGTCAAAAATTTTGAAAAAATCGTCAATTATTGTTAAAGATTGTCAAAATTTAGATAAAATGGTCAAAAATTGTCAAAACTGGACAATAATTGTTAAAATATGGAAAAATGGACAAAATTTTTGAAAAAATGGTCAATAGTTGTCGAAAATTTTTGAAAAATGGTCAAAATTTTTGAAAAATTGTCAAAATTTTTGAAAAACTGTCAAAAATGGGCAATAATTGTCAAAAATTTTCAAAAACGGTTAAAAACGTTCTTAAATGGTCAAAATTTTCGAAAAATTGTCTGAAATGGTCAATAATTGTCAAATCTGACAAAATTGGTCAATAATTGTCAAAAATGGTCAATAATTGTTAAAATTTGGAAAAATGGTCAAAAAATGTCATAATTTTTGAAAAATGGTCAATAATTGTCAAAATTTATAAAAAATGATCAAAATTTTTGAGAAATTGTCAAAAATGGTCAATAATTGTCGAAAACTGTCAAAATTGGTTAATAATGGTCAATAATTGTTAAAATTTGGATAAATGGTCAAAAATTTTAGAAAAGTTGTCAAAAATGGACAATAATTGTCAAAAATTTTAAAACATGGTGAAAAACGTTCTTAAATAGTCAAAATTTTTGAAAAATTGTCAAAAATGGTCAATAGTTGTTAAAATTTGGAAAAATGGTCAAACATTGTCAAAAATTTTGAAAAAATTGTCAAAATTTTTAAAAAATGATCAATAATTGTTAAAATTTGAAAAAATGGTCAAAAATTGTCAAAAATTTTGAAAAAATCGTCAATAATTGTCAAAGATTGTCAAAATTTAGAAAAAATGGACAAAAATTTTGAAAAATGGTCAATAATTGTCAACATTTTTGCAAAATTGTCAAAAATGGTCAATAATTGTTAAGATTTTGAAAAATGGTCAATAATTGTCCAAAATTGTCAAAATTTTTGAAAAATGATCAAGATTTATTTAAAATTGTCAAAAACGGTCCGAGGGTAGTGAACCTTACCGAATCCGTCTTAGATTCTGACAGTTTAAAATAATGATTGTAATCACACGTAATACACTCTCTTTCTCTTACTTCTCTCTCTCTCCCTCTCTCTCTCTCTCTCTCTCTCTCTCTGTCTCTCCCTTCCATATCTCTCAATTTCTTTGTCTCTCTCTCCCATCTCTCTCATCTTTATTTCTCTCTCCTCCATCTTTCTCTCTCCTCCATCTTTCTCTCTCCTCCATCTTTCTCTCTCCTCCATCTTTCTCTTCCCTATCTCTCTTTCTCTCTCTCTCTCTTCCATATCTCTCAATTTCTTTGTCTCTCTCTCCCATCTCTCTCATCTTTATTTCTCTCTCCTCCATCTTTCTCTCTCCTCCATATTTCTCTTTCCTATCTCTCTTTCTCTCTCTCTCTCTTCCATATCCTTCTCTTTCATCTTTCTTTCTCTCTCTCCCAACTCCCTCTTTCTCTCCTATATCTCTCCCTTTCCTAACACTCTCTTTCTCGAATATGCTTTGTCATTAAAAAAATATATGAAAATTCTTCATTGTTCGTTCATCGCATGAAGTTAGATTGAAATGCTGTTGAAAGTGTTGCAACATAAGAAATCAACGAATTGAGTAATTTTCGATAAGTTTCTTTTTGAAAAATGCTTAATGCTCTAATCCATAATTAAATATCTTTATCAGCAAATTAAAGTTCCATTGAACAAGCGGTCCTTAAAGGTGATCGTATTAGTTATCAGTGGAAGTTTGTGTTGGTCCGATGAAACAGAGAGTGACTTAAGAAGGAACTAAAATATTTTCTATACGAAAAGCAAATAAAATCACTCTGTATGTGCACGATACTGCCACAATGTCTGTGTCCGCGGTTTAATATTTCCTACAAGTCCATTAAAAACTTACTACATCGTTAAATCTTTATTAATTAACATTTTTACACGGACTCCTTTTATTTTCGAAATGTTTACACTTCGATGGTACCGATAAGTACTCTTTTAGCTACTTGTCGGACCACACGGGTCGGTAGCTTTATTAAAATGTTCTCGAGAATCTCGTTCTTGAGAAAAGTTTTTTATTTATTTCCTCCTGGTTCAAAAATTGTCAAAAATTTTGAAAAAATCGTAAATAGTTGTCAAAGATTGTCAAAATTTAGATAAAATGGTCAAAAATTGTCAAAACTGGTCAATAATTGTTAAAACATGGAAAAATGGTCAAAAATTTTGAAAAAATGGTCAATAGTTGTCAAAAATTTTCAAAATTGGTTAAAAACGTTCTTAAATGGTCAAAATTTTCGAAAAATTGTCAGAAATGTTCAATAATTGTCAAATCTGACAAAATTGGTCAATAATTTTCAAAAATGGTCAATAATTGTTAAAATTTGGAAAAATGGTCAAAAAATGTCAAAATTTTTGAAAAATGGTCAATAATTGTCAATTCTGACAAAAATGGTCAATAATTGTTAAAATTTAAAAAAATGGTCAAACATTGTCAAAAATTTTGAAAAAATTGGAATCATGCGAAATTCTATATGCCGTCCATCTAGACTCTCTTTTCAGAAATATATGCGGAGAGGAGTCTATATTTCCAATGAGACAGTGTTTCACATTCGAAGATAACGTGTGAGACTGTCTCCTCCATATACAATGGACAGATGGGTTCATCCCTATATCTCCATATCTGGCCCCTAGTGAGGTTTAATATTTCGTTAGTCAGTTTCAAAAAATTTGAAAAAACGGTCAATAGTTGTCGAAAATTTAGAAAATGGTCAAAATTTTTGAAAAACTGTCAAAAATAGTCAATAATTGTCAAATCTGACAAAATTAGTCAATAATTGTCAAAAATGGTCAATAATTGTTAAAATTTGAAAAAATGGTCAATAATTGTCAAAATTTTTAAAAAATGATCAATAATTGTTAAAATTTTGAAAAAATGGTCAATAGTTGTCAAAAATTTTCAAAATTGGTTAAAAACGTTCTTAAATGTTCAAATTTTTTGAAAAATTGTCAATAATGGTCAAATCTGACAAAATTAGTCAATAATTTTCAAAAATGGTCAATAATTGTTAAAATTTGGAAAAATGGTCAATAATTGTTAAAATTTGGAAAAAATGGTGAAAAATTGCCAAAAATTTTGAAAAAATCGTCAATAATTGTCAAAATTTAGAAAAAATGGTCAAAAATGGTCAAAATTTTTGAAAAATTTTCAAAAATGGTCACAAATTGTAAAAAACTGTCAAAATTGGTCAATAATTGTTAAAATTTGGAAAAGTTGTCAAACATTTTCAAAAATGGTCTAAAATGGTCAAATTTTTTGAAAAATTGTAAAAAATGATCAATCATTTTCAAAACTGTTAAAATTGGTCAATAATTGTTAAAATTTAAAAAAAAATGGGCAAAAATTGTCAAAATTTTGAAAAAATGGTCAATAAATGTCACAAATTTTGAAAAATTGTCAAAAATGGTCAATCATTGTCAAAAATGGTCAATCATTGTTAAAATTTGAAAAAAATGGTCAAAAATTTTGAAAAAATCCCCAATAATTGTCAAAATTTAGAAAAAATGGACAAACATTTTGAAAAATGGTCAATAATTGTCAACATTTTTGGAAAATTATCAAAAATGGTCAATAATTGTGAAAATTTTGAAAAATTGTCAAAAATGGTCAATAATTGTTAAAATTTTGAAAAATGGTCAATAATTGTCCAAAATTTTTATCTATTTCCTCCTGGTTAAAAAATTCGTTGATTCATGATACATTTCACTACGTTTTGACACTTCTCTAAAAAGAAAACTCTCTTGTGCACATCTATACATTTAAATAAATAAAAATGATTCTTCTTTCTACGTCCACCATCTGACTTTAATTGAATTCGATTTACACCGTACATTTACCACTTTGGACACGTATGATTCTCATAACAACCATCCTGAATCTTATTTATGCTTACATTAACTTTACACTCATTAAAAAAATGCATTCTTCATTCAGATTTACTAAAACCGATAAATCTTTCTCATTCTGACAATTTCGATTTTACTCGTGTACGTTTCAATTTATTTATTTTTACGAGGGACAACCACAATTAACCACAAATCTTAATCAGACATATAGATTAGATAGAAGATTCACAAGATTTAATAAGCACAACTTCAACTCACTTTTGTTGTTTATGTTGTAAATAATTATAATTATGTTGAATTCTTTTCTAGCTGGCTTAAACTCTCCTATATTCCAGGAAAATACAATGAAACAGAAGAATCATCCTCCCAAAAATTAATATTATTTATTTTGTCTTAAAAGTTGGAAATTACCAACTAACAAGGTCAATACTTTTGTTTATGATTACGGATATAAACCCCACATTTAATCTCTCGAATTTATATACAACGTTTGAAAACAAATTTCCTATCTACGAAAAAAACAATACGTTATTTACCTACTTACCAATTATTTGGTACAAAAGTTGTGTCGAGACTAGCAAAACGAAAATATAGATATAGAAGTAGAATACCTAATGAAAACCCAACACCATAGGAATGGAGAACTATCGATGGCCTAACGATAACTATCGATATTTTTGACTATCGAAAGAAATCGATATTTTTGACTATCGAAAAAAAATTTAAAAAATCGATAGTTTTCGCGGTGCTATCGATATAGTTGAGAGATGTTTTTAGGTGAAGAATATAAATATATTTTTTGAAAGCTGATTATGCAGTAAAAATGCTATCAAAAAATGGGATACATAGAGAGAGAGAGATGGGAGGGAGAGAGTGAGAGAGATAGAAAAGAGAGAGATGGGAGAGAGAGAGAGAAAGATGGGACAGAGAGAGAGAGAGATGGGAGGGAGATAATTGGATGGAAGAGAAATGGATGGGAGAGAGAGAGAAAGATAAGAGAGAGATTGGAGAGGGAGAGAGAGAGAAAGAGAGAGAAAGAAAGAGATAAGAAAGAGAGAGAGAGAAAGAAAGATGAGAGAGAGAGAGATGGATGGGAGGGAGAGGAATGGGAGGAAGAGAATTGGATGGGAGAGAAATGGATGGGAAAGAGATGGGAGAGAGAGAAAAATAAAGATGAGAGAGGGGGGGTGGGAGAGAGAGAGGGATAGAGATGGGATATATATATATATATATATATATATGGAAGAGATTGACCATTTTTCAAAATTTTGACAATTATTTACCTTTTTTGACAATTTTTGAAAATTATTGACCATTTTTTTAAACTTTGAAAATTTTTGACAATTATTGACCTTTTCTGATAGTTTTTGACAATTATTGACCATTTTTCCAAAAATTTGACCATTTTTGACAATTTTCAAAAAATTTCACCATTTTTCAAAATTATCGACCATTTTTGACCATTATTAACAATTTTTCAAAAATTTTGACAATTATTGACCATTTTTGACAGTTTTTTATAACTATTCACCATTTTTTGCAAAATTTCAATAATTATTGAATAGTTTTGACAATTTTTCAGAAAATTTGACCATTTTTCAAAATTTTCGACCATTTTTAACAATTTCTCAAAATGTTTGACAGTTTTTACAATTATTAACCATTTTTGACAGTTTTTGATAATTTTTGACCATTTTTAACAGTTTTTGACAATTATTGACCATTTTTGACAATTTTTCAAAAAAATTTCACCATTTTTAAAAATTTTTGATAGTTTTTGACAATTATTGACCATTTTTGACAGTTTTTTATAACTATTCACCATTTTTTGCGAAATTTCAATAATTATTGAATAGTTTTGACAATTTTTCAGAAAATTTCACCATTTTTCAAAATTTTCGACCATTTTTGACAGTGTTTGGCCATTTTTAACAATTTCTCAAAATGTTTGACAGTTTTTGACAATTACTGACCATTTTTTACAATTTTTGATAATTTTTGACCATTTTTAACAGTTTTTGACAATTATTGACCATTTTTGACAATTTTTAAAAAAAATTTCACCATTTTTCAAAATTTTCGACCATTTTTGACAGTTTTTGACCATTTTTAAAATTTTTTGATAGTTTTTGACAATTATTGACCTTTTCTGATAGTTTTTGACAATTATTGAAAATTTTTCCAAAAATTTGACCATTTTTAAAAAAAATTCACCATTTTTCAAATTTATCTACCATTTTTGAAAGTATTTGATCATTTTTAACAATTTTTCAAAAATTTTGACAGTGTTTGACAATTACTGACAGTTTTTGACAATTTTTGACGATTATTGACAATTTTTTAAAAAATTTGACCATTTTTAAAAATTATCGACCATTTTTGACAGTTTTTGACCATTATTAACAATTTTTCAAAATTTTTGACAATTATTGACTATTTTTGACAGTTTTTTATAATTATTCACCATTTTTTTCCATATTTCAATAATTATTGAATATTTTTGACAAGTTTTCAAAAAATTTTACCATTTTTCAAAACTATCGACCATTTTTGACAGTTTGGCCATTTTTAACAATTTTTCAAAATGTTTGACAGTTTTTGACAATTATTGACAGTTTTTAACAATTTTTAAAAAATTTTGACAGTTTTTGACAATTATTGGCCATTTTTAACAATTATTGACCATTTTTTTAAAAATTTGTCAATTTTTGACAATTATTTACCATTTTTGACAATTTTTCAAATTCTTTGACCATTTTTCAAAATTATTGACCATTTCTGACAGTTTTTGACAATTATTGACCATTTTTGACAATTTATCAGAAATTCTGTTTGGAAACAAATATATATATTTATGTATATTTTTAACATTTTGACAAAAATCGTACAATGAGTAAAATATTGTAAAACTATGGATAATAATCGATAGTAAAAATAGCACTATCGATAAATATCGATGGCTGGGGCTATCGATAGTTCTCCATTCCTACAACACCACTGTATCAACTAATGAATTAGAAACAGTTAGTTTCATTTATAACATTAATAAATTCAAGTTTCAAAACACGTCGAAAATCTATCAAAGAATATAATAAAATCTATTTAATGAACAACTATAAGTTAATTTGATTGGTCAATGACAATCAAACAAAGAATTTACTTTTAGAGATAGTAGGCAGTTTGTTGCTAAGGAAGAAAAAGGAAATGGGTTGTTAGGTTGATAGAGAAAGCGTCGTCCCTTTTCGAAAATGAATTTTCTACAAGAAGCACGTTATTTCGTTCTGTGAAAAAAGTTTGTAAATTTGATAAAATATCTATGTAATTAATAGTGAAAATAGTTTAACTAACCTTGTAACACGGTTCCTGAAGAAAATAAACACCGAGGGATCTTCGTAAGTAAATAAATTTAAATAAACCATATATTGAATTTCATCAAGAGGCATTCTGCATTGGAGTTGTCTTGCTTTTCGTTTTGGAGGTTACTTCACAAAGGCCCAGAGCGGTCTAAAACAGGAAAGAAGTGATTATTCGTTTTTCAACATAAATAGAAGATAAAAGGTATTAGATATTTTGCAAATTCAAATACAACTGTATCGTCCATTTTGCTTCTCGTTTTGGCTTATTTAAAACGATATCACTGTGAATACACTAATGTATAAAAAGTTGCATAATTGCATGTATTAAAAATAATTTTCATTGTATGAATGTGATTGTTGAGTGAAAGACCATCTTAGTTGAGTTTATTTTCCTTTTTGATGTAAGAAATATCGTTTATCTTGCTAATTTATGTTCACAGAATTAATTTTCATAAAATAAATTTAAAATTGTTTCATATCAAGTATTATTTCGAAGTAATTCTCTTTATCAGTTGGTACAACTATATTGAACACCTCTTGCACATCTCTGGGGCACTTTCAGGGTGAGTACACAGGACCGTATTCAAGAAAGTGTTTAAATCCAAACCAGATGTTAAAAACTTTATTTAAATAATATAGAATTTTGGCGCTCATTAAAAAAGAACAATAATTAGATTTCTTACACATTAAACCCATGAACCCAAACCCTGAGAAGCTGAGTATTCATAAAAAAGGTGAGTACACTGTGTAGAGTTATTAAAATTGCAAAATTTGAAATTATTCCGGGATCATAAAATCAAACAATAAAAATATAAAAAAA
The DNA here is from genome assembly GCA_947563755.1 of Lochmaea crataegi. Classification (NCBI taxonomy): domain Eukaryota; kingdom Metazoa; phylum Arthropoda; class Insecta; order Coleoptera; family Chrysomelidae; genus Lochmaea; species Lochmaea crataegi. Next base: position 14,846,760 of record OX387436.1, on the reverse strand, counting down.
TTATAAAACACAAAAAATTAAATATCATATCAATATATATAAGATATTATAGATTGAATTATCCTCTAGTGTCCGTAAATATATTAAATTTATTGGAAACTGTAATTGTTGCATACTTTGATAAAGTGTATTAATTTCTAAATTTTTAAGTGGGCATTCCAATATAATATGTTGCTAATCAGCAATTTCATCACATAAACAATATTCGCTATCTAATAAACTACTTTTTTCCTGTAAGCTGGATAGAGGGCATGATTAATTCACAGTCGGCAGATTATTCTAAATTAATAGTTACTTATTCTAATAATGTTTTAGAAAATTAAACCCTCGAGCTTTCTTGCGTGGATAAAACGCAACTAAAACACGAATGCAATACAACGTTTTATCCACAATCACCGTAATTTCTCCAAGTTTTCGGAATAATTTACTACATTTTAACATCCCCTCGTAAAAGATTTTATAGTCAAAGTGCATTTTGCACATTCAAACCAATAAATTTAATTTTAACCTACGCATATGTCTCTTTTGCCGGTCGGCATAGTGAAAATAAAAAGAATAATTCAGCAAGAATGCGAGTCTATTGTTTTTTTTAAATACCAATCTACCAGTTTTACTAGATACACTGTGTACTGTTTATTTAAATTTAATTGGAGAGTGTGAGAAAAACCTGAATATTGTTTGTTACATTTTGTTATGTAACAGAGTTTATTTTGGATTTGTAATTGTACTTTTGAAATCTCATTTTTCGTATGTTTTTGTAACAATCAAGTTATTAAGGATTCTTATTTGAAATATTTTTGATAAACTCATTCTCACGACACAGAGATATACCTACTATGGTGTTGAAAAAAATTTTAAACACGAATTTTGATGTTATAATAAATGTTTTTTCTTGTAAATATAGTTATTTGGATCTAGAGATTAAGATCTTTCTGAGCTTTTCTTGATAAAGAAGGAGCGTTCGACCACACCTCCTTTGATTCCATGATAGCTACTGTTGCGAGGCGTGGAGCAAACGACGCCACCTATCGGTGGATGAAAAACATGCTTTTCAACAAGACAGCGACGACAATCTTATTGGGAGATCCATGGAGGTATCGATAATGAAGGGATTCCCACAGGGAGGAGTCCTATCAACTTTGCTGTGGGGCCTTGTTGAACTGGAAGGGGATATACACCCAGGGGTATGCAGATGATCTGAGAATATCTTTACTGGGGAAATACCCTAATGTTATATCGGACCTGATGCAACAAGCTCTAGAAATGGTGGAGCTATAGTGTAGGAGGGAATGCCTAAGGGTGAACCCTGCAAAAACTCCTAAAACTGCCAAGCCTCTTCAACGTGCAGCTGTGTCTTAGCCAGAATTTACTTAATACGTGGCAACACTGCAAATGAATTAGATGTAATTCACCTTCCCTAAAAAAAATCAATAACAAAATTCCGTTCTCCTGACAACAAAAGATTGTGCTATGCTACGTTATCTGTTAAAAACAAAACCCAGAGAATATTCGTTATTGTAGACCAAAATAGGTATTTAAAAATAAGGCAGGAGGTTAAGATAAAATTTAAAACGTCCAGGGTCGGTACAAGATAGTTACTTGAAAAAGTGAAATTTTATGAGTTAATTGTTGAAAGCAAAAATTCTAAATAGAAGGATACAAAATTTTAAAAAGAGAATATGCAAAAGTAAAATGAGAAAAAACTAAAATCCCTCCAACCCAACTGTTACACTATGCAACAAAAACAATGGGCGCCAATTTGTAACGGTAAGGGCTCCAGCTTGAAGAGCTCCGGCTAGAGACTCCTCTCAAGGGTGATTCGACTCCAAGTTTTTGTCGCACAAGGATAACAGAAAGGTTGTAAAAATTGAGGGCGCCACTACCTTTTTGACGTCGATAAAAGGTACTGACAAACTAAGGCGGAAAAGGTAGAAACGCCTTGTAGAATTTAAATAAAAGTTAACCAGAAATCAAATAAAAAAATTACTTAAAAAACAGAATATTTTAAAACTTTTACTCCCTCAACTTTTATAGTTGAGCTTTCATAGAAGGACGGTCCAATGAAATAAAAGCACCCTTTGGAAAATGTGAAGAATTATATTTGGGAATCTTTTTTTTAACTGACCTTTTGTGGTTTTTTTATACTCAAAGTTGACATGCCATAACTTTAAATGCAAATAGTTTTCAACATTTTCAATGTTCACCGTAAAAAATTAATGAAAAATACATAACCTATCAATTTACTATATTATAGTTTTTAAATTCACATACCACAAATATTTCAAAATTATCGATATTTCATACGAACGGTTTATAAAAAAATAATAATCATTTAGATACTATTGGCGCCTCTACCTACCGTTTTATCTAAAAAAAAAGTAGTTTGTTATTTTATATGTTTTATACATAATACGTATGAAACTTATTACCAGTCTATATAATTACAAATCCACATCGGGGAACGTACTTGAAAAATAAATAACTTTAAATATCTAAATTTCAAATACACATTGCTTCTAAACGCAAATTAATAGTGAATTCCAATATTTCTGAGGTGATTTAAACACGGCATCTATTTAAATAAACAATATCAGTACGTAATTTCTCACGTAACATATAATATTTGTTTGTTATTAATCACGCTGGAATTTTTTAATAAAAGTTTAGAAAATCAAGAAATAATATTTTAATGGGTGAATGTACGTATGTTTTTTTTGAAGTGAACATTCACTGACACCTCAAAGATCCATTGTACCCCCTTCTTCCATTTAGTTCCGAGAAAAGTCTCAGAGCCTAGTAGTCCTCCAGGTGGTGTTCCCTGGAATTTTGGGATCCTGTCATCATGCGATGTAGTCTGCATAGAATATGCGTTGTTGTTTTTTATAATGTATATTATTATCACTTTTGGATGTAGTGAGTTGTCTTTCATTATATTCTCCAGCACCAGATTCAATGGAACTGTAGAGAGTTTTGTCTTTGTCTTTGTCTTTGTCTTTGTCTCTGTCTCTCTGTCTCTCTGTCTCTCTGTCTCTCTGTCTCTCTGTCTCTCTGTCTCTCTGTCTCTCTGTCTCTCTGTCTCTCTGCCTCTCTGTCTCTCTGTCTCTCTGTCTCTCTGTCTCTCTGTCTCTCTGTCTCTCTGTCTCTCTGTCTCTCTGTCTCTCTGTCTCTCTGTCTCTCTGTCTCTCTGTCTCTCTGTCTCTCTGTCTCTCTGTCTCTCTGTCTCTCTGTCTCTCTGTCTCTCTGTCTCTCTGTCTCTCTGCCTCTCTGCCTCTCTGTCTCTCTGTCTCTCTGTCTCTCTGTCTCTCTGTCTCTCTGTCTCTCTGTCTCTCTGTCTCTCTGTCTCTCTGTCTCTCTGTCTCTCTGTCTCTCTGTCTCTCTGTCTCTCTGTCTCTCTGTCTCTCTGTCTCTCTGTCTCTCTGTCTCTCTGTCTCTCTGTCTCTCTGTCTCTCTGTCTCTCTGTCTCTCTGTCTCTCTGTCTCTCTGTCTCTCTGTCTCTCTGTCTCTCTGTCTCTCTGTCTCTCTGTCTCTCTGTCTCTCTGTCTCTCTGTCTCTCTGTCTCTCTGTCTCTCTGTCTCTCTGTCTCTCTGTCTCTCTGTCTCTCTGTCTCTCTGTCTCTCTGTCTCTCTGTCTCTCTGTCTCTCTGTCTCTCTGTCTCTCTGTCTCTCTGTCTCTCTGTCTCTCTGTCTCTCTGTCTCTCTGTCTCTCTGTCTCTCTGTCTCTCTGTCTCTCTGTCTCTCTGTCTCTCTGTCTCTCTGTCTCTCTGTCTCTCTGTCTCTCTGTCTCTCTGTCTCTCTGTCTCTCTGTCTCTCTGTCTCTCTGTCTCTCTGTCTCTCTGTCTCTCTGTCTCTCTGTCTCTCTGTCTCTCTGTCTCTCTGTCTCTCTGTCTCTCTGTCTCTCTGTCTCTCTGTCTCTCTGTCTCTCTGTCTCTCTGTCTCTCTGTCTCTCTGTCTCTCTGTCTCTCTGTCTCTCTGTCTCTCTGTCTCTCTGTCTCTCTGTCTCTCTGTCTCTCTGTCTCTCTGTCTCTCTGTCTCTCTGTCTCTCTGTCTCTCTGTCTCTCTGTCTCTCTGTCTCTCTGTCTCTCTGTCTCTCTGTCTCTCTGTCTCTCTGTCTCTCTGTCTCTCTGTCTCTCTGTCTCTCTGTCTCTCTGTCTCTCTGTCTCTCTGTCTCTCTGTCTCTCTGTCTCTCTGTCTCTCTGTCTCTCTGTCTCTCTGTCTCTCTGTCTCTCTGTCTCTCTGTCTCTGTCTTGTCTTTGTCTTTGTCTTTGTCTTTGTCTTTGTCTTTGTCTTTGTCTTTGTCTTTGTCTTTGTCTTTGTCTTTGTCTTTGTCTTTGTCTTTGTCTTTGTCTTTGTCTTTGTCTTTGTCTTTGTCTTTGTCTTTGTCTTTGTCTTTGTCTTTGTCTTTGTCTTTGTCTTTGTCTTTGTCTTTGTCTTTGTCTTTGTCTTTGTCTTTGTCTTTGTCTTTGTCTTTGTCTTTGTCTTTGTCTTTGTCTTTGTCTTTGTCTTTGTCTTTGTCTTTGTCTTTGTCTTTGTCTTTGTCTTTGTCTTTGTCTTTGTCTTTGTCTTTGTCTTTGTCTTTGTCTTTGTCTTTGTCTTTGTCTTTGTCTTTGTCTTTGTCTTTGTCTTTGTCTTTGTCTTTGTCTTTGTCTTTGTCTTTGTCTTTGTCTTTGTCTTTGTCTTTGTCTTTGTCTTTGTCTTTGTCTTTGTCTTTGTCTTTGTCTTTGTCTCTGTCTTTTGTCTTTTGTCTTTGTCTTAAATCTGTAATCCACTCAGGAGTTCATTTATCGTAAGACTCCATATTAATGGGGATGCTACTCCTCCTTGTTGATAATCTCTGGTTGTGCACATGTCTGCCACTCTAGTAGTGAGGAGTTCCGACATCTACTTGGATGTTGTGTTGTCTATACCTCTATTATTGAATTTGAATTGAATTTTATTGAATGCTTTTTTGACAGATCAAGTAGAGTATTGTAAAAATCGTACATACTATAATTTCTTGGTAGTCCGGACATCCTCCCTCTGTACCAGTAGATCTGCTTGCCCGCTAAGCATGATGATGTAGTTGCAGAGGTGGTTCCTCTAGGATTTTCGTTCTAAAATAATAGTCAATAGTTTCCTCCATCTCTTCAAGCAGAAACGATGCTAGGCTAATTGGTCTAAAGGATTTTGGGTTTGTTTGGTCCCTTTTTCCAGCTTATGGAATAAAGTTAATTGATACCCTTCTCCATGTTTCCGGTATGTAGCCTAGTTCTAAGATTCTCCGACTAATTCTAGCCAAATGCAGTAGATAGTTTCGTCTTGTCCATTTTTATGATTTTAGTGATTAGGCTAATTGGTCTAAAGGATTTTGGGTTTGATTGGTTCCTTTTTCCTGCTTTTGGAATAAAAGTAACTGGTACCTTTCTCCATGTTTCTTGTATGTAGCCCAGTTCTAAGATGCACCGACTAATTCTAGCCAAATGCAGTAGATAGTTTCGTCTTGTCCATTTTTATGAATATAGTGATTCGGCTAATTGGTCTAAAGGATTTTGGGTTTGTTTGGTCCCTTTTTCCAGCTTTTGGAATGAAGTTAACTGATACCCTTCTCCATGTTTCCGGTATGTAGCCTAGTTCTAAGATTGTCCGACTAATTCTAGCCAAATGCAGTTGATAGTTTCGTCTTGTCCATTTTTATTATTTTAGTGATTAGGCTAATTGGTCAAAGGATTTTGGGTTTGTTTGGTCCCTTTTTCCAGCTCATGGAATGAAGTTAACTGATACCCTTCTCCATGTTTCCGGTATGTAGCCTAGTTCTAAGATTGTCCGACTAATTCTAGCCAAATGCAGTAGATAGTTTCGTCTTGTCCATTTTTATGATTTTAGTGATTAGGCTAATTGGTCTAAAGGATTTTGGGTTTGTTTGGTCCCTTTTTCCAGCTTTTGGAATAAAAGTAACTGGTACCTTTCTCCATGTTTCTTGTATGTAGCCCAGTTCTAAGATGCACCGACTAATTCTAGCCAAATGCAGTAGATAGTTTCGTCTTGTCCATTTTTATGATTTTAGTGATTAGGCTAATTGGTCTAAAGGATTTTGGGTTTGTTTGGTCCCTTTTTCCAGCTTTTGGAATAAAAGTAACTGGTACCTTTCTCCATGTTTCTTGTATGTAGCCCAGTTCTAAGATGCACCGACTAATTCTAGCCAAATGCAGTAGATAGTTTCGTCTTGTCCATTTTTATGAATATAGTGATTAGGCTAATTGGTCTAAAGGATTTTGGGTTTGTTTGGTCCCTTTTTCCAGCTTTTGGAATGAAGTTAACTGATACCCTTCTCCATGTTTTCGGTATGTAGCCTAGTTCTAAGATTCTCCGACTAATTCTAGCCAAATGCAGTTGATAGTTTCGTCTTGTCCATTTTTATGATTTTAGTGATTAGGCTAATTGGTCAAAGGATTTTGGGTTTGTTTGGTCCCTTTTTCCAGCTTTTGGAATAAAGGTAACTGATACCCTTCTCCATGTCTCCGGTATGTAGCCCAGTTCTGAGATGCTCCGACTAATCATAGCTAAATGCAGTAGATAGTTTCGTCTTGTCCATTTTTATTATTTTAGTGATTAGGCTAATTGGTCTAAAGGATTTTGGGTTTGTTTGGTCCCTTTTTCCAGCTTTTGGAATAAAGGTAACTGATACCCTTCTCCATGTCTCCGGTATGTAGCCCAGTTCTGAGATGCTCCGACTAATTATAGCTAAATGAAGTAGATAGTTTCGTCTTGTCCATTTTTATTATTTTAATGATTAGGCTAATTGGTCTAAAGGATTTTGGGTTTGTTTGGTCCCCTTTTCCAGCTTTTGGAATAAAGTTAACTGATACCCTTCTCCATGTCTCCGGTATGTAGTCCAGTTCTGAGATGCTCCGACTAATTATAGCTAAATGCATTAGATAGTTTCGTCTTGTCCATTTTTATGATTTTAGTGATTATGCTAATTGGTCTAAAGGATTTTGGGTTTGTTTGGTCCCGTTTTCCAGCTTTTGGAATAAAGTTAACTGATACCCTTCTCCATGTCTCCCGTATGTAGTCCAGTTCTGAGATGCTCCGACTAATTATAGCTAAATGCATTAGATAGTTTCGTCTTGTCCATTTTTATGATTTTAGTGATTATGCTAATTGGTCTAAAGGATTTTGGGTTTGTTTGGTCCCCTTTTCCAGCTTTTGGAATAAAGTTAACTGATACCCTTCTCCATGTCTCCGGTATGTAGTCCAGTTCTGAGATGCTCCGACTAATTATAGCTAAATGCATTAGATAGTTTCGTCTTGTCCATTTTTATGATTTTAGTGATTATGCTAATTGGTCTAAAGGATTTTGGGTTTGTTTGGTCCCGTTTTCCAGCTTTTGGAATAAAGTTAACTGATACCCTTCTCCATGTCTCCCGTATGTAGTCCAGTTCTGAGATGCTCCGACTAATTATAGCTAAATGCATTAGATAGTTTCGTCTTGTCCATTTTTATGATTTTAGTGATTATGCTAATTGGTCTAAAGGATTTTGGGTTTGTTTGGTTCCTTTTTCCAGCTTTTGGAATGAAGTTAACTGATACCCTTCTCCATGTTTCCGGTATGTAGCCTAGTTCTAAGATTCTCCGACTAATTCTAGCCAAATGCAGTTGATAGTTTCGTCTTGTCCATTTTTATTATTTTAGTGATTAGGCTAATTGGTCAAAGGATTTTGGGTTTGTTTGGTCCCTTTTTCCAGCTCATGGAATGAAGTTAACTGATACCCTTCTCCATGTTTCCGGTATGTAGCCTAGTTCTAAGATTGTCCGACTAATTCTAGCCAAATGCAGTAGATAGTTTCGTCTTGTCCATTTTTATGATTTTAGTGATTAGGCTAATTGGTCTAAAGGATTTTGGGTTTGTTTGGTCCCTTTTTCCAGCTTTTGGAATAAAAGTAACTGGTACCTTTCTCCATGTTTCTTGTATGTAGCCCAGTTCTAAGATGCACCGACTAATTCTAGCCAAATTCAGTAGATAGTTTCGTCTTGTCCATTTTTATGAATATAGTGATTAGGCTAATTGGTCTAAAGGATTTTGGGTTTGTTTGGTTTCTTTTTCCAGCTTTTGGAATGAAGTTAACTGGTACCTTTCTCCATGTTTCTTGTATGTAGCCCAGTTCTAAGATTCTCCGACTAATTCTAGCCAAATGCAGTTGATAGTTTCGTCTTGTCCATTTTTATGATTTTAGTGATTAGGCTAATTGGTCAAAGGATTTTGGGTTTGTTTGGTCCCTTTTTCCAGCTTTTGGAATAAAGGTAACTGATACCCTTCTCCATGTCTCCGGTATGTAGCCCAGTTCTGAGATGCTCCGACTAATTATAGCTAAATGCAGTAGATAGTTTCGTCTTGTCCATTTTTATTATTTTAGTGATTAGGCTAATTGGTCTAAAGGATTTTGGGTTTGTTTGGTCCCTTTTTCCAGCTTTTGGAATAAAGGTAACTGATACCCTTCTCCATGTCTCCGGTATGTAGCCCAGTTCTGAGATGCTCCGACTAATTATAGCTAAATGAAGTAGATAGTTTCGTCTTGTCCATTTTTATTATTTTAATGATTAGGCTAATTGGTCTAAAGGATTTTGGGTTTGTTTGGTCCCCTTTTCCAGCTTTTGGAATAAAGTTAACTGATACCCTTCTCCATGTCTCCGGTATGTAGTCCAGTTCTGAGATGCTCCGACTAATTATAGCTAAATGCATTAGATAGTTTCGTCTTGTCCATTTTTATGATTTTAGTGATTATGCTAATTGGTCTAAAGGATTTTGGGTTTGTTTGGTCCCGTTTTCCAGCTTTTGGAATAAAGTTAACTGATACCCTTCTCCATGTCTCCCGTATGTAGTCCAGTTCTGAGATGCTCCGACTAATTATAGCTAAATGCATTAGATAGTTTCGTCTTGTCCATTTTTATGATTTTAGTGATTATGCTAATTGGTCTAAAGGATTTTGGGTTTGTTTGGTTCCTTTTTCCAGCTTTTGGAATGAAGTTAACTGATACCCTTCTCCATGTTTCCGGTATGTAGCCTAGTTCTAAGATTCTCCGACTAATTCTAGCCAAATGCAGTTGATAGTTTCGTCTTGTCCATTTTTATTATTTTAGTGATTAGGCTAATTGGTCAAAGGATTTTGGGTTTGTTTGGTCCCTTTTTCCAGCTCATGGAATGAAGTTAACTGATACCCTTCTCCATGTTTCCGGTATGTAGCCTAGTTCTAAGATTGTCCGACTAATTCTAGCCAAATGCAGTAGATAGTTTCGTCTTGTCCATTTTTATGATTTTAGTGATTAGGCTAATTGGTCTAAAGGATTTTGGGTTTGTTTGGTCCCTTTTTCCAGCTTTTGGAATAAAAGTAACTGGTACCTTTCTCCATGTTTCTTGTATGTAGCCCAGTTCTAAGATGCACCGACTAATTCTAGCCAAATTCAGTAGATAGTTTCGTCTTGTCCATTTTTATGAATATAGTGATTAGGCTAATTGGTCTAAAGGATTTTGGGTTTGTTTGGTTTCTTTTTCCAGCTTTTGGAATGAAGTTAACTGGTACCTTTCTCCATGTTTCTTGTATGTAGCCCAGTTCTAAGATTCTCCGACTAATTCTAGCCAAATGCAGTTGATAGTTTCGTCTTGTCCATTTTTATGATTTTAGTGATTAGGCTAATTGGTCAAAGGATTTTGGGTTTGTTTGGTCCCTTTTTCCAGCTTTTGGAATAAAGGTAACTGATACCCTTCTCCATGTCTCCGGTATGTAGCCCAGTTCTGAGATGCTCCGACTAATTATAGCTAAATGCAGTAGATAGTTTCGTCTTGTCCATTTTTATTATTTTAGTGATTAGGCTAATTGGTCTAAAGGATTTTGGGTTTGTTTGGTCCCTTTTTCCAGCTTTTGGAATAAAGGTAACTGATACCCTTCTCCATGTCTCCGGTATGTAGCCCAGTTCTGAGATGCTCCGACTAATTATAGCTAAATGAAGTAGATAGTTTCGTCTTGTCCATTTTTATTATTTTAATGATTAGGCTAATTGGTCTAAAGGATTTTGGGTTTGTTTGGTCCCCTTTTCCAGCTTTTGGAATAAAGTTAACTGATACCCTTCTCCATGTCTCCGGTATGTAGTCCAGTTCTGAGATGCTCCGACTAATTATAGCTAAATGCATTAGATAGTTTCGTCTTGTCCATTTTTATGATTTTAGTGATTATGCTAATTGGTCTAAAGGATTTTGGGTTTGTTTGGTCCCCTTTTCCAGCTTTTGGAATAAAGTTAACTGATACCCTTCTCCATGTCTCCGGTATGTAGTCCAGTTCTGAGATGCTCCGACTAATTATAGCTAAATGCATTAGATAGTTTCGTCTTGTCCATTTTTATGATTTTAGTGATTATGCTAATTGGTCTAAAGGATTTTGGGTTTGTTTGGTTCCTTTTTCCAGCTTTTGGAATAAAGGTAACTGGTACCCTTCTCCATGTTTCTGGTATGTAGCCCAGTTCTAAGATGCACCGACTAATTCTAGCCAAATGCAGTAGATAGTTTTGTCTTGTCCATTTTTATGATATGATATAACTTATCATTAATTCTTCACAAGGTGTTCCAAGCTTCCATCCTTTTGCTTTCTTTTTTTATTGCTTTCTTTTCCTTTCAAAGCTGTAGGCGTTCAAAATTAATTGGTGCCGAATTCCACTCCTTGAGATGGAGTGCTCTATCCCGGAACTTTCAGTTACAAAACATTTTTTTTTAATTTTTCATGGATTAAAGATGTTGTCAAGCATCTCTCTATGGAAGTGCAAAATATAAAAATCGGACAGAAATTGTGCACAGCTAATCTAAAACATCTACCTTCCAATCAACGCTCTACGTTTAAACTAAAAATACACCTGGAAAAATATTTTTTTCGACTGTATTTTAATATTATCCAGACTTATTCGCCAAAATGTCTAATTGCTCGGTATCGAAAGCAAAATTATATAACCGGCTAGCGTATGAGTAATATTTCAATTTATTTACGTCGGATTTTGTTAATGTTTATTTGGAATACGCGGAGTATTAATAAAACTAAAAAGCCACAAATCACTTTATCGTAAACACTTTTGGTTTTAATTCGGTTAAAAGTAAACTAAATTATATTTCACGTAATATTTTTGGATTGATCTAGACGTACCTACTGCGTTTATAGCGAGTGGTTTATAAGAAATTGTTAATGAAAAAGTGACAAAGTGAACCATGAAGAACTGTACATTCCCCTAATTCTTATGGGAAATATCAAATGACTGTTAAAAGGTGTCTGCTCCCATTTTTTTAAAAAATACATAGCGCGAAATGTGAATTTTGACTAATCTACAAAGTTGATTGTGGACCATTAACTTAATCTTATTTCCGAACTAGGCCTATGCTAAGTTGCTGAAATACCAATATCTTTAGTTTTTTATCTGAATTTGTTCTGAATATCAGAAACCATCATTACCTGTGGCATCTTGTAATTAAGAGAGACAAAGAACGGCGCCGTACGATCGCCGGAACAAAATCGGAACATGTGGAAGGGGCTTAAAGTCGGTTTTAACTCTCATTGTTGATAATAACAACTTTTATTTTTCTATTCATCATGAATGCAGATGAGCATCAATAAATTTATTATAACTATGAACAAATGCACTGTTAACTGTTAACTATCATCTAACAAATGAACGTAAAAATTAGAGGACAAAAAAACAATTCAATAACAATAACTGTAATTGTTTTCATTATATTTATGACAATTGCGTCGGTGTATATATACTTTTTTTATGAGATCAATCACCTTCGATTGTTTCATTAGTTTTATTTTTCTTTAATCTAACTTTCGATTGATTGTTATGAACATGTGGTATGAATTTTTGCTTAATGACCAATAGACTTTTACTGAAAATAATCGGTTAATTTCTATACCGATCTAAGTCAATTTATTATTGAGAATATGAACTTTGTTGTACAGTATTCGCCAGCTAACTTGATGTCCTAAATGCTTTCTAGGGAGCTATTGACGCCGCCCATCCGATAACTGTAAACAGTGCCGTGCAAGTTCTGTGGATACGCTTTCTGTTACAAATTAACACAACTTGTACAATTAATAAAGTATAGTCCGTCCGGAAATATATGATCCTAACTTAATAAATAATATTTAATTCTTTGTTATAATTATTGGTATATTGATTTTAATACTTCTGAGTACATAAATAATATTTTAACAATAAGGTACCCATTACAATAACATGTTATTTATCTAATTGAAGATTATCTTATATTTCCGGACGGACTATAATTAAAATTTGATAGAAACTAAAGAATTTCTTCCAGGTAGTGATGAGAATAAAAGAAACACAATATAATGGGAAATTATTTAAGCTAGGTATATTTCTAAGAATAGGTATAAACAGTTTTTATCTTTACGAAGAATCTGACTCACTGCCGCTACTGGAATCACTTTCATCTAGAGTAATCACAAGAGGGTTGACGTTATAAAACATATCTGTTTGTTTTACAAACACTTTATTGTACAAAGCAGAAACAATAACTGTGTGACGCTTCGCTACTGAAAATCTTAACACCTGATAAAGTTCGATGCAATTGACGTTTGTCAAAATTTTACCACCAATAGCAGCCGAGTAGGCAGGGCATTATTACTCTGTCTCTCTTAGTTGGTAATTTCTGGGACATCAAGTTAGCTGGCGAATACTGTAGAAACATAAGAGATAATTAAAAATGACGAAGAAAAAATTATAGTGTGTGCTTAAGACCGCACGGCAGAAGTGAAAACTGTATGTCGATGATCTGTTGAATTGAGAAGTGGGAGCAACCGATGCATATGCTTGAACTTGTAGTGGCGGTGAATTGTCATCAATGTTTATTTCGCAATTTTCTTCTTAAAATAATTATTATTACGTACCAATAATAACTATTAAATTAACAAAGGCAATTATTAGGCTTGAATTGAATATACTAAACAGCGACACAACAGTGAGGAGCAGCTGACTGTATCTTTCTCGCTCGGGTACACTCGGCGGTCCCGAGTTCACCCGATCGAGCCTTTCACCACAGAGCATGACGGATCAGCCTAACCTACGGAAAAATCTGTGTGCGGTGCGCCAAAAGAAGTTTTCACTTCAAAAAAGTACAGCCCAAAAAAGATAGTGAATTGTAGTCTAATGTTTCTTTTTTGAAATTTTTGTTTATTGATATTTTTTGAATTATTGTTTTTCTGTTGTTTCAGACTATATCGAAAAAACACATCTCGATGATTTGGAAACAGACTACGAGGAATTCGTGAAACCATTAAAAATAAGTAATACAGCACCTGCTAATTCCCAAGGTAAATAATAAAACTTTTTATTTATTGCAGTTGTTATACTTTTTATTAGTAAATACTAGCTTCCAGCCAGGATCCACCTATGCCAAAAAAAAATAATGCAAGTATCTTCGAAAGTTTGCTTATTTATTGCGACCTGTCCCTCCAAGGCCTCGCTCGGTGACGCCCACATGTATTTTTTCTATTTTCAGCATTTTTTACCCGTCGTAACATATGCAAGAAATGTCCGAGGCGAATAATTTAAAAAATAGTTTACATGTACCTCAACCTTGAATCTGAAACTATTTAGTTGGAAGATGGATTATTATCGAGTGTATCATGTGTATGAGGTTCCTGTTGTAATTGTCCCCAAACTTACATAGGTCAAACAAATCGTCAAGTCCAAAATAGAATTTCTGAACATTCCTTATCCGTCAAAAATTTAGATTCCAAGAATTTTCCAGAAACAAACACCTTAGCCCCAATTCGATCCTTAACATCCCGTAAAATTAGAGAGGCAATATAAATAGAGAACCGTCCAAATCGTACGAACAAAAGAGAAGATGGCCGAAGATTAGCCCGTTGTAATAAAATTAAGGAAACCTTACGATAGGTTTTAATAAACAAAATTGAATATGACGACTAAATAAACATGACAAAAATATCCATAGTAACAATTTAAGACTAAGAGAAAGTAAACTAACTATATACTACACCCGTCAACTACCAAACAACCCTTTACATCCAAGCGATATCCCGCCTACCGTTTTTCCACCATCATCTCCTTCCACTTCTATCCTATAAGTTGACGATTCTTTCCTATGAGTTAGCCCTAACCTCCCTAACCTTGATAATGACTCCAAAGCGGGAGTCGAAACGTCGAGGAAATTATTTTTCTGAATGCAGTTTATCCAGAAAACCTCATGTAAAAAGTCATGTAAAAACTTAATTTTTGTCTGGTTTCAAAGCTGGAAAATATACAATTGTTGACTTTTAATTTCGACCCGGATGCGAAGGTAGTACTTTTGATCTGGTTATGTCAATGGTCAGAAGAGTATTTTCTATGACATTTGATACGCATTATAGTATCTTGCTTTAGTTTTTTCCTGAAATAAGCTTTGTTAGCTGCCCATTCTCTTAACTCGGAAGGAGTACAATTACACTCAAAATCCAGTGTTTCGAATGACATTTTTACACAAAAAGAACAACAATTGAGAGGTGCTGTTAACTGTCATTGAGATTTTAGCCTACTTTTGAACTGGATATAATCAAGTCAAAACTTTAACGTTCCCTACATTTCCATTTTGCGTTTTTTAAACTATTTGCTGCGATTTCATACAATGGGCCCTTTCAATAGATACTTAAATCTCAATACAAATAAAGCTTACTGATACTTTTCAACTTTATTTCGAATACTAGAATAAAGGACACAGAGTAATAAATATATAGTAATTTGAACACTTATTTGACCTTGGGAAGAATGACGTCACCTAGCCTGAAATTATGTTGGCAGCATTTACCAGAAATGCATCAAAGCGAACTTCCCCTGACAGGAGGGGTTAGATTAATTTACTTGACGAGTTTCCTTGAGCTTTGTTTTTGAATATTATTGTAAGAACAGGATTTTCAAAAGCGAAACAATAACAGATAATAACGAAGAGAATTACAATTGTCAAAATCAATTTCGAGGTTAGCTGTCAAAAATCAGGGAAGCATCTTTGCAAAATCTCACTAAACATCGTTTTCAAGGTCGTAGGTTACTTGACGTCACAAACGTGACCACTCGTTCAAAGCGCACCTTTTTTTTCCCATTTTTTTTATGTTTTTTGATAAGAAATCGTGCTCAAACAAAAATGAAAAAATATGACATTTTTTCATGAAATACTATGAAATAAAGCAATAAAACAAATTTACTGAAAAGTCCCATTTCGATGAATTTGTGCCCTCTGGGCTTACAAATCGAAATTTTTTACTTTTCTATTTTTGTTTTGTGTTATCGTCTCCATCAACAATAGAAAATATTTACGACCGTGTAAAAATGTCCACCGAAATAATCACCACTGCATCCAACAAGTAAAATGAATCACTCCCAAGGTCTTTGGCTAACAAATCAACTGTCTAAGTTGTAAATTATTTTTTGCGTACAACTTTGGAAGTCGTTAAATTGTATATCGTGAAACCGCGAAACTAATAAACGTCCAGCGATATGCTTTGTGAAATTTCGCGGTAACAGATGATAGTAAATTGTTTATTGAAGAATTTTCTCAATATTGTCAACAGTATTTTATCCTCAAGCAATAAATAGCTGTCAAATAATTTTAATACCGGGTTTCAAAATTGTACTTAGATAAATAGATGGATGGATGGATGGATGGATGGATGGATGGATGGATGGATGGATGGATGGATGGATGGATGGATGGATGGATGAATGGATGGATGGATGGATGGATGGATGGATGGATGGATGGATGGATGTTATTTGGGATGACATTCACTGAGACCTAAAAGATCTATTGTGCCCCTTTACTTCTACCTAGTTCCTGAGATGGAGAGTCTCGGAGACTAGTAACTCCTTTGGTCCTATTTCCCGGAGGAATTTTAGGATATCTGGAATCGGGAATCTCCAAGGTGTTGTGCCCTAGGATTCAGAATTGCTGTGCAGTTCGCAAGTATGTGGATGGAGGTTTCTTCTTCCACGCCACAGAATCTACATTCTTCTTCCTCCACTATTTTGAGCTTTTTCAGGTGCCCATTCAGGCGACAATGTCCCGTAAGCATGCCTGTTAAAACTCTTAGTGCAGTTTTACTTTGACTCATGCATTCATTTGATCTCAACAGGTTGTAATCACCCAGAAGAATCTTCGATTGTCTAAGTCCTACTAGATCTTTCCAATGGTCAGATCTTCTCTTTTCTTCGGCTTTGCCTATTTCTTCCAATATTACATTGGAGCTGATACCGCAAAAAGGTTTCGGCCCCCTAAAGGGTGGATGGATGGATGGATGGATGTATGTTATTTGGGATGACATTCACTGAGACCTAAAAGATCTATTGTGCCCCTTTACTTCTACCTAGTTCCTGAGAAAAGTCTCGCGAGACTAGTAACTCCTTTGGTCCTATTTCCCGGAGGAATTTTAGGATATCTGGAATCGGGAATCTCCAAGGTGTTGTGCCCTAGGATTCAGAATTGCTGTGCAGTTCGCAAGTATGTGGATGGAGGTTTCTTCTTCCACGCCACAGAATCTACATTCTTCTTCCTCCACTATTTTGAGCTTTTTCAGGTGCCCATTCAGGCGACAATGTCCCGTAAGCATGCCTGTTAAAACTCTTAGTGCAGTTTTACTTTGACTCATGCATTCATTTGATCTCAACAGGTTGTAATCACCCAGAAGAATCTTCGATTGTCTAAGTCCTACTAGATCTTTCCAATGGTCAGATCTTCTCTTTTCTTCGGCTTTGCCTATTTCTTCCAATATTACATTGGAGCTGATACCGCAAAAAGGTTTCGGCCCCCTAAAGGGTGGATGGATGGATGGATGGATGTATGTTATTTGGGATGACATTCACTGAGACCTAAAAGATCTATTGTGCCCCTTTACTTCTACCTAGTTCCTGAGAAAAGTCTCGGAGACTAGTAACTCCTTTGGTCCTATTTCCCGGAGGAATTTTAGGATATCTGGAATCGGGAATCTCCAAGGTGTTGTGCCCTAGGATTCAAAATTGCTGTGCAGTTCGCAAGTATGTGGATGGAGGTTTCTTCTTCCACGCCACAGAATCTACATTCTTCTTCCTCCACTATTTTGAGCTTTTTCAGGTGCCCATTCAGGCGACAATGTCCCGTAAGCATGCCTGTTAAAACTCTTAGTGCAGTTTTACTTTGACTCATGCATTCATTTGATCTCAACAGGTTGTAATCACCCAGAAGAATCTTCGATTGTCTAAGTCCTACTAGATCTTTCCAATGGTCAGATCTTCTCTTTTCTTCGGCTTTGCCTATTTCTTCCAATATTACATTGGAGCTGATACCGCAAAAAGGTTCCGGCCCCCTAAAGGGTGTTTCAGTCCCCCTCTTTGCTAGTTCATCTGCTATTTCATTTCCTTCTATCCCAGTGTGTCCTGAAATCCACAGTAAGGTTTTGTCGCCTAGTTCATTTAGTTTGCCCAGGCATTCCCACACCATTTTGGAACTGATAACACAAGAGCTCAGTGCTTTAATTGCTGCTTGACTATCCGACATTATGATAATCCTTTGCCTTCTATATCCTTTATCAATATTGAACTGGGCGTGATTTTCCGCTTGAAAGATACTCGGGGTCTTTCCCAAGCTTCCAGAGTGTTTGGTTTCTGGCCCGTACACTCCTATCCCAGTTCCTTCTATCGCTTTTGAGCCGTCTGTGTACCATTGAATGGTATTTGGATCCCATTCCTTCTTCCTTCTTGATGATTAATTCCGTAACGAATTTCTTTGAAAAGTTATATTTTTTCATCATACAATTTCTAAGAAGTAAGGAGGTGGTTTTTTTAATAATTCCCTTTCTACTTAGTCTGTATCTTGTTCTTTCTGCAACACTTTCCACCACCATATGTAGTGGTGTGAGGTTGAGAATAACTTCCATGGCTGCCGTTGGGCATGTTCTCATTGCTCCTGTAATGCACATACAGGCTAGTCTTTGAATTTTGGAGAGGTTTTTTCACGTTGTCAATAGGCTAGCTCTACTACTCCACGCAATGGCTCCATAAGTGATAATTGGTCTCACACAGCTCAGGATTTTTGGGTTACAACCACAATTTCTCCCTGCCAGATTCCTGCACACCATTAGAGCCATTTTTGCTTTGTATATAATCTCGTTTTCGTGTTTGTTCCACAAGAGTTTACTGTGTCAAACCTAGATACTTGACTTCTTGTCTCCATTCAACCTCGCTCCCATTAAGTTTAATGGTTTTGAGGTTGAGTTTTATTTTCTTATTGAAGGCTATTAAGATGGTTTTTGTGGGGTTGATGTTAAGTCCCACTTGCCTACACTAGCTATTTGGATAGATAGATTGGTAAACAAAATTGACAATGACATTGGGTGAAGACAACAGAGTAAGAATGCACTAATACTTTTGACAGCACAGAATTGGCACCTCAAGCAAAAACTAGTGAAGAAGAAAGTGATTTTCTTTTGTTTATATTAATTTTGACGTTTTGTTTCAGAACCTGTCAAAGATCGTTCAGGTCATTTTAGACAGAAACAGGCCGAAAGTTGGGACTCTCATCCTATGTACGAAATCGAGGCTTTCGGACGTAAAATAGTTTTAGAACTGGAACATAACAACAAATTTATGTCACCCAATTTACACGTAAGTATCATTTATTCAACAATATTTAATATTCTTATTTTTTTTATTTGGGCGAAGCCTACTCTGTAATAAAGGAAGAGTCATAATCCATTTACAACTAGTTAAAAGGTAGCGCAAAGTTTCTTGAATATTTTTTCCTTCAATATAATACAAATTAAACTTGAAAATATAAATTCCAGATTGTGACACACTTCAGGGAAGATTTTACTCAAAGAACAAGACACGATCCCAGGATATCAGGATGTTATTACACGGGCAGAGTTAAAGGAGACAAAACTTCTAATGTCGTAGTGTCTCTTTGCGAAGGAATGGTAAGTACTATTTTTCTAAATATAGCAACAATTTTCTACTTCCTCTAGCGGTGAAAAATTAAAGGTCACTAAAGCGACTTATGTGAAATTTTGTTTGAACCGAACCTTATTAGAAAGAAAATTATGTCTCTCAAAACATACTCCTCTCCCGGATTAGACGGTATAACTGCAATTTTATTTAAAAAATGTTCCGGTTCTATAAACTTACCATTACCTATTGTTGAAACTACACGTTCAACAATTTGTATATTTATATTTAGTCCTTTTATTTTCATTCGAAATTCCTACCGGCGCGCCACTGCCTCCAAAATATTTCTACCTTAGTACAAAATCGCGCTTTGTATTCTTTCCCTGGCGTCTGACTGACGCTTTGCAATATTTACTATTATTCTTCGGCAGTTGAATTACTATTTCATACTGAAACGCTTGTCTATATTCATCGTTCCATCTGTATTTTCGACGTTAAAGTTTATTGAAGTTTACTGAATTATTAACGAAATACAGTTATTATTTATGCGAAAGAACCAGCCTCCTATAGAATTCCAGTCCACTAAATTGAAGGTATCCTATTTTTTACGAAAGCATTAAAGTTGTTGTCATTTCAACTGATGTGGCATCAACGGCCGCATCACCTATTATAATGCAATCATCCTTTTCAACTGGATACCTCCCCAAGTTATGGAAAACATCTAGTGTAACTCCGATATTTCAAATTGCGATAAGCTGAATCCCGATAAGTTTAAGATATAAATTTTGAAAAAATGGTCAATAATTGTCAGAACCTGTCAAAAATGCTCAAAAATTGTCAAAAATGGTCAATAATTGTTAAAATTTGAAAAAATGGTCAATAATTGTAAAAAGTTTTCAAAACTTTTGAAAAATGGTCAAAATTTTCGAAAAATTGTCAAAAATGGTCAAAAAATGTCAAAATTTTGAAAAAATGGTCAATAATTTCAAAAAACTGTCAGAAATGGTCAATAATTGTTAAAAATTGTCAAATTTTTTGAAAAATGGTCAAAATTTGTGAAAAATTGTAAAAAATAGTCAAAAATTGTCAGAACCTGTCAAAAATGGTCAATAATTGTTAAAATTTGGAAAAATGGTCAAAAATGATCAATAATTGTCAAAACTGTCAAAATTGGTCAATAATTGTTAAAAATGGTCAATAATTGTTAAAATTTGAGCAAATTGTCAAAAATTTTGAAAAAATGGTCAATAATTGTCAGAAATTGTCAAAATTTTTGAAAAATGGCCAAACATTCACGAAAAATGGTCTTTCTATTGCGCATAAGATGCAAGCTTCTGTCGGCGGTCCGACGACCACTCACCATTTTTTTTCTTCGTCTTTATGAGATATTTGTAATTTTTTTTCATATCCATGTACATGTCTCTGTCAGGCTTGAGAAAACCGTTATTGTTACAATTTTTTAACTGTTGTTTAAATTTGTTTTTTTGACTGTTCGCATTCATGGTCAAACCACGGTTTGCTAAAAGTGTTATATTTTGTGCTAGGATATTGTGTCGATAGACTCTCGGAATTTATTCTCTTCAATGTCACGGTTACACATAGACTAATAATTATTATTCCCAATCATCCCATTTCCAAACAAGCCACTTCACTTTTCAGAACCCCTACCCTCTACCCCTTCAATCCTGGCCTCCTGCACGTGTTACGACGAGAGATGTGATAAACTATAAACAATACTTGGTTATTTGTTAATGTGCCTTGTCTAATAAATTAAGGTGACATATTTTGTTAATGGGAATTATCTCATGAATATAATAGGCCAGAAAATATGAAATATAACAAACGTTGTTAACGCTTTAACAGTAAACTCTTTTAAAAACAATTATGATGCCTACAAATTACTTCATTTCTTTGTAATTATTGGCAAATTTCATATTCTATTCGAGCTATATAAATCTTTGACTTCGGCTGGTTTAAACTTTTATAATAATAATAATAATATTACCAAAGGAATTATATATACCGTATATTGCAGTACTAAATTTCACCACCACGGCGCTGAGTAATTTGTGAAGTTCATACATTTTTTATGTCTCCTTACACGATCTCTTATAAGACCAATCAAGCTAATTCAATCCTCCGCGATGTCTAAACACCAAGTTGTATATTTATATTAAATATTTGACAGTTATAATCGACTAGTAAAAAGCCCACGTGTCGATTTTTAAACAGGATTAGATTAAGTACCAACAGTTTATTTTGTAAAAACCGCAAGTTGTTACTAATCCATCGGCATAAAATATCGATTTATATCAATTTAGTAGATGACAGTGAGTGATTTTTTTTCGGGTCTAATAAACGTCGGGTGTTGCACACATGAGATGTGTTTACTTTTTCAATTAGTCGGTAATGAAAAAAAACTCGTTTCGTATTTTTAAATCTTCTTTTCTCTTTTGATTTGAAAGGTGACAATATTACGAAATATCACAAAAATTAACTCTTACTACTTGAGGCTACGGACCCACTGGCGCTTTTTCACGCTGCATAAGTAGACTGGAGAAGTGCGTGGCTGATCAGACACGTAATTTCGAGCTGATGTATTCCGAGTGAAACGAGCAACGAACTGTTTTTTACAGTTTCCGTGTTTGCCGTGAAATCCAGCTACAAAAATAGCGGCGAAGGGAGACCTTGAGAACACGGTAGATCAGTGGAAAACTGCTGCTCCAGTCTTCCCCTTTTTTCTCGTTAAGACGCGGCCAGAAAAAGCGCCAGTGTATCCGGAGTCTCACGGACTGTTGTGCTGTGCTGATTGTTGTCGGTACTCAAGGAAAACGCTAATGTTCTTTATGTCCACGTCATCTAATTTTTTTCATATTCTCCATTAGTCGGTACTAATAAGGTCGAGCTTACAGGTTGCTCTTCCGTGTTGTCCATCAACTCGTACTGCTCCATGAATGAATCCATTGTTCACAAACACGTTGGTTATATGCTTATATTCACACCTAAAACAGAAAAAGGAAGGCCGTCGAGAAAGGTGGTCGTAGTTAAATAGAGTTAATGACGAAGTTCATAAATACTAATAACGAAGGTATGTTATATATTATCACTAATAACTATTTCTATTTGAAGTATAGATTCTTCACAATCACTCCCGAGTGGGTAGTTCAGGTGCTTGGTAAGAAATACAAAAAAAAACACAATTGTTGGAGACAAGTATAGATGTTTCGGAGGGGCGTGGCCTCGCTCCGGCTAGGGTCTACACGGACGGACGGGAAACTGGACGGTGTGCGCCCAAAACACGCTCCGGCTAGGGTCTGCACGGACGGACGGGAAACTGGACGGTGTGCGTCCAAAACACGCTCCGGCTAGGGTCTGCACGGACGGACGGGAAACTGGACGGTGTGCGCCCAAAACACGCTCCGGCTAGGGTCTGCACGGACGGACGGGAAACTGGACGGTGTGCGTCCAGAACAGTACTTACTATATATATTTTTATTAGGGGCTCTTGCAATTAGTATGCCAACTCAAGCTTCCTTACCTACTTCAAGTGATGATATTATAACGGAAAGTGATGCCCATCAGATGACTGTGTCTGGAGTGAAAGCTAACAAAAAGCGATCGTACATATCAGTTGAAGAGGTTGCTCTAAAAAAGTTACTTCCGAAGCACATCTGTTGGTGGAAAACCAGAAGAACAGATGAGACGAGGCAGTTAACGACAACCCAGCTTCAACGATTAGTTTTACTTGAGCAACTAAAAGTTGCTCGTCTCCATCAACAATATTTCTCCGCCAAGCTACAGAAATTGGACGATACATCCAACAAAGAATCTTCAAAAGGGCATGTTGTAGTGGGAGATAAAACTTATTCTAATCTGTGATATAGGTATGTAAAATGTATTTCAAAGATTATAAAATAAACGATTTCTTCCGAATTCCAACAGGTAAGCTTATTTGTATTTTAAGCAACTATATCTACACCGTGTAGGGGTATCGATAAGCTAAGAAAATTGACCCCAATATGATTCGTGAGACAGAAATTTCAGCTGCTATCTCTCTTAGTCGACGATTTTCAGTCACCAATTCCTTCATTTATGTATTTAGATAAACTTGGTAAGATTAATACTAGTTCTTCATACACATATTTTTCCTACGTGTCTTCGTTACTGAATTATAAGCTCCCAAAGATGCTATTTTGCAAACCATGCAAACACTACACTTATGATTTTTTTTATAACTGTTATATGCCTCGAACAATTTGTTTGAAAAAAGACTGTTTCAACGTTATAAAAAAGATGTTTAAAAATGAGTTCTTTTATACGACACCGCCAATTACTAACGCCTCCCCCATTTTTTTATTTATAATAATTACAAATTCCATCTTCCAACAGAACCGTTATTCATCAGAACAGAATTAGAATAAATACAGTTAGAAATAATTTTTTATATACCACCGCAACAGATCACAGAAGTTTGAATTATTTTCTAATTTCAGATATGAACTCGCACCCTAATAATTAAATTTGTAGATTTATATTAAAAAAAAGAAGTAGAATGTTTAACTGAAAAAATTATTTTCGGAAATATCTGAAAGCTGACTCATTCGATTACGTCGGATCGTTATTGGGTAATAATTACAATAATGATCGATTGATTGTTTTGAAAACTGATTTTTAATTAAGCTAAGTGAATAGGATAGGATTTTATTAGAAAAAAATCAAACTACTTAACCTTTTTAATTCGTCAGTTTAATTAAACCGTAATTATAAGCAAATGATTTTTTCTTGCATGCAATTTAATTTGATTTAATGGAAAATCTTTAAAATTGTTTAATACAATACCGGGCTTTTGTTGGTTCACCTTGTAACTATTATGAAGTGCGTGGAAAATTGGATTGGATTCACTTAAGAGATTGCACAAGATGAGAAAATTTGCATACTTGAAAGTACGTGTAAAAGAAATCATTAACTACAAAAAATCTTCAGTTTATATTAAATTTGTTGGATTATTTTACCACGAAAAAAGAGAACAATTACATGGCATGAGTACCGTACACTAACTAATTTTCACGTTTATTAAGGTATCTTCATCACTTTTTAATGTCTTAAAATAATTAAACACTCTATATATCACTTGACGAGTTTGTCCTTCAGTACATTTACAATTTTTTTCGTTAACGGCTGACATTTTTACAAACACTTTATTGTACAAAGCAGAAACAATAACTGTATGACGCTACGCTACTGAAAATCTTAACACCTGATAAGATTCGATGCAATTGGCGTTTGTCAAAATTTTACCACCAATAGCAGCCGAGTAGGCAGGGCACTATTACTCTGTCTCTCTTAGTTGGTAATTTCTGGGACATCAAGTTAGCTGGCGATTACTGGAACGACAAGTAAATTCACTTGCGTCGGAACGTTTGAGATTTTTGGCATTATCTGGCGCCGTACTCCCCGTTATCGCCGCGCTACCCTTATACTCAACCCTTTCTCGATTTAAACTCACCAGAACTCACCAGACGATAGGCGGGGTAAGGAAACTTTCGGTAACCGCTGAATCGACGAAGTCAATTTACTTGTCGTTAGTTAGTGTACGGTGGTCAGAGTGAGGGACCGTGAAACTCCGCTACTGTTTGTAACTTATTAAAAATGGTTGTGATGAAGTAAGGGTCAAGGGAAAATGCTTTACGCACACCTCAATTCTTCTAGGCCGTGTGGGACTCATGTGTATGTTACCCACTAAAAACCCAATCTTCAAGTCTGCTCGTATCTCCCAAACTGGCCGGAAAGGCATTCTCTATATCCCATCCAAGCACTTTTCTATCTTCCCCCCATCTAGTACACCGGAGAAAAATGTGTTCCGTGTCGTCCATCTCCTCGTCACAGTAGTCACTTTTCCAATCCTGTGGACGTCGCTTTTGAAACACCCATCGCCGCTTAGAAACTGGATCATGTCAAAGTCAATTTTCTTGTGGCTACAGTCCAGCCATGCCCCCAGGTCAGATATAAGACTCTTTGTCCATTAGCAACGCTCTCTAGTTCCGCCCACCTCTGCATCCATCTTTCCCTAGTGACTTCCTTCTCCGCAAGTCTGTTATGTGGAGGTGAACTACTTCTTGACACAAGTGCTCACTGGACATGGGTCGAGAGTAGGGTACCTCCACAAGATTGGGAAACGAGAGACTGGTGTGTGCGAGAGGTGTGAAGTGGAGGATGATGTGGGGCATGTGTTTAGATGCTGGAGGAACGAGGAAGTGCTGAAGAAGTTGGAGAGGAAACTAGGGGAGGCGGTGTACTGGGAAAACATGGTGGAGATAATGTTGAGGGGGGAGGAGGAATGGATGGAGGTGAGTGGAGTAGTAGAGAGCATGGTAAGGGGGAGAGAAGGACTCGATATGGCATGAGAGGCAGGACTGATAGGAGGGAGAAGATGACGGTGTGAGCGGAGAGTGTGCGAGGGACCGCCGCCTGTCTCGAAGTATGCTAGGGTAGTGATACCGAGGCGGGGGTAACGGCGAGTTTGAGGTGGGTTTGGTTGGCAGTCATCTCCTTGGGGATGAGTCCAACACTGTTTGGGTCCTGGACCCTTTCGAACATGAGTTTCCCATCTCGGCCCGAAAAAAAAAAAAGTCTGTTATCATCCGTCACCCTACCCATTTGAAATAGCCTCTGTCGCTCTCAGTGATGAGATATCTACTGATTTATCAGTAGATATACTGATTTCAGGTTCTATCTACTGATCTACTGATTTATACATGCAATCTACTGATTTAACCATAGTTGTTTTTCTTAGTGATATTTCGGTAAAATAACTATCGATAGTCGCGACTATCTATATTCATCGATAGTTATATTTTTACTATAGATTATTATCGAAAGTTTTACAATCGGTAACATCTTTGTACGATTTTTGTCAAAAATTTTGAAAAAATGGTCAATAGTTGTCAAAAATTGTCAAAAACTATCAAAAATTGTCAAAATTTTGAAAAATGGTCTATAATTGTCAAAAATGGTCAATAATTGTCAGAAATTGTAAAAATTGGCCAATAATTGTAAAAAACTATCAAAATTGGTCAATAATTTTGAAAAATTGTCAAAAATGGACAATTATTGTCAAAAAACGTTCAAAAATGGTCAATAATTGTCAAAAATGATCAATAATTGTTGAAATTTTGAAAAATGGTAAATAATTGTCAAAATTCTGAAAAATGGTCAATAATTGTCAAAAACTATCAAAAATGGTCAAAAATTGTCAAAATTTTGAAAAATGGTTAATAATTGCCAAATATGTTGAAATTTTTGAAAAATTGTAAAACTTTGAAATATGGTCAAAAATTGTCAAAATTTTGAAAAATGGTCAATACTTGTTAAAATTTTGAAAATGGTAAAAATTTTGAAAAAATGGTCAAAAATTGTCAAAATTTTGAAAAAATGGTTAATAATTGCCAAATATGTTGAAATTTTTGAAAAAATGGTTAATAATTGCCAAGTATGTTCAAATTTTTGAAAAATTGTCAAAAAATTTTAAATATGGTCAAAAATTGTCATAAACTGTCAAAATTTTGAAAAAATGGTTAATAATTGCCAAATATTTTCAAAACTTGTCAAAAATGGTCAATAATTGTCAAAAATTTTAAAAAATGTTTAATATTTTTGAAAAATTGTCAAAAATGGTCAATTATTGTCAAAGACGGTCAATATTTATGAAAACCAATCAAAATTCGTCAAAAATTGTCAAAAATGGTCCAAAAGGATCAATAATTGTTAAAATTTTGAAAAAATGGTCAATAATTGCCAAATAGGTTAAAATTTTTGAAGAATTGTAAAAAATGGTCAAAAATTGTCAAAGACGGTCAATAATTGTCAAAATTCATCAGAAACTGTCAACAATGGTCAATAATTGTTAAAATTTTTGAAAAATTGTCAAAAAATTTTAAATATGGTCAAAAATTGTCAAGAATTTGGGAAAATCGTAAAAAATTGTCAAAAACTGTCAAAATTCTGAAAAAATGGTTAATAATTGCCAAATATTTTCAAAAATTGTCAAAAATTTGGAAAAATGATCAATAATTGTCAAAAATTGTCAAAATTTTGAAAAAATGGTTAATAATTGCCAAATATGTTAAAAATTTTGAAAAATTGTCAAAATTTTTAAATATGGTCAAAAATTGTCATAAACTGTCAAAATTTTGAAAAAATGGTTAATAATTGACAAATATTTTCAAAACTTGTCAAAAATGGTCAATAATTGTCAAAAATGTTTAAATTTTTGAAAAATTGCCAAAAATGGTCAATAATTGTCAAAGACGAGCAATATTTATCAAAACTAATCAAAATTCGTCAAAAATTGTCAAAATTGGTCCAAAAGGATCAATAATTGTTAAAATTTTGAAAAATGGTCAAAAATTGTCAAAATTTTGAAAAAATGGTAAATAATTGCCAAATATGTAAAAAATTTAGAAAAATTGTAAAAAATGGTCAATAGTTGTCAAAGACGGTCAATAATTGTCAAAACCTATCAAAAATGGTCAAAAAAAGTTAAATATTTTGAAAAATGGTCAAAAGTAGTCAATAATTGTTGAAATTTTGAAAAATCGTCAAAAATTGTTCAATATTTTAAAAAATGGCTAATAATAGTCAAAATTTTTGAAAAATGGTTAAAATTTTTGAAAAATTGTCAAAAATGGTCAATAATTGTCAAAACCTATCAAAAATTGTTAAATATTTTGAAAAATGGTCAAAAATAGTCAATAATTGTTAAAATTTTTAAAAATGGTCAAAAATTGTTAAAAATTTTAAAAAATGGTCAATAATTGTAAAAATTTTTTAAAAATTGTCAAAAATGGTCAATATTTGTCAAAACCTGTCAAAAATGGTCAATAATTTTCAAAATTTTGAAGATTGGTCAAAAATTGTCAAAATTTTGGAAAAATGATCAAAATTTTTGAAAAATGGTCATTACTTGTCAGAACCAGTCAAAAATGGTCAAAAACTGTCAAAAATGGACAATAATTGTGAAAAATTGTTAAATATTCAAAAAAATAGTCAATAATTGTTAAAATTCTGAAAAATGGTCAAAAATTGTTAAATATTCTGAAAAATGTACAATAATTGTCAAAATTTTTGAAAAGTTGTCAAGAATGGTCAATAATTGTCGAAATTGTCAAAAATGTTCAATAATTGTCAAAAACTGTCAAAAATGGTCAATAATTGTTAAAATTTTGAAAAATGGTTAAAAATTGTCAAAATTTTGAAAAATAATTATAAAAAACTGTCAAAAATGGTCTAATAAGAAAAAAAAAAGTCTTACAATATTCCGAAGGTCGCGAACCTTACCGAATCCGTCTTAGATTCTGACAATTTAAAATAATGATTGTAATCACACGCAATACACTTTCTTTCTCTCTCTCTCCCATCTTTCTCTCCCATTTCACTCTCACTTCCATATCTCACTTTTTCTCTCTCATCCTCTCTTTTCCCATCTCTCTCTATTTCCTATCTCTCTCTTTCTCTCTTTCCTTTATCTCTCTCTTTCTCATCTCTCTATCCCTCTCTCTATCTATATATTTCTCTCTTCGCTCTCTACTCCAAATCTGTCTTTCCCATCTGTCTCTCCCTCTCTCTAATATTTCTTTCACTCTCTCCCATCTCTCTCTTCAATCTTTCTTTCTCTCCCATCTCACTCTCTCTTGTAATCGAAGAGACGAGAATGTAAAATAATTATACCTTTTTAAACTCATGTCATAAACACTGTGGTGTCAATCATTTTCAAATAGACTATAAACTGGAAAACTTTTTGTGCTGAAATTAATTGAAGGGAGTCACTTTTAAAAATCGAGTGCTGTATAAAAAAGTGCGCCGCACCTGTCGTTTAAATACAAGGTATGTCAATGAGAAAAGTGAAAAACGTTTCAAAACAAATTTTCAATTCAAATTATCCCATTCGTCTTCTGTCAACAGTGTATTAAGCGTAATTTTGTTTGTTCAAGGTAAATGGCATTACGAAAGTGTAAAATTTTTTTATTAACATTACACAAAGTGTAATTTTGGCAACGGAGCAATCAACACGTATTAATAATAATTGTTGATTTGACACACAAAACTAACAGATATTTTGGTAAATAGTAAACATTGAATTAACTAAAATGAAATGACAATTTGAAAGGTCGATTTTTGTATATCAAAACGTAATTTCTAATAATAAATCTTTAGTTTAAAGTAAGAATTAAAATAGAACTTGTTTGATTTATTTAAATTTTTTTTCAAAAGACAATACTTCCAATCAATTTATACATGCCAATAATAATCATTTTGATGCCAACTATTTTTTAATTTTATTATTCCCCAATAATTTTAGCCGTTAAGTTTAGTTTTTGAGATACAGGCTATGTACTTTTTACCTAATTACTATTTATTTAGGCTCCGACTACTTATCAAAGAAAAAATTATATTCTCTTTAAAGTCAGTGTGAGGATACAAATTTTTAATACCATTGCATATATCTTTTATAAATTATTAAATTCCCGCGATAGATCATCTCGAAATGTCGTTTTAAATGGTCTACAAATCCTAATTAATTAATAATAAATTATATTTAAAAAACTTACTGGTTGTTCAGCAAAAAATTATAATTAAAACAAACCTAGTAGAAATAAAATACTGCTCTACAAATCTAAATACAACACAAGTTACGGCGCCACTGACGGGAATAACTAATATTGTAAATCATTTTCACGATACAGTGAACCGCATAAATAACTAACGGAGATAGTTGGTGCAAGTTCAAAATACTACAATTGGGTCACTTTAGTTCTTCTTTTGTTTTAGCATCCATGTTGGCATGCAGCTGCTTGCTCTTCAAAATTTTAGTATAGTGATATACATAAAATTGTTTCGGTTAATTATTTTTTCCAGAAATTTTACTGACAACCTCTTCTAATTGACTTTAGAAAGTATATACATTTTACTCTAGTACGTTGTCGAATGTCATTTCTTCACGTATAAAATTAATAATCTTTTCTGTAGTTTTTAAAACCATAGAAATATAAAACCATAGACTCTGATAAGTATAATCATAATTTTGTTGTGAATGACAGAGTGAATGAATTTTGGATAAGAAATAAATAGTGTTAATTATTTTTGAAGTTAATTAAGCCGTTAAACAAAGTTAAAAAATAAACCAAACGTTTCATTTGTTGAAAATTTGTTTAAAATTCAATGTGTTTATCTTTGTATGTGTGATATATTTTACAATCAACAGAGGCTGTCAACGTTGGATCTTTTTGAAGGTCAAAGGACAGAGTTGGCCTCACAAAAATTTGAACTCGCAAATAAAAATATAATTCCCAACTTTTAATATAATAAAGAGTCTCATAACAATCATAATAAAAAATAATAAAATAAAAAAAGAAATATTTTGATAATTTGTTTATTGATTATAGGAGAGGATGGGTCCAATTTGCTGTAAATTAGTAAACTAGACTTACTAAAATCATATTCACCGTGTTTGCACTTTTGTGGCTTGCACTGTATGTCACTAAATAATGAATATTCTCACGAATAATTTAAAAAGAAATGGATTAAAAAAAATACTTGCACACATGGAGAATTGTGAGAACAAAACAATTTTTGTTGTTCGTCTTAGGTTAACGGTGCATTGCATTCCATCAGAATAATTTATAGCTTTTTTTTAATTCAATTTTTGATTGAAAAAAGAAAAACATTCGTGGTAGAAATAGATGAACTACAGATGTAACATTACTGCTACTGACCCACTTGCACAGACACTGATGCAATATAAATAGACACATGTAAATACAATCTGCACCTTTTTATTCGGCTTTTATTTGTGTTTTTTTTTTTATTATATATTACAGTATTTGACGTAGTTGAAACAAAGAAAACTATTCATCGAGTTATTTTCGTGTGTGTGAAACTTAAAAATTGTTGCAAGCGTAAAATTATACAGGGAGGATTAGTTTGGAAAAATTGTTGAATTGAAAGAGCACTATCCATCCCACATAATTCTGAAGGCGTCAATTTTATGAACAAATGCATGTCAAAAATTAAATTATTCGAGGGGCACTAAATCCCCTCCTCAGGGAGATCGGTTTTAGGGTGGGCCAGCCTTTAAACAATTTACCTAAGGGTGTTTCAAACGCATAATTGTTTTGATTATGGTGACAGTTACGACATGCTATGTTAATAATAATAGTAATATTGTACCTGTGGCGCCCCCACTTAGGTACTTATTTTAATTATGGGGGTTAGCCCAAGGCCAAAAAAAAGTGTGATAAGTTTTATCGTTAATGAGAAACAGGGTGTTCAATGTTTTTATTATTTTAATAGAAGCCACAACATTGTGATAAACATAAAGATAGTAAAGCGTCTATAGATCACGCATATGACAATTATTTACAGGTAACTGTAATTAAGTCAATAAAAATAGTACATTTCAGATTAAAGAAGGTGAGCGGTCGTCGGACCGCCGACAGAAGTTTGCTTCTTATGCACAATAGAATGACCATTTTTCAAAAATTTTGACAATTATTGACCATTTTCTCAAAAATGTTGACAATTTTTTCGAATTTTAACAATTATTGACCATTTTTGACAATTATTGTCCAATTTTGACAGTTTTGACAATTATTGATCATTTTTGACAATTTTTCAAATATTTTGACCATTTTAGACCATTTTTCCAAATTTTAACAATTATTGATCATTTTTGACAATTTTTCAAAAATTTTGACCATTTTAGACCATTTTTCCAAATTTTAACAATTATTGATCATTTTTGACAATTTTTCAAAAATTTTGACCATTTTAGATCATTTTTCCAAATTTTAACAATTATTGACCATTTTGACAATTTTTGAGCATTTTTGACAGGTTCTGAAAATTATTGACCATTTTTAACAATTTTTCAAAAAATTTGACCATTTTTCAAAAATTTTGACAATTTTCAACAATTATTGTCATTTTTTTATAATTATTGACAATTTTTTCAAAATTTTAACAATTTTTGACCATTTTTCAAAATGTTAACAATTATTGAGAGAGAGAGAGAGTGTTTGAGAGAGAGAAAGATGGGAGAGAGAAATAGGAAAGAGGGAGAGAGAGAGATGGAAGCGAGTGAGATGGGAGAGAAAGAAAGATTGATCAGAGAGATGGGAGAGAGAGAAAGATGGGAGAGGGAGAGAGAAAGAGAGATGAGAGTGAGTGAAAAAATATTAGAGAGAGGGAGAGAGAGATGGGAAAGACAGAATTGGAGTAGAGAGCGAAGAGAGAGATATATAGAGAGAGAGGGATAAAGAGATGGGAAAGAGAGAGATAAAGGAAAGAGAGAAAGAGAGAGATAGGAAATAGAGAGAGATGGGAAAAAAAGAGGATGAAAGAGAAAAAGTGAGATATTGAAGAGAGAGGGAAATGGGAGAGAGAGAAAGACAGTATATTGCGTGTGATTACAATCATTATTTTAAATTGTCAGAATCTAAGACGGATTCGGTAAGGTTCGCAACCTTCGGAATATTGTAATACTTTTTTTTCTTATTAGACCATTTTTGACAGTTTTTTATAATTATTTTTCAAAATTTTGACCATTTTTGACAATTTTTCGAAAATTTTTACCATTTTTCAAAAATTTTAACAATTTTTGACCATTTTTCAAAATTTTAACAATTATTGACCATTTTTGACAGTTTCTGGCGATTATTGACCATTTTTGATAGGTTCTGACAATAATTGACCATTTTTGTCAATTTTCACCATTTTTCAAAAATTTTGACAATTTTCAACAATTATTGACATTTTTTTATAATTATTGACAATTTTTTCAAAATTTTAACAATTTTTGACCATTTTTCAAAATTTTAATAATTATTGACCATTTTTGACAGGTTCTGACAATTATTGACCATTTTTGACTGGTTCTGACAATAATTGACCATTTTTGACAATTTTTCAAAAATTTTTACCATTTTTTAAAAATTATTGATATTTTTTTATAATTATTGACAATTTTTTCAAAATTTCAACAATTATTGACCATTTTTGACAGTTTCTGACAATTATTAACCATTTTTGACAACTTTAAAAAATTTCGACAATTATTGTAAATTTTTCAAAATATTTAACAATTTTTGATCATTTTTCAAAATTTCAACAATTTTTGATCATTTTAAAAATTTTAACAATTATTGACCATTTTTTAAAATATTTAACAATTTTTGACCATTTTTGACAGTTTTTGACAATTTTTGACAGATTCTAACAATTATTGACAATTTTTCAAAAATTTCAACATATTTGGCAATTAGAGAGAGAGAGAGAGAGAGAGACGCGTGATACCCTCTCTCTCTCCGTGAGGCGTGTATGAGAGAGAGAGAGAGAGAGAGAGAGAGAGAGAGAGAGAGAGAGAGGCGTGCCACTGTGTAGCCTACGAAAGAGAGAAGGAAGAAGGCGGTTGAGAAAGAGAGGGGAGAGAGTTAGCGCAGCGGGCGGCCGATAAAGAGACGAAGAATGAGTTATCGCGTGACGAACGCTTTTTCGTAACATCACACGTTTCACGAGTTCACTAGCCTTCCCAAAAGTCCTACGTCGTGCAATAAGAAGCAAGCTTCAAAAAAAAGAAAAGGGCCTATAATTTCCCATCTAAAATCCCATTCGTTAACCGACCAGCGACCCTGATTAAAATCTTGTTGCGTGACGAACGCTTTTTCGTAACATTACACGTTTCACGAGTTCACTAGCCTTCCCAAAAGTGCAATAAGAAGCAAGCTTCAAAAATTTGCTAAATGTACACCTCCAGCTAAAATACAAGCATTCGCTCGACGGCTAATTGATTGCCGAAGACAAAAACTTATCACACATGTTGATAGGAACTCTTCGTCTTAAAATTGAACGAATATATAAGCTAAATGTTCTGAACATTCAAAAAGCGAAACCATCAGGACCCCTCGGTTAGAAAGCCCTTACGTAACCCTCTGCGCTACGGAAGGTACCTACCTTCCTATCAATGTTCTGTTCGGTATTTTAAGCTACCATTTAACCGCGACTGCGTCTTACAAATAATATTTCAGAACTGCAGACAAAAGTCTTTAGCTCGAAATACAGGATGTTTTAGGGATATTGTACAATAGAAGTTTTTAACCTATGATACCACGACTCTGGCTTATTAGAATTTGACAGAATTAATACTGTTGATGGGTTTTGAAGAGACTATAATGTAGAAAAATTTTTAAATTTGTATCTCTATTCCCCAGGAAGGGGTCTGTAGCAGAATAGCGCCAGTCAAAATAGCGCTGGACAAAAATAACGCAGAACAAAAACAGCGGCAGACAAAATAGCTTATTCCCTTCCCCTTCTCGAAAATATATCAAAGAATTTCTATTCCACTTCAAGTTTTCCAAAAAGGGGAAGGGAATAATCTCCTTCTCAAAAATATATCAAAGAATTTGTATTCCACATCTAGTTTTCCAAAAAGGGGAAGGGAATAAGCTATTTTGTCTGCCGCTATTTTTGTTCTGCGTTTTTTTGGGCGGCGCTATTTTGACTGACGCTATTCTGCTACAAGGACGATATGCAATAAAATCTGTATTTCGTCTGTATCTCACAAACTAACAAAGTTAGAGATACATTGTATTTAGGTATTTTGAACTTTTTCTAACGATCTACCTTTCTCCTAATTTACGGGACACCCTGTATAAGTTTATTTTAAAAAGTATCGAACAAATTTAATGGGAAATATAAACATTGGGTCAATAAATCCGGCATTTTATGCATTGATTGTAGAATGGAGGGCAATTTAAATTTATTACTTATAATAATTACTTTGTTGCATTTTATAATTTCTTGGTTTATTTTACGACTACGATTTTTCAAAAATGATAAACAATTTATATGTTTTATTTTGAGATTTTTAATAATGTTATTCTTGATAGTTTTAATACGGCAAGTGCCAAGTGCCAAGGTCGTAATGTAATTCGAATTTTTAATGATCTAAATAATTGATAGATAAATTGTAAATCTATACTATCAAATTTATCAGATTTTTTCGTGTGAAAATAAACAATTTATTTTGAAGTTGGTCCTGTACTGAAATTTCTCAGAAAAAAATTATCGCAAAAATTCTAGAAAAAAACGGAAAATTGTGCATTAGGATGTCCTACCGGAAACGACCCATTAAAAGTTCTGGGAAAACTATGAATTTATACCATCTTCGAAAATTTGATAAGAGCTATTTTCATATATTTATAGTATCATAAGAGAAAAAATTTTGTCTGCAAAATTTTCGAAAGGTATGAAAGTTTGATGCCTGGCAACCAGCCAAGAGGCGAGTGATTTCATCAAAAATTCCATCAGCAAAATTGCCGAAAAGCAACAAAATTGAATAAAACTTTGAGAATAATTTTGCCTACACAATTTTTTTCTCGAGTGGTATTCGACGAGAAAAAGACGACTAACAATAAAATTAGAGAAGTTCCGTGAATCGTTTTTCGTTTTTGTGTATCGACCTTTTTCGATGTTTAGATAGGCACTATTTTTGTGGACACCCTGTAGAAAGTATTCCGAAGTTGCTGATTTTGTTCGGTGACAGGTAACATATTAGTGTGACGATTACGCGATGACGTCACTAACCCAAAAGTGTTGCATTGTGACATATTGAAAGAAAGGGCTTGCTGCGAGGATCTCGAATAAATTTTTTTTATAATCTTAGAATGAACAGTTTTACAGATATTTGAAAAAAATTGATGAAATTTAACATCCCGTATCTCCGAAAATTAAAACAGAAATTAAGTAACTTTTTGTCATTTCCATTATTGTCAAATATATTCCAGTTTTGTCAACAAAAATGACTAGAATATTTATCATTTTTCACTGTATTAACCGTACAGTTCCGTTGATTAAGAGAGGTAACGCGCTGTATCTCAGAAACTATACTGGCGGCCACGAATATTATTGTGAACTACACCCTCTAGCGGTGGAGTAGAAAACTTGGAAATAATTTCCAGCAGTTTCTCGTATGCGAGTTTTTTATTAAGCTGTACGATAAATAGTTTCTGAGATACAGCGGGTTACCTCTATTAATCAGACACTCGGTACATCGTCGATATATATTTAACCAGAGTTATTTTCACTTGAAACTGAGTATCCATTAAATTGAATGACTACTTGATTATTCGACGAGCTTACATCTCCGAGCACGTTTTGCACATTTCAGTTAAACTCAACAATTATCTAAGATTTTTGGTTTCGGAAACTGAAAATCTCTGAAATTATACGTATCGATCGATACCGTTGTATTTGAGTATTTGTATAACTTACTATTTTACGATTCTTGTTGAAGCACGAACTTACCATCTGGTCTACACCGTTTTTTTTTTATCTAAAAACAGTTTATGACTGTTATTTTTGAATTTCGAAAATTTAAAATGACTCATTTTTACGTCATACAAAAAAATGTTTATGCAATCTCCGAGTAAAAAAAAATCACTATTTTTAATTTGAGTAACATTAACTACGCTTTTTATTGGTCTATTGAGGGACAAGGTATAAGCGAAACTTTCATCAGACCACCTGCTGGGTATTCTCATTAAATAAGTTACTTATTAGATCTCCCGTAGGCATATTTACAAGCTACACTGACATCTTTATAATATTTAAACAATATTTGTTGAATTTTTATGTAATAAATAATCTTTTTTCGGAATTCAACGACGGCGATCATCCTATAAGTCCTGCTCCTATCAAAAATAGCTGCTAAAAACGCGGTAACGGTGATAGGTAACTGTTATGCGGTGACGGTTAGGCGGTGACATCACCAACCCAGAAGTTTTCCACTACCAAAAATCGCTCAATGCGGACATTAGAAGCGAAGGCTCTGTGTACGGCCTTGTTTTTTTAGAAAAAATCTCGTGCCTTGTTTGTGTACTGTTCCCTGGGAGGCCATATTGAATTTTATTTGACAGGTCGCTGGATCGCCACAAGCGACTCAGTCCTTGGATCGATTCAGACCAGAAATTCGTTAAAGTCGATAATCACCGATAATCGATAATCAAGTCCAGCTTCCTACCGACAAAAATGTTCTGTCACGAGGGTCGAAAGGGGAAAAATACGACCTATCCCAAAAACCGTTCCAGGCGAACAGTCGACGAAAGTTACGTCCAAAAGTTTTTGGGTTAGGGGTAGTTTTGGGGTGGGGGTGAAAATGCTCAAAATTACTTTCACCAGATACCTAAAACACTTTTAAGAGTTTTTGAGGGGTGGTAGAACTAAGGGGTGGTTTTTTGGGATCTTCGTCCCTGGACAACTATTTCAAAAGGGACTTCTGATAAATTTTTGAAGCTTGCTTCTTATTGCACGACATAGGACTTTTGAGAAGGCTAGTGAACTCGTAAAACGTGTGATGTTACGAAAAAGCGTTCGTCACGCGATAACTCATTCAAGCGACTGTGTGCAATCTCTCTTGCCGCACTTAACTCGCATATCTATTGGTGTGAAAAATTGTCAAAAATGGTCAAAAATTGTCAAAATTTTGAAAAAATGGTTAATAATTGCCAAATATGTTGAAATTTTTGAAAAATTGTCAAAAATTTTTAAATATGGTCAAAAATTGTCAAAAATTTGGGAAAATGATCAAAAATGGTCAAAAACTGTCAAAATTTTGAAAAATGTTTAAAATTTTTGAAAAATTGTCAAAAATGGTCAATAATTGTCAAAGACGGTCAATAATTATCAAAACCAATCAAAATTCGTCAAAAAATGTCAAAAATGGTCCAAAAGGATCAATAATTGTTAAAATTTTGAAAAATGGTCAAAAATTGTCAAAATTTTGAAAAAATGGTCAATAATTGCCAAATATGTTAAAATTTTTGAAAAATTGTAAAAAATGGTCAATAATTGTCAAAGACGGTCAATAATTATCAAAACCAATCAAAATTCGTCAAAAAATGTCAAAAATGGTCCAAAAGGATCAATAATTGTTAAAATTTTGAAAAATGGTCAAAAATTGTCAATATTTCGAAAAAATGGTCATAATTGCCAAATATGTTAAAATTTTTGAAAAATTGTAAAAAATGGTCAATAATTGTCAAAGACGGTCAATAATTGTCAAAATTCGTCAAAAACTGTCAAAAATGGTCAATAATTGTTAAAATTTTTGAAAAATTGTCAAAAAATTTTAAATATGGTCAAAAATTGTCAAGAATTTGGAAAAATCGTAAAAAATTTTCAAAAACTGTCAAAATTCT
Organism: Lochmaea crataegi; assembly: GCA_947563755.1. Taxonomy (NCBI): domain Eukaryota; kingdom Metazoa; phylum Arthropoda; class Insecta; order Coleoptera; family Chrysomelidae; genus Lochmaea; species Lochmaea crataegi. The sequence goes on along the minus strand of OX387436.1, from coordinate 14,808,569 downwards.
GAAAAAATGGTTAATAATTGCAAAATATTTTCAAAAATTGTCAAAAATTTGGAAAAATGGTCAATAATTGTCAAAATTTTGAAAAAATGGTTAATAATTGCCAAATATGTTAAAATTTTTGAAAAATTGTCAAAAATTTTTAAATATGGTCAAAAATTGTCATAAACTGTCGAAATTTTGAAAAAATGGTTAATAATTGCCAAATATTTTCAAAACTTGTCAAAAATGGTCAATAATTGTCAAAAATTTTGAAAAATGTTCAAAAATGTTTAAAATTTTTGAAAAATTGTCAAAAATGGTCAATAATTGTCAAAGACGCTCAATATTTATCAAAACCAATCAAAATTCGTCAAAAATTGTCAAAAATGGTCCAAAAGGATCAATAATTGTTAAAATTTTGAAAAATGGTCAAAAATTGTCAAAATTTTGAAAAAATGGTCAATAATTGCCAAATATGTTCAAATGTTTGAAAAATTGTAAAAAATGGTCAATAATTGTCAAAGACGGTCAATAATTGTCAAAATTCGTCAGAAACTGTCAAAAATGGTCAATAATTGTTAAAATTTTTGGAAAATTGTCAAAAAAATTAAATATGGTCAAAAATTGTAAAGAATTTGGAAAAATCGTCAAAAATTGTCAAAAACTGTCAAAATTCTGAAAAATGGTTAATAATTTGCCAAATATTTTCAAAAATTGTCAAAAATTTGGAAAAATGGTCAATTGTCAATAATTGTCAAAAATTTGGAAAAATGTTTAAAATTTTTGAAAAATTGTCAAAAATGGTCAATAATTGTCAAAGACGGTCAATAATTGTCAAAACCAATCAAAATTCGTCAAAAATTGTCAAAAATGGTCCAAAAGGATCAATAATTGTTAAAATTTTGAAAAATGGTCAAAAATTGTCAACATTTTGAAAAAATGGTCAATAACTGCCAAATATGTTAAAATTTTTGAAAAATTGTAAAAAATGGTCAATAATTGTCAAAGACGGTCAATAATTGTCAAAATTCGTCAGAAACTGTCAAAAATGGTCAATAATTGTTAAAACTTTTGAAAAATCGTCAAAAAATTTTAAATATGGTCAAAAATTGTCAAGAATTTGGATAAATCGTCAAAAATTGTCAAAATTCTGAAAAAAGGGTTGATAATTGCCAAATATTTCCAAAAATTGTCAAAAATTTGGAAAAATGGTCAATAATTGTTAAAAATTGTCAAAAATTTGGAAAAATGGTCAAAAATTGTCAAAATTTTGAAAAGTGGTCAATCATTTTAAAAAACTGTCAAAAATGGTCAATAATTATTAAAAATTGTCAAAATTCTTGAAAAAGGGTCAAAATTTTTGAAAAATTGTCAAAAATGGTCAAAAATTGTAAAATTTTTTGAAAAATGGTGAAAAATTCACGAAAAATGGTCATTCTATTGTCCATAAAAAGCAAGCTTCTTTCGGCGGTCTGACGACCGCTCACCTTTTTTTTTCCTTCAGGACTTAAAATAATCATGTATGGTCAGGCGTGACGGCAAACCAGCCGATTTTACTGCCAAGGCGCGCCAACAGATGTTTTACATCAAAAAGAATAATTAAGGTTTAGATTTGTTATAGACAGTGGCAACTAAATTGAACCTTATTTCCTTTACGCTTAAAATGTTTTCCAAAACTTATGTTATGCTACTGTATGAGTTGTCCAAGACGAACTATACCATTAGAGCAGCGTAGAAATCCCAATCTCGACTGTATATTTTGCCAGAACATCAGTAAAATATCATTCTTCACTATACCAATCTCACAAAATGGCTCAAATAGACGTTAAGAATGTCGACTTCATAATAGAGACCTGATTCTATCCCGGGTCATTCCACAATAAAAATTAGGGTGGTCTTCCGAAACAAATGACACCTAATCAGGAAGATGAAATTTTGATTTGAGTAAATGAATATCCTGCAGTAAGTTTTGGTTCAAATAAACCGCTCTTAGCCTATGTCCTGATAGTTCCTTGGGATCCCAACACCATTATCAGACTTGGAGAGATAGGGGAAACAACACCTAGGAGACTACTGGATGGAAAAGGGACACTTAATAATATACACACATGTCCCGATCGTTATGAATCACCCTGTATATTTACTGGATATTTTTTTAAAAGACTCAAATTATCAATATAACCTTCACTTGGTTTGTTTTCTTGGGTTTTGGGTTTGGTTTATTATTTGAAATTAAAAAAACAAACATTGTTTTGACGTTTCGCTTCCCGTTTGGGAGCTTTTTCAAAATATTTATTAAAAAAAAATTACATCATGAAGTGAAATATTTACAACTGTTACTATAGAATTTGGTTAGTTATGTATAAGTAAATAGAAAAGGTCACCACGACCGCACATCAGTAGTTACGTCCCAAATAAACTTCGGCGGTAGTTAAGGGTTAAATTGTCTTTAGATTTTTGTGGTGATAAGGTTAATGAGGCTATGTTGGCTTGTTCCCTAATATTAGGTGACGTATTTGTATTCAAAATCCATTTCTTAAAAAGTCTATAAAGTTTAATAAACTCAACAACTCTGCACCTTGGAGGAAAATGAGTACTTTCCTTCCTAGGGTGGGAAGTATGAGTTTCCTTCCTGATATGAGGAAGGAAAGTGTGTACTTTCTACAGGGGTAGGAGGAAAAATAATTATTGTGTTTCCAGTCATACCAACCAATAGATCACTTATATTATTTTGCCATTTCATTGCTAAACGACTGAATCTAAAATCCCAACTAAATAAAAAAAATTCGAACAGACCATTACTCACCTTGAAAATTAATCTGTCGAGTCACGTTAATGTAAGAAGATAATATATCTTCATCTGCAACATCCAAATTTTTTTAAAGACTTCTCTTTTACGGCCCAATAATTCGATTAATATCACTTTCTCACCTTGTTCTCATGTATTCGTTTTCAAAAATTGTCGACAAGGTTTGAAGTTGAGAAACATTATCTAGTTGTGACTTCGGCAACTTAAAAAGAGGTGAGAATTTCACTCGATCCTATCAGATTACTATCGACGATTATTTTAAAAAAGTGTCTAAGCGTATCGCTAATCTAATGAGAATACAAATTTTTCTTAGATGGTCTCGCAAAATAAGGAGGTTGTACTCCTTTTGTCAGACCCGCTTACTGGAGGAAGTCCGAAAATGGTCAAAAGAACTTATTACAGCCGACTGGGAGAAATACTCCAGGCCAAAGTCAGACAAAAAAGTTATTACGATCTTCTGCTTACTACGCTAAATTGCTCTTGGAGCTTCAGAAATCTGATCTCTGATTATCACTGCTCACTCAGATAATATCTCTGTAAGATGCAGATTCTGCAATGATGCAGATGAAATAGATTATCTGCAGTTGTAGTGTTATTATTCGTCAACTCCTTAAATACCTGCAACAGGTCTACCTGATCAGCCTGATCAGGCTACAGACCTAGCTCCAAAACGGCTTTCTCAGAAGCTTAGGTCTTTTGGACTAAAACGTAAATATAGGGCATACAAAAAAGAGACAGTACTCAGATGTATAACGTGATCTTTTCAAAGCTATTATCTTCATTAAATTCCTTTTAATTGGCTTCTACCAAGAAATCTGCAATTAAGGTTTGGAACATACAATTTTTGAACGTTCTTTGTCAAAAATTATTCATTCATTCAAGTTATTTCGTTTATTTTCAAATTCTTTTTGCCTTTTTTGTACAACCCACCAATATCGTTAAATGGTATGCACAGTCACTCCCGTTTTTTCACACTATCTCGGTAACAAGGGCAAACAAAAAAAAACCGAAGAACTATTAGACTAAACAACCTTGGCAAGCATTTTTTTCAATCCTTATATCAGCTATCGATGATACACAATATAAACTAATTAAAATCGTTTGTAAAGGTGATTTAAATATACAGAGTGGACAAAAGTTTGTTCAGACTTTCATTCCCATCAAAGAAAACACAAAATATCTATTATTTATTCAAATTTATTGAATCGCCTCCAAAGTAGGCTCAGCAGTATACCTCTCTGCAACCGCAGGGGTGGTCTCATACCTCCTCCCTCTAGAGTCTACTACCACATGCCCCGTCAGGTAGTCCTCCACCAGGTTAACCAACCATGGACCCACTCCAAGCCTCAGCAGCGCGCTCAACACTGCCCGTTTGCTGACACTGTTGAACGCGTTCCCGACGTCGAAGAAGACGAGTTGGGCCAATTTCTTGTTCCTCCAGCTTTTATTAATCAAATTTCTGTTCCTAGCTTAGTAAAGTTTAATTGTTTTTGCAATTCGTTCATTTATTTCTGCGTCTTGTTTTCCCGTTTCGTCAAACATTACTCCTAAGTATTTAAATTCTATTTTTATGTTATCTATTTTGATGTCTGTATTAATATTGTTGTCACCTATTTATCAGTATTTTTGTTTTAATTGTGTTTATCCTCATGCCCTCTTCTTCCATAACTTCTTTCCAGATGGTTATGTTTTCTTCTAATTATTTTTCACTGCCTGCTGTTAGTACTACATCATCTGAAAAAAACTTCTTCTGCTATTTCTACTCTCTCGAAATTTCTGTGTCCAATGAACTAATAATAAAACTTGATAGTATAGAAAGCCGATAATTTATACCAAAGGATCGCCCTTAAAATCTTCCTAGAACCGGTCCTAATATTAGAATAAACTCTCAAAAAATGTATACTTTCTTTTTGGTAATCGATAGATGATTCAGTAAAACGGCAGGTAAGAAACGTAAACGTTACGTAACAGTCAAGGCCGTATTTTTAATGTTTGTACTCGAGGTATTTATAGAATGTGCGGTACTATTTCGATTCACGATTATATAAAAATACCAACCATTAGCTTTAATTTCTTGAATTAATATCCGTACTTGGGATATTTTTTTAACAAAAATAAAGATAAGTGAAAAGTAATTTAGATAACAAGTTCCGAAAGTGATATTTTACGGATGAGTAGGAATCCCGTAAAATCACTTTGGGATCGTGTAACGTACAATATTTTTTGTTGTTGCCGTTTTGTATACTAATAAGGATATCGGTGGATATTAATGTATCCCTCTTATGAATACATTACTACTTATGACCATTAATTACACAATTATGACAATTACTTATATTAATATTATTAGAGATATTAACAGAAGTGGCAATGTTGAAATTAGAATTAGACGCATCAGCAATTGTACTATGCCGTTTATGGGAGGTTTAGTGCTTTTTATAAGAGGTTTCGTGCTTTTTATGGGAGGTTTAGTGCTTTTTATGAGAGGTTTCGTACTTTTTATGGGAGGTTTAGTGCTTTTTATAAGACGTTTCGTGCCTTTTATGGGAGGTTTAGTGCTTTTTATAAGAGGTTTCGTACTTTTTATGGGAGGTTTAGTGCTTTTTATGAGTGGTTTCGTACTTTTTATGGGAGGTTTAGTGCTTTTTATAAGAGGTTTCGTGCTTTTAGGGGAGGTTTAGTGCTTTTTATAAGAGGTTTCGTGCCTTTTATGGGAGGTTTAGTGCTTTTTATAAGAGGTTTCGTGCTTTTAGGGGAGGTTTAGTGCTTTTTATAAGAGGTTTCGTGCTTTTAGGGGAGGTTAAGTGCTTTTTATAAGAGGTTTCGTGCCTTTTATGGGAGGTTTAGTGCTTTTTATAAGAGCCTTAGTGCCTTTTATGGGATGTTTAGTGCTTTTTATAAGAGGTTTCGTACTTTTTATGGGAGGTTTAGTGTTTTTTATAAGAGGTTTCGTGCTTTTTATGGAATGTTTAGTGCTTTTTATGGAAGGTTTAGTGCTTTTTATAAGAGTTTTCGTGCTTTTAGGGGAGGTTTAGTGCTTTTTATAAGATGTTTCGTGCCTTTTATGGGAGGTTTAGAGCTTTTTATAAGGATTTCGTGCATTTTATGGGAGGTTTAGTGCTTTTTATGAGAGATTTCGTACTTTTTATGGCAGGTTTAGTGCCTTTTATAAGAGGTTTCGTGCCTTTTATGGGAGGTTTAGTGCTTTTTATAAGAGATTTCGTGCTTTTATGGGAGGTTTAGTGCTTTTTATAAGAGGTTTCGTGCCTTTTATGGGAGGTTTAGTGCTTTTTATAAGAGCCTTAGTGCCTTTTATGGGAGGTTTAGTGCTTTTTATAAGAGGTTTCGTACTTTTTATGGAAGGTTTAGTGTTTTTTATAAGAGGTTTAGTGCTTTTTATAAGAGGTTTCGTGCTATTTATGGGAGGTTTAGTGCTTTTTATAAGAGGTTTCGTACTTTTATGGGATGATTAGGGCTTTTTATAAGAGGTTTCGTGCCTTTTATGGGAGGTTTAGTGCTTTTTATAAGAGGTTTCGTGTTTTTATGGGAGGTTTAGTGCTTTCTATAAGAGGTTTCGTGCCTTTCATGGGAGGTTTAGTGCTTTTTATAAGAGGTTTCGTGCCTTTTATAAGAGGTTTCGTACTTTTTATGGAAGGTTTAGTGCTATTTATAAGAGTTTTCGAGCTTTTTTTGGGAGGTTTAGTGCTTTTTATAAGAGGTTTCGTGCTTTTTATGGGAGGTTTAGTGCTGTTTATAAGAGGTTCCGTGCTTTCTATGGGAGGTTTAGTGCTTTTTATGGGAGGTGTAAAGGTTGGGTCTTCGATGGAAACGTTGGGGTTTGAAGGTGTGGAAAGGCCTCTTAATCGGTGGTGTTGCTGGTCACTCGGGGAGGCATCTTAAGGGAATAAAACTACTACTTCTAGCACTGGGATACGTTCTATTTATTACACTATGGTACTATGATATATTACACTGCTTAAGATTACTAACTATATGTATAAGGATCTAGCCGTATAGCATACTTATAATTAAGGATTTCTTATTATATTGAATTGAATAATTCATATTGAATCTTCTTGAATAGCATTGAATTGAATGATAATGCGTTGTACCATAAGTAAATATTAAATAATACTGTTTATGTTTATTTCACGCTCTGAACTTGACTTCGTACCTATCGACCTTCTTACTTATTTATGTAATATTTATACTTAGGGAATTTAATTCTTATTTAAATATTTATTGTTATATTATTATATTAGGCCAAAAGGCATCACAGAGGTTTAGTGCTTTTTATAAGAGGTTTCGTGCTTTTTATGAGAGGTTTCGTGCTTTTTATGGGAGGTTTAGTGCTTTTTATAAGAGGTTGAGTGCTTTTTATAAGAGGTTTAGTGCTTCTTATAAGAGGTTTCGTGCTTTTTATTATGTCTTCAGTACTTATGATTTTTTTGGAGTATAGCCAATGGATATTTTTTCAAGGAACGCAATAATTTTGGAATAGCGGCTAATTTCTATGTTCGTTTTAATATTAATTAATTTAGCATCGAGTAATTGCTCCAGTGACTTGATGGCATTATAAACCCGTAGCCCATGAGACATGTAGGCTTCATTATTTCGAATAGATGACGTTTTCACCATAGAGTTTCATGTGAAAAACAATTAGATAATGCTTTTTATAAGAGTCCTTCTTATAAGAGGTTTTGTGCTTTTTATGCGAGTTTGAAAAATCCTAAAAATCGTAGAAAAATCTCAAAATCCTAGAAAAATTCTATGAACCTAGAAAAATCCTAAAAATCAGTGCTTTTTATGGGAGGTTTCTTGCTTTTTATGGGAGGTTTAGTGCTTTTTATAAGAGGTTAGGTTAGATTAGGTTTTTTTTCGGGTCGAGATGGGAAACTCATGTTCGAATGGGTCCAGGACCCAAACAGTGTTAGTCTCATCCCCAAGGGGATGCCTACCAACTAAACCCACCTCAAACTCGCTGTTACCCCCGCCTCGTAATCACTACCCTAGCATACTTCGAGACGGGCGGCGGTCCCTCGCACACTCTTCGCTCACACCGTCGTCTTCTTCATAACAATCACTCTTACCTCTCATGCCATATCGAGTCCTTCTCTCCCCCTAATCATGCTCTCTACTACGCCTCTCACCTCCATCCATTCCTCCCCCCTCCCGCAATATTATCTCCACCATGTTCTCCCAAAACACCGCTTCCCCTAGTTTCTCCTCCAACTTCTTCAGCACTTCCTCGTTCCTCCAGCATCTAAACACATGCCCCACATCGTCCTCTACTTCACACCTCTCGCAGGTTAGATTAGGTTAGGTTAGGCAACAGCGCGTCTCGCCAACAGATTTCAAACTGGCAAGTGCTGGACGAGGAATTGCTCAGCGACCACGCGATCATTACATTCGAAGTGAAAGGAGCGACATGGAATCTCATCATCACGGAGTTGGCCAGAAGGGAAGTTCCGAACTACCTGGTTACTATCGTGAGAAGGTATACTTCTAAGGTAGACAAATTTTGGTAGAAGGAGAGAACAGAGAAATCACAGCAGGAGTTCCACAAGGTTCGGGAGTCGCTGGAAAGGATTAGGAGGTGGCTGAGATGGAATCGGTTGAAATTGGCACCAGAGAAGACTGAAGCGATGATACTGAGCGGGAATAGCACATCTCATTTATCAACGAGGGTAAAACAGTGAGACCAGTTAGAGCTCTAAGATACCTCGGAGTTTACTTGGACGACAAAATGAGCTTCGGGTTGCATATTACGAAAGCTTGCCAGAAAGCGGAGGAGAGAGCGGCGTCATTGATGCGACTCATGCCAAATATTGGAGAACCCAGCGACAAAAAAAGGGCAGCGCTGAATGGGGTTGTTGAGTCCATCCTGCTATATGGAGCACCAATATGGAATATAGCAATGAGGGTTAATAGCTATAACAGAAAGTTCCAGTCAGTCTAGAAGAAGATGCTGATACGGGTAGCTGGGCCATACTGAACGGTATCAACAATGGCTATATAAACCGTTGCTGGCACTCTACCCATAGAACTTCTAGCCGATGGGAGGAAACGACTGCGCGATATGGCAGGAAGAAACCTGGAAGAGAACCGGAGGGTGGCGAGGGAAAATTGGACGAGCATAAATGGATATATTCAAATAATATTGGAGCGCAAAGAAAAGGAAGAGAGAGCAATGCAGACCGATTGATAGCAACGAGCACTGGAAACCCGTGAAGAATGTCTTACGATGATGTCAGAGCTCCAGGAGAAGAGAGAGGGCGTTTTTAGTCGGTAAAAATCCGACACTACCGGGATCCGAAAAGGGTCCCCCTGCCGTACAAAAAAAGGTTAGGTTAGGCCACATTGATAAAAAGGTGAAAATAAAACAATCAACTTATGTATGCCGAAGAGAGTTTAGATTTTGTTATCTTCAGCAGGAAATTGATCATTGCTCCGGTAGCGCTACATTGGGATGAACGCTACCAATGTTACAAGACAAGAGCTGCCATAATAAAATGTCAAAGTTGTCTACTTAAATGTCCAAAATCGTCCTGAAAGTAAGGAAATAGTTTCGAAAATGAAAAAAAATCGTCCCGAAGATAGCTACTTTTTGTACCATTTGTGAAATTTGTCTTAGGTAATGATTTAGAGGGTGAATTAGTTCGTTATATTTTGAAACTGGAAACTAAATTCAAGAAAAGTGTAAATGGCGTCTCTCTTAGCTGCCAGGAACTACATCGAACATCCGTTTGTAACTACTCGAAAAATATTAAACACATCACTAACTAATTCCGAAAATAACATTCGTTGTAAAATTACTTAAAATCCATAACGAAAAAGCAAATGATAATATAACTTTATGACTAAACGGAAAAAAAACTTTTTACAACCTCTTGTATTTATGACAGCTTTAAAATACGACTCGTTTATCTTACAAAATATGCAATAACAAAAAGAGTACCATTTAATTAATAAAGAATTCTCGTTTTTGTTATCTACTCATCTAAAAGACAACTTAATAACCGAACATAATTTAACTGTCATCACAAAAGACAGGAGATAATGTAAATTGCATTTAAATGACTTTTTAAAAATATTTAGGATTTTTTTAATTATTATCATTTTAAGCTGGTAAAGACTTCTTTTTAAGTATAAAAAGATAATGTGATGATTCTGAGGAAAACAATGTAAACATTTTAGAATGTAATGCTGAATTACTGGAAAAAATATCTTTTGCGCACTTGACAAGTACCGATAACAGTACAAAAATTTAGAAAGTAAGAAAATAACATAATTGGCACTTATTTGTTTTGGGAACTCCCCAATTCCTCCATTTTTTTTCTGTTCTCATTTGGGTACACTATGCATTCAAATACAAAAAACACATTGGTATTAAGAGTTATATTGAAATAGCTGAGTGTAACAAAAAAAAAATGATTCAACGATGAAACTGCATGAAGCAATTTTTTTTTGGATGAAAACATAAATGAACTTGGCACTTTTGGCATTTCACGCTACTTACTAGTCAGCAACAACCTGATCAAGCCAGTTTGGTGTGATCGAATATATTCCTGCGACAAAGCCGCTGAATTTTATGCTGCTGGTCTAGCCCAGTTTGGTGAAGCCTCTCCTTAAGAACCAACTACGACCGGAGGTGGTTGCAGTTTTTGGGTTGTCGTTGCAGTTTGCAGATGGTTGCCATTTGAAGCATACCTCAAGAAATATCTAACTTAGTTGCTTCAATTAACATAATCTACCGAGTAGATCACTTCTTACAAATAGCATCCTAATAATAAATAAAGAGCAAGAAACATTTGTAAAAACAAGTAACTTAGGACAAATTTCTATAGTGCTTAAACTGCAAATACTTGAGATTACAATTTTTGGCCCCACGTTGGGCGCTAATTTATAACGTCTCGCTATAATGATAAGTAAGGGTAAAAATGAGGATTTGTGGATCGCAGTGATATGAAAGGTGTTTCCTAGGGGAGCAAATAAAAACCATTACCTAATTATACAGATATACAATCAACAATGTATTTAATTTACAAAGTCTTATTTAGTTAGAGGCCTCGGTGGTTGCCAGCCATAACTAAAAATCGACTAAAAATAGGCAATACAACACAAGTACAAATACTCACACTCATGATTCGAGAAGAACCTATGTAATAGATATATAAGTGGCACTAATTCACCATTTTCCTTTGTATCCAAGTACTTTACACCTTTCCCTTTCGACTGTCCATGTCGGCCAATGAGGGCCGTCTGTACATAAGGGTTTGGTCTGGGTTCTATGCGTCTCCTCTGCATCGGTGGCTCAAGAGTTGATGAGCTTGGGCGATCCCGCTTCTGAGATGTTGTGAACCGATTATTGCATAGCTCTTCAGCTAGCATGGTCTTGAATGATAGGAGAGGTAATACTTTATCCGTCACTCCAAGTTGTCGGTTTATTCTTCTATATAAGAGCCAGGAATTAATAACGACCACATCTATCATATGATAAAATATCCTATGATACCATTTTCGGCTTTTCAATTTTGTTGGATAAAGTCCTATTAGGGAGTCCTGTAAGTCATCGCCACCCATATGGCGATTATATTGTTTCACTATCAGAAGGAATTTCTCGAACTCGAAAGTTGTCCGTATATATGTGAACCTAATCTACATTTTATTTAGTTGATATCTTAGATTAGATTAGATTAGAATTGGAGTGGCTCTTTGTCCTATCCCACTGCGACCTTTGCAGATCTATTGTGGTCCTCCCCCATATTTAGAGCTCGATATCTAGCTTTATTCTTTTTATTAGACCTATTAGCCTGGATACCGCCTCCTTTGCGTAGCTCTCTGCCCTCGGTTTTTCTTCTCCGAATAGTTGAAACCGCACCCTTGCTAGGCCTTCGCACTCACAGAGTAAGTGCTCCGCGGTTTCGTCTTCTTCCTGGCATAACCTACATAGGCTGTCATCTGCTAGGCCAATTGTGTGCATATGCTTCATTAGCCTACAATGCCCTGTCAGCATTCCCACCATCATCCTCGTCGTTTCTCGACTTTGACATAATAGGTCGCGTGACAGTCTGACCGAAGGGCTTTTAAGGAATAGCTTAGCGTGCCTTTGCCCCGGAGTTTCATGCCACCAGCGCAACGCCTGGTTGTTTATCCATTGGTGGATGCTCTCCTTGGTGAGGCATTTAGCAATTCCGCAGGAAGGTTCTGGCCCTATCATGACCTCCGTCGCTCCCTGCTTGGCTAATTCATCGGCCTTTTCATTGCCTTTTATTCCTTGATGGCCTGGCACCCAGGCTAGGGTCACTCTATTATGACTACCTAGTCTGTTGAGGGCCTTGCGACACTCCCACACCAGATTTGACGTCGTCCGATATGAGCTTATCGCTTTTAGTGTTGCTTGGCTATCGGAGTAGATGACGATTCTTTGGCTATCTATCTCCCGTCTCATCAACTCTTCTGCACAGCATTGCACCGACATTACCTCTGCCTGAAAGACAGTGGCATGTTTCCCAAGGCTTAGAGAGATCGTGATCTTCTCTTGTACCCCATATATTCCGGCTCCTACTCCAGAGTCTGTTTTAGAGCCATCAGTGTACCAGTTGAGATTCGCTATTATAGGAGGCCCTGTATCCCAGTCCTTTCTCTCTGGAATGATTACTGTGTATTCATTTTTAAAACTATATTGTGGGGCAATCTGATCCATTGGCATTCCCAGTATTGGATCTGCCTTTATTTCTTCATATAGCTTTTTGTAGACCTTACCTTGTCCTTGACTTATCGGAGGAGGCCCCTGTAATAATCTGTGACTTACAGATCTTGCATTTCCCTGAACGAAGATATGCAGTGGTGGCAGGTTCAGTATTACCTCCAGGGCTGCAGTCGGCGTCGTTCTCATGGCCCCTGTGATACTTAGGCAAGCTTGCCTTTGGATACCACTTAACTGCCTTTGCGCCCCAATCTGCAGTGTCCTGGGCCACCAGACTACTGATCCATAGGTTATCATTGGCCTCACGACCTGTGTATATAACCATTTGGTCATGTTAGGATTCAATCCCCAATTCTTCCCACACATCTGCCTATACCTTCCGAGAGCGATTCTGGCCTTGTGCGTGGTTTTTTCGATGTGAGAATTCCATGTAAGCTTCTGGTCAAAGATTACCCCTAGGTACTTACCTTCTTTAGCAAATGGAATTTCCACTCCGTTAATTTGTGGCTTTTGTAGACCTTGCAAATTTCTCTTTTTTGTAAACGGTACCAAATATTTTTAAAAATTGTCAAAAATGGTGGAAAATTATCAAAATTTTGAAAAAATGGTCAATAATTATGAAAAACAGTCAAAAATGGTAAATAGTTATTAATAATTTTTGAAAAATTGTCAAAAATGATCAATAATTGTCAAAACTGTCAAAATTGGTCAATAATTATCAAAAATGGTCAATATTATTAAAATTTGAAAAAATTGTCAAATATTGTCAAAATTTTGAAAAAATGGTCAATAATTGCCAATTATGTTAAAATTTTTGAAAAATTGTCAAAAATGGTCAATAATTGTCAAAGACGGTCAAAATTCGTCAAAAATTGTCAAAATTTTTGAAAAATGGTGAAAAATTCACGAAAAATGTCATTCTATTGTGCATAAGAAGCAAGCTTCTGTCGGCGGTCCGTCGACCGCTCACCTTTTTTTTTTAATAACCCCAGTTTATTAAAATCAGTCATCATGCCTATTAACGTGTATACAGGGATATTGGAAAATCAAAAAAATAATATTTGGAAAACTGTCAAAAATGGTCAATAATTGTTAAAATTTTTGAAAAATTGCCAAAATTTTTTAAATATGCTCAAAAATTAACAAGAATTTGGAAAAACTGTCAAAATTTTGAAAAAAATGGTTAATAATAGCCAAATATTTTCAATAATTGTCAAAAATTATCAAAATTTTTGAAAAATGGTCAAATTTTTCGAAAAATTGTCAAAATTGGTCAAAAATTGTCAAAATTCTGAAAAAATGGTCAATAATTATAAAAAACAGTCAAAAATGGTCAATAATTATTAAAAATTGTCAAAATTTTCGAAAAATGGTCAAAATTTTTGAAAAATTGTCAAAAATGGTCAATAATTGTTAGAACCTGTCAAAAATGCTCAAAAATGCTCAAAAATTGTCAAAAATGGTCAATAATTGTCAGAACCTGTCAAAAATGCTCAAAAATTGTCAAAAATGGTCAATAATTGTTAAAATTTGGAAAAAAGGTCTAAAATGGTCAAAATTTTTGAAAAATTGTCAAAAATGATCAATAATTTTCAAAACTGTCAAAATTGGTCAATAATTGTCAAAAATGGTCAATAATTGTTAAAATTTGAAATAATAGTCAAAAATTGTCAAAATTTTGAAAAAATGGTCAATAATTGCCAATTATGTTAAAAATTTTGAAAAATTGTCAAAAATGGTCAATAATTGTCAAAGACGGTCAAAATTCGTCAAAAGCTGTCAAAAATTGTCAAAATTTTTGAAAAATGGTGAAAAATTCATGTAAAATGGTCATTCTATTGTGCATAAGAAGCAAGCTTCTGTCGGCGGTCCGACGACCGCTCACCTTTTTTTTAATAACCCCAGTTTATTAAAATCAGTCATCATGCCTATTACCATGTATACAGGGATATTCGAAAATCAAAAAAATAATATTTGGAGGCTAACTGATATCAATATAAATAGTAACTATTCGCACTACCAAAATTCAAAGTTTCCCAAAAGACAATCTTATAGGGGTCACACTGTATTTTATATACACTAAATTTCCAAAAATTCAACCAGTAGCGCATTATTTAACCCTTAACTGGTATCCTGGGGTATTTCGGTACCCCACTAGTGATAAGTCCCCAATAAGAACATACTTTTAATTAACTTGGTGATTTGTTGTTTCTGGTATTCTCCTAAATTTGAAAAAGCTACTGTGTAGCGAAACGCGTCACTAATTTTAATTTGAACGTCAGTTCAAAATAAATAAGGAAGATTTAAACAAATTAATTTGTTTTATTTCATCACTACATTTATACACTAACTCTGCATCTCGGAATAGAACTAGTAAGAAATTATAACAAATTGATATCGAGCACTTCACGCTTTTACCACAATGACATTAATTTTCTTTTCTCGTTAATAATTTTATTCTTAAATTGAAAATTATTTTCTATTTTTTAGTTCGATTACCTTATAAAGCGTGTTTTTTAGTTTTTCGTCTACCCCCTAAAAAATTTTTACACTTGTTGGAGAAAATCTTGGTTTCTGAGTGTCTGGAAGGGGGTCAAGTATTCGATGGAACACCCTTTATATCGAATAGTTCAACGGACCCGAACGCAACGAAATGAACTAGCAAAGAAAGGGGCCGAAAGCGATAAAACTATTTTACATCCAGATATTTATTAAAAAAGTTTTTTCTCTTTCTTATTTTTATCTATAAAAAGAAAAACAACCTATAAAACTTTCTTTTAACAAACTTTCCCTACATATTATGTATCAATAAATCATAAAAAATGAATGGATTGAGATTATTAAATTACACGCGCAAAATAATAATAATAAGGTATCAATCGCCCTGTGGGCTGTTTATTCTTATCTTCAGTTGAAATTTAACAACTGGGTCTGTACGGAGGCCATAACCCACTTCGAAAATCTCAAAATATGATTTTTAAAGCCCTTGGATATAGAATAATGATTTTATCTTGAATGTACGTCAAGAAAAAATGATAAATTAAATAAAGTACAACTTAAAATGTCCCCAAATATAGCTGATATCCAGATATTTGTTTAATATCGGTGATTTTTATTAGAATTTATCTTCTGTTATAATTTTTAAGTGATATTTCAACGCATTAAATTTGTAGTTAAAAGTCATGTAACGATTGAATCTACAGAAAACATTTTTGTATTGGAAACATTGTTGTTTTTTCAATGTAAAATATTATTTAAAATTTTGTGCATGTGCAATATTGTATGTAAAAGTATTTGGCTATATTGCAAAATATTTGCAAGGTTGACGTCTATTGTAGTCTGCACAGCAACGCCCAGTTGCATTGTTTTTCATTTAGATTATTATTTATAATAAATACCCGTTTGTTATTGTCAATAATAAATATACAGTCAAAAATTTAATTGATTGGTACCTGCTGTTTTAGAATCAAATAATCGATTCAGATGTTGGTTTGTGTCCTGGCTAAGGATATAAAAACCTTCAATTAAAAATTTATTTTCAATACAAAAAGGCATTAAACTAACTATGACAAAAATCCAAAAATACAGTTCCGTCATTTTTTTTTTTTCATTTTATTTCCTCCTACACATTTGTAACTATCATCAGAAATGAGTATCTATAAAGCTGCTAAAAATAACAATACCATATGATTTTTTTTATTTTTAAATCATTATTGAGATGTGGACAGATTTGTTGACAAGTTTGTATACTTTTTAAACAAGCTTTTTACTATAACGGTTTTTGGACATGAAAAAAAATAGATATACTTTCTATTTTTTACATTTGCCCACTCCTAACAAAAGGATTCTAATAATCGAGTCCATCATACGAAATAATCAGTTCTGTGGTCTTCTGGCGTAGAGTTAATATTTTGATAACTCGTGGCGGAAGATTATGTTCATTTGAAAACATTTTACCTACTTGTGTTTATCTAGGTACTCGATCATACAGTTTCAAAAGAGATATTTGTGTAAAAAAAAAATTATTCAGTCTGAGCCAAACAGAATTTCAAAGATTGTGTAGATTATTACGTCAAAACAGAGCTCTTTATTCTCATTATTTCGCTTCAAATGCTCTCCTTTAAATCAAAATATAGGGCGGCCTGCCAACCCCTCTACTCATCTCTTTTCTAAGCGTGTAATAATCAGCCGACGTAAGTCGATTCATCGTCGATATTAAACCGGGCTTTTGACCCATCACTTATAAACTTCGGGCGTGTTTGTCTCACGCCGCGAAGATCGTCAGCGCTCGGCAAATTCCGTTCCCATATAACACCTTGAGGTCAACGGTGGCCACCAGCCCGCTTTCCAATTTTGGGTTTCGCCGAGTACTTGATGCTTGATGCGGAATAACTTTTACACGGGGGTCTTGAAAAAAGTTTACACGGGGGTTTTGAAACGTCTTAGGTAAATTTTATTTAAAAGGAATATGTATAGTAGGTATACCTATTTTATTTGGCGATTTTTGACATGGGGATATATGAACAGCGAAACAGAAGGATGTGCAAAGGGAACTTAGGAGTGAATTATTAAAATATCTAATAAAGTTTTTAAAAATCGATAGATGTTAAAGTTCCTATATACTAAAAATGAAAACAAAACACTTAAAAGAAAAACTGATCGATGTCCTTAGGAGATAACTGTTCTTAAACTACTACCACTATACATTAATCTTCAACTCATCATTGCAGATGGTATCAAAATAGCTCACACATGTAAATAAAATAACGGTAACTTTTTTTTTGGTTTTGGTCACTCTGTATCACATACATATATATGTAAACTTGTTTATGATACCATCTACCAATAAAAATATATATACCAAATAATTATCTGATAAATATTCGAAAATAATGAGGTGATCGTTAACTGACGTACAAATAATTTTAATTTTGTGTGATCACGATTTTTTCAGCTTCGTTAAATAAGGCCTTTCTTCGAAAAATATCTTGATGGAGAAAAAATGCTGTTAAGATATATAGGCAGTTAAATTTATAATGTCGTACGACAGAAATGATAAACATTTAGATAGGATCGATAATGTTTTTAAGAAAATACAAGGTGGCCTTAAAATTTGAGCCTTGGAAAGTGTCTAAAGAGTCTTGGTTTAGCGTGACTTTTCTTTGGAATGCGTAGTAAGGATGAAATTATAGAAGAGAAAATGTATTGTTTTTTATTTAATTGGTGATGTAGGGGAAAATATGCATTGCATGTATCTGTATTTAAAAAGTGGATCGTAAAGACTTATGGCAAGTAGACTAAGAATACCAAGGGTATGCAGAATTATGTATAGTATAACAAAAACCAAAAAATGTATTGATATGAAAAATAATAACTACACATTGTACATAACCGACACGAGTTACTTCTAACATAAAAGCTTCAATAATTATAGAATAATAAAGGAAAACTATTTAAATGATTAAAATTAATATAAATCAAAATCAAAAAAGCAATTCAAAATTTATAATGTACCTCGTATATACATACAATGGATAAAGTCTAAAATTCAATTATATAAAGAAAACTCAAACAAATCACCTGATATCAAATAAAAGATCCACCTTTAAACGGGAATGTTTATGGTTTTTATGTATTATCTTGAATTTCTTCATGTAAAATTAAATTTGTCCAAGAGCATTACGAAATTTTATTCGTATAATGGTAGAATCTAAAATAGAAAAACTTTTTAGATCTAGGACACCTATGAAAGTGTTTATCATCTGATGTATGACAGGTTTGAACATAGAATTGTCAGCTAGAACAGGAAAATTATCAACCTAAATTGAATATGTCAAATAATTCAAAAATTTAATTAATAAAAGATTTAAACTTAAATAATCCATTTAGAAATTTAAAATATGATGCTTTCTTTTAAAAAAGATTAAATCTATCAGAGAATATAATAAAATCTATTTAATGAACAACTATAAGTTAATTTGATTGGTCAATGACAATAAAACAAAGAATTTAGTTTTAGTGATAGTAGACAGTTTGTTGCTAAGGACGAAAAAGGAAATGGGTTGTTAGGTACTTGTTGATAGAGAAAGCGTCGTCCCTTTTACAAGAAGCACGTTATTTCGTTCAGTGAAAAATTTGATAAAATATCTATGTAATTAATAGTGAAAATAGTTTAACTAACCTAGTAACACGGTTCCTGAAGAAAATAAACACCGAGGGATCTTCGTAAGTAAATAAATTTGAATAAACCGTATTAAATTTCATCAAGAGGCATTCTGCATTGGAGCTGCTTGCTTTTCGTTTTGGAGGTTACTTCACAAAGGCCCAGAGCGGTCTAAAACAGGAAAGAAGTGATTTTTCAATTTTCATTATTAATAGAAGATAAAAGGTATTTAATAAACTTCAATTTAAAATAAAAAACTTACTTGTGAGTGTATATAAAAGGAACTTAGATATTTTGCAAATTCAGATACAACTGTATCGTCCATTTTGCTTTTCGTTTTGGCTTATTTAAAACAGTATCACTGTAAATACTCTAATGTATAAAAAGTTGCATAATTGCATGTATTAAAAATAATGTTCATTGTATGAATGTGATTGTTGAGTGAAAGACCATCGTAGTTAAGTTTATTTTCCTATTTGATGTAAGAAATAACGTTTATCTTGCTAATTTATGTTCACAAAATTAATTTTCATAAAATAAATTTAAAATTGTTTCATCCCAAGTATTATTTCGAAGTAATTCTTTTTATCAGTTGGTACAACTATATTGAACACCTCTCACACATCACTGGGGCACTTTCAGGGTGAGTACACAGGACCGTATTCAGGAAAGTGTTTAAAACCAAATCAGATGTTAAAAACTTTATTAAAAATTTTATTTAAATAACGTTGAATTTTGGCGCCCATAAAAAAAAGAACAGTGATTATATTTTTTACACACTAAACCCATGAACCCAAACCCTGAGAAGCTGAGTTTTCATAAAAAAGGTGAGTATACTTTGTAGAGTTATTAAAATTGCAAAATTTGAAATTATTCCGGGTACAATAGAAATATAAAAAAATTATAAAACACAAAAAATAAAATATCATATCAGTATATTCAGTTTATGTATATTGAAAGAGTATAGAGATCTGGAAAAATTGTATAGATAACCAATAGAATCGAAAAAATTGGAAAAATTGAAAGAATTAAAAAATTGAAAAAATTGAAAAAATCGAAAAAATCGAAAAAATCGAAAAATTCGAAAAATTCGAAAAAATCGAAAAAAATCGAAAAAAAAGTTGTGCATTTGCATAATTCGTAAAGATATATTGAAAAATCCAAAAAAGTCTGAGGGAATTGAAAATGTTGAAAACACCCGGAAGATGAAAAAATGTTGATAAAACACGAAAAAAACGATATGAAAGGACTAAAAAAAAATTATATACATTTTTTTCTCCTCTTTCTCTTCCTCTTCTTCTTCCTCTCCTTATTTTCCTCCTTCTTCCTCTTTCTCTTCCTTTTTCTTTTTTCTCTTTCCTTTTTTTCCTCTTCTTTTTTTTCTTTTTATACATATATAAAAATAGTAAAAATTTATGTATATAATATTCCTTTCTCTCTCCTAATACATTTCTTCCTCTCCCCTTTCCTCCTTATTGAAAGTCTGGCAACAAGGTATTTTCTTTCTTTCTTGTAAGGTGTGAATAAATGGACGAATTTTGTTTTCATTAAATATTTTCTGTATATAAGTGGCTTAAGCTTTTATAATTATTTTTGTTTACCTCTTACTGAATTTATTGCTAGGGAAGTAGCTGCATCATCCTCCTCATTGACAATGAGGAGGATGATGCAGCTACTTCCCTAGCAATAAGGTGTACAATGAGTCATTGTACACCTTTTTCGATTTCTTTTTGTCTTCAACAGAACCTGTCCCATCAAATGTCTTTATTATTTTTTTTAATCCATTCCGCGTAACAAGTACATCTGGTTATTTCTGAATAAATAGATGAATTGCATACTTGTACGAAGCATCCCCAATGCCATATCATTTAAAAAAAGATAATATATTCTTTATTGAAATCAGCATTGTTGAAAAAGAGTGACAATTTGAAAATTATTCACCGAAGTTGACAGTTCCATAGATACAACGTTAACGTCATCCATCTGTAGCACCACAACGTAATGAAGCATCGGGATAAGCAGCATAGTATCTAAGAACATTGATTTCATGATCACCATTATCTACAACAGGCTTCACTTTCTTAACTGTTAAATTGTTCAATATTCTCTTCACTGTGTTATTATAGCTTTTTCGGTGGCCTCCTCGTTCACCAGATATAACATCTTCAGATTTTTTTATATGAGGCTACATAAAAAATGGAGGTGTATTCCCATCCCCTAACAACAAAAGAAGATTGTGAGCGTAGAGCTCGCAATGCGTTCAATTCTCTCCCTGCAGCAATGATTAGGCGTGTAACAAACGAAGGTGTGATAAAAGGCTTACTAAATGCTTGGAGGTTCAATAACGAAATTTTGAACACTTGTTATAAGTTCTTGTAATTTATGTAAGTGGGATTACCTTAAAAAAAAAGAAAGTTGAGCGGTCGCGGTTTATGCACAATAGAATGACCATCTTTCGTAAATTTTTGACCATTTTTAAAAAAAATTGACAACTATTGACCATTTTTTCAAATTTTTTGACAATTTTAGACCATTTTTGACAACTATTGACCAATTTTGTCAGTTTTGGCAATTATTGATCATTTTTGACAATTTTTGAGCATTTTTGACAGGTTCTGACAATTATTGACCATTTTTGACAATTTTTAACAATTGTTGACCATTTTTGACAGTTTTATAAATATTGACAATTTTTGACCATTTTTGACAATTTTTAGAAAATTTTGACCATTTTTCAAAAAATTTGACAATTTTTGACAATTATTGACCATTTTTCCAAAAATTCTTGACCATCTTTTCAGATTTTAACAATTATTGATCATTTTTGACAATTATTGATCGTTTTTGACAATTATTGACCATTTTTGACAGTTTTGACAATTATTGATCATTTTTGACAATTTTTCAGAAATTTTGACCATTTTAGACCATTTTTCCAAATTTTAACAATTATTGACCATTTTTGACAGTTTTTGATAATTATTGACCATTTTTTCAAAATTTTGACAATTTTTGACCATTTTTCAAAATTTTGATGATTATTGACCATTTTTGACAGTTTCTGACAATTATTGACCATTTTTGACCATTATTGTGAATTTTTCAGAATATTCAACAATTTTTGATCATTTTTCAAAATTTTAACAATTTTTGATCATTTTTCAAAATTTAAACAATTATTGACTATTTTTGACCATTTTTAAAAATATTTAACAGTTTTTGACAACTTTTTACAATTTTTGATAGTTTTTGACAATTTTTGACAGATTCTGACAATTATTGACCATTTTTAAGAATTTTTCAAAAATTTTTACAATATTTAACAATTATTGACCATTTTTGACAGTCTTTTATAATTATTGACCATTTATTCAAAATTTTGATAATTTTTGACAATTATTGACCATTTTTCCAAATTTTTGACAATTTTTGACAATTTTTCAAAAATTTTAACATATTTGGCAATTAGAGGGGAAGCTCATGTTCAAATGGGTCTAGGACCCAAATAGTGTTGGACTCATCCCCAAGGGAATGCCTACCAACCAAACCCCAAACCTACCTCCCTCAAACTCTCCGCTCACACCGACGTCTTCTCCCTATCTATCACTCTCATGCCATATCGAGTACTTTTCTCCTCCTAATTATACTCTCCACTACGCTACTCACCTCCATCCAATTTTTAACAATTATTGACCATTTTTGACAGTCTTTTATAATTATTGACCATTTTTTCAAAATTTTGACAGTTTTTGACAATTTTCCACCATTTTTCCAAATTTTTGAAAATATTTGGCAATTATTAACCATTTTTTCAAAATTTTGACAGTTTTTGACAATTATTGACCATTTTTCCAAATTTTTCACAATTTTTGACCATATTTCAAATTTTTTGACAATTTTATTTTAACATATTTTGGCAATTAGAGACGCGCGATAGAGATAGAGAGAGATAGAGATAGAGATAGATAGAGATAGATAGAGATAGATAGAGATAGATAGAGATAGATAGAGATAGATAGAGATAGATAGAGATAGATAGAGATAGATAGAGATAGATAGAGATAGATAGAGATAGATAGAGATAGATAGAGATAGATAGAGATAGATAGAGATAGATAGAGATAGATAGAGATAGATAGAGATAGATAGAGATAGATAGAGATAGATAGAGATAGATAGAGATAGATAGAGATAGATAGAGATAGATAGAGATAGATAGAGATAGATAGAGTTAGATAGAGTTAGATAGAGACAGATAGAGATAGAGATAGAGATAGAGATAGAGATAGAGATAGAGATAGAGATAGAGATAGAGATAGAGATAGAGA
Organism: Lochmaea crataegi; assembly: GCA_947563755.1. Taxonomy (NCBI): domain Eukaryota; kingdom Metazoa; phylum Arthropoda; class Insecta; order Coleoptera; family Chrysomelidae; genus Lochmaea; species Lochmaea crataegi. The sequence goes on along the minus strand of OX387436.1, from coordinate 14,785,581 downwards.
TAGAGATAGAGATAGAGATAGAGATAGAGATAGAGATAGAGATAGAGATAGAGATAGAGATAGAGATAGAGATAGAGATAGAGATAGAGATAGAGATAGAGATAGAGATAGAGATAGAGATAGAGATAGAGATAGAGATAGAGATAGAGATAGAGATAGAGATAGAGATAGAGATAGAGATAGAGATAGAGATAGAGATAGAGATAGAGATAGAGATAGAGATAGAGATAGAGATAGAGATAGAGATAGAGATAGAGATAGAGATAGAGATAGAGATAGAGATAGAGATAGAGATAGATATAGAGATAGAGATAGAGATAGAGATAGAGATAGAGATAGAGATAGAGATAGAGATAGAGATAGAGATAGAGATAGAGATAGAGATAGAGATAGAGATAGAGATAGAGATAGAGATAGAGATAGAGATAGAGATAGAGATAGAGATAGAGATAGAGATAGAGATAGAGATAGAGATAGAGATAGAGATAGAGATAGAGATAGAGATAGAGATAGAGATAGAGATAGAGATAGAGATAGAGATAGAGATAGAGATAGAGATAGAGATAGAGATAGAGATAGAGATAGAGATAGAGATAGAGATAGAGAGAGCGAGAGAGGCGAGCTGCCGTGTAGCCTACGAAAGAGAGAAGAAGAAGGCGGCTGAGGAAGAGAGGGGAGAGAGTTTGCGCAGCGGGCGGCTGAGGAAGAGAGGGGAGAGAGTTTGCGCAGCGGGCGGCCGAGAAAGAGACGAAGAATGAGTCATCGCGTAACGAACGCTTTTTCGTAACATCACACGTTTCACGAATCCACTAGCATTCCCAAAAGGCAAAAATAACTAAAATTTAAATTTTATTATCATTATTATTAATAACAGGCTTCACTTTCTTAACTTTTACTTGAAAACAACCAAATTGTGTTAAATTGTTTAATAATCTCCACACTGTGTGACAGCTGGGTCGGGGTCGATCTGGATATCTTGTAGCAAATAAAACACATGTTCTAGTAACATCTCTATCACATTCACTATGTATTAAATGTAAATTTAGATAATGAATATTTAATTCCAAACGAACCATTTGAAATATTGACAATTAATACTATTTAATTATGACAAGTAAATACACAGCCTGCTAAAATAAAAAAATAAATAACACGGCCTACGCCTACGCAATAATAATGCTGAAATAATTAATATTTTTAAATACATGTTAATATCTCAAAAACGCTTAATATTTTTTTACGAACCCTGTATACAAAAAAGGAGTTTTCGACATTGATCGTCCTTCTAATCAACCCGACAAGATGTTTTTTATTTGGTATTGGGGATGTTTACACAGAATTTGCAATACCTGTCAATTTTTTATTAAAAAAGTATAAATTTTAGATATATAGGGTATTTTACAGTGACATTAAAAATTAATGTAGAATCCGAAAAGTTGATAATATACATGGTGTTACATTTAAAATAACAAAGTTTTCGTTCACTTTCGGTATAACATGAATGTCAAAATATTTTCCATAAATTCACCATAACTTGTTTTCCATCTATGCCAATTTTTATAGAAATCGTGATAGATAGTGTAAGCCAGTATACATCAGTCTTAAATTATATAATCGTTCAAATTTAGACTTATTAAATTTTTCTTTGATTTAAAAATATTTTTTACGCTTGCTTTGGTTGATTGTAAATTTCCCTGTAACCGGCAAAACGATGTAACTGACCGCACATGGTCTGAACATGTCTCGATTAGATTGGACGCGGTCCCAAATCCAATGTTTGACATCATAGTTTTGCTAAAAATATATTTTCGGGACGCGTCGTATACTCACTAAACTTCAGCCGGGGAAATAGGTTTTCGTTTGGATTCAAGGTCGCGACAATAATTTTTTTTTATACTTAAAGGAAAACCGTCAGTAAATTCCGCTTATTTGCAAAAATAAAAATAAAGTTAGACTGTTTCTGTGCCGTTTCCAGCCGAGATTTCAGTTGTATAATTATATTTTTATAGTATATTTAACAATTATTAATAGCTGCAGCTGGTTTTCCTACAGGTGGGTTCATAGCAGAAATATATAATTAATTTTCTGTTTTTATCGCTCAGATAACAAAAATAATAGTGGGACTTTCAGTAAGTATATCCACGCTAGTGCCAACCAAAATATCATACAATGTGAAAAATGGTCAATGATTGTCAGAAACTGTCAAAAATGGTCAATAATTGTTAAAATTTTGAAAAAAGGTCAAAAATTGTCAAAATTTTGAAAAAATGTTCAATAATTATAAAAAACTTTCAAAAATGGTCAATAATTGTTGAAAATTGTCAAAATTTTTGAAAAATGGTCAAAAATGGTCAATTATTGTCAGGATCTGTCAAAAATGGTCAATAATTGTCAGAAACTTTCAAAAATGGTCAATAATTGTTAAAATTTTGAAAAATGGTCAAAAATTGTCAAAATTTTGAAAAAATGGTCAATAATTATAAAAAACTGTCAAAAATGGTCAATAATTGTTGAAAATTGGAAAAATGGTCTGAAAAGGTCAACATTTTTGAAAAATTGTCAAAAATGATCAATAGTTGTCAAAACTGTCAAAATGATCAATAATTGTCAAAAATGGTCAATAATTGTTAAAATTTGAAAGAATGGTCAAAAATTGTCATGAATTTCGAAAAAATGGTCTATAATTATAAAAAACTGTCAAAAATAGTCAATAACTGTTCAAAATTGTCAAAATTTTTGAAAAATGGTCAAAAATGGTCAATTATTGTCAGGATCTGTCAAAAATGGTCAATAATTGTCAGAAACTTTCAAAAATGGTCAAGAATTGTTAAAATTTTGAAAAATGGTCAAAAATTGTCAAAATTTTGAAAAAATGGTCTATAATTATAAAAAACTCTCAAAAAAGGTCAATAATTGTTGAAAATTGTCAAAAATGGTCAATTATTGTCAGAACCTGACAAAATGATCAATAATTGTCAAAAATGGTCAATAATTGTTAAAATTTGAAAGAATGGTCAAAAATTGTCATGAATGTCGAAAAAATGGTCTAATTATAAAAACTGTCAAAAATAGTCAATAATTGTAGAAAATTGTCAATAATTGTTGAAAAACTGTCAAAATTGGCCAATAATTGTTAAAAACTGTCAGAAATGGTCAATAATTTTAAAAAATGGTCGAACATTTTGGAAAATTGTCAAAAATGGTCAATTATTGTCAGAACCTGACAAAAATGGTCAATAATTGTTAAAATTTGGAAAAATGGTCTGAAAAGGTTAACATTTTTGAAAAATTGTCAAAAATGATCAATAGTTGTCAAAACTGTCAAAATGATCAATAATTGTCAAAAATGGTCAATAATTGTTAAAATTTGAAAGAATGGTCAAAAATTGTCATGAATTTCGAAAAAATGGTCAATAATTATAAAAAACTGTCAAAAATGGTCAATAATTGTTGAAAATTGTCAAAATTTTTGAAAAATTGTCAAAAATGGTCAATTATTGTCAGAACCTGACAAAAATGGTCAATAATTGTTAAAATTTGGAAAAATGGTCTAAAAAGGTCAACATTTTTGAAAAATTGTCAAAAATGATCAATAGTTGTCAAAACTGTCAAAATGATCAATAATTGTCAATAATTATTAAAATTTGAAAGAATGGTCAAGAATTGTCATGAATTTTGAAAAAATGGTCAATAATTATAAAAAACTGTCAAAAATGGTCAATAATTGTTCAAAATTGTTAAAATTTTTGAAAAATGGTCAAAATTTTTGAAAAATTGTCAAAAATGGTCAATAATTGTTAATAGGAAAAATGGTCAACATTTTTGAAAAATTGTCAATCCATGAAGATGCCCACGGACTTTATGACTGCGAAATAGGATTTCGAACTCACGCTAGACGATGTTATCAACGAGGATGAATTAACACAAAACGAAATCGCTCTAATTACTGGAGGAGCCCTAGCTTACTAGACTGATGGTTCAAAACAAAACGAATGAGTAGGAATAGGGGTTACAGGTCCTAATACTAGTATATCAACAACCCTGGAAAATCCTCCAACAATTTTCCAAGCGAAACTATTAGCAATAGATTTTTGTGCTCAAGAGCGCCTCAAAAAACGCCTCAACTCAGCCAAAATATTTATTGCGTCTATTCATTATTCATTTGTTTGGGTTGTGCTCAACAGCCCAGGCACTTGAACTGAATCTTTGTACCATTTCCCATGTTATCTACTTCCATTCCAGAAGCTTCATGTCTTCTATAAATGCCACTAGTTTGACTGGAGGGATTTTCAGTAGTTGTAATGGTTGTATCAATTGCTCTCCAAAGTACTTCCATCTAAGTTCTCGCAGAAGGAGAGTATGTGAGCATCAAGCTCACATTTTCTGCACTTAGGTTCACTAAATTTGCCCATTATGTGCAGATGTCCAGTCACCAGGTCGGTAACTGTCTCTTACCCAGTTTCAGTAGCCTGGTTGAGAGTTTTTTGTCTACCTTGTTCAGTAAATTCTTTGTATGGAGGTGCCCTTGTGTCAATTGGTGCCATTTCCCGATTTCCCCTCTTATGCAATCTTTTGGGATTCCACAAAACTGTTCCAGACCTATGAAGTCTCCTTTAGAGCCTTCTTTAGCTAAATGCTCCGCCATTTCATTACCTGCAATCCCGTCATGTGCCGGCACCCATATTAGAGATACTTTGTTGTCTCTTTGCAGTTTTCTACCAGACTAGACCTAGTTGTTGGATTACTGATAGCTTTAAGCAGAGCCTGGCTGTCAGTGAATATTTTAATTTTCTCTGTGATATATCCTCTTCTGCTTGAAACACAGTCATATATCGACCAAGGCTAAAGAACATTCTCTTTCTAGGTTCTTTTATACCAGCCTCAGTGCCATGGTTTGTTTTGGAGCCATTGGTGAACCAGATGATGTCTCTAGGATTACCTGGTTGCATCACCTATTCCCTAGATGGGATGATGATGTTCACTTGCTCAGTGAATATATTCTCGGGTGACGTGCTATCAAAACTCATGTGAAATATGAGTTCATCTAGTATGGTCCCAGATGTATCAGAGTATCTCCATAGGTATCCCTATTTCAGCCTAACAATTGCCATCATCGCCTCCGCCCATACAAAAAGTTCCAAAGGAGAAAGTTCAATAAGGGCTTCAATTGATGCCGTCCCTGTGCTGTTAGTTTCCCCGGTAATACCAAGAAGAGCTTGTCTTTGGATTGCAGTTAATATATTAACTGCAGAGGACACTTGTCCTCCTCCACCAGACTATTGTTCCATAGATGGTAGTTGGCCTTATCACAGTTGTGTAAAGCCAGTGAACAACCTCAGGTTGTATTCCCCAGGTTTTGCCCATAGCTCTTCTGCATTGCCAGAAAAGCCTAGTCGCCTTGGTAGTAATTTTTTCCAGGTGTGCCTTCCAGTTCAGTTTGGAATCAAGGGTCACTCCCAGATATTTATCTTCTTTGGATATTTTCTAGTTCTTCTTCGAACATCAGTACTCTACTCTTCGGGAGAACTCTTCTAATCGTAAAAGAAACTAGTTTTTTTTTGGATTAACTGAAAGGTCCTCTTTAAGGCACCATTTCTCCACAATTGGTAGTGCTTCCTGTAGGATTGCGTCTAATAGCCAGGCTGCTTTCAAGCCTCTACATCTTATGATTCTAAAACAGTCTGTAACTGCACACAATCATTCAAGAAACTGGCTAAACACAACAGAGTAACTTTGTTATGGGTGCCAAGGCATGAAATAATTGTCGAAAATAAGATTCCTGATGGTCTTGCAAAAGAAGGATCTCGTACTTCTTTTGTCAGACCTGAACCAGGTTGTGGTATCCCAAAAAGCCATGGAGGAAGTCCGAAAATGGGAAAAAGAACTAAGTGTAGCTGGAGAAATATTCCTGGCCAAAAACAGGCAAAAAGACTATTACCACCTTCTGCTCACTACCCTTAATTGATCTTGGAGCTTCAGAAATCTGTTGTCACCGTAATCACAGGAATTTTCACTGGACACTGCTCGCTTAGACACGTTAACTGCAATTGCAGAGGCTGATCAGGCTACAAACCTAGGTCCAAAATGGATAATAAGCTTCCTCAGTTGCCTAGATCTTTTGGACTAGAATATACAGGGTATTCCAAGATGTTTTTAACAACCTATAACTGAGAAAGTATATAAACTGTGTTTATATGCAAGACACTTCTGACCTTTTGAGTAGAATTTTATGGAGTGATGAAGCTCGTTTCCATAATAATGGGATCATAAACTGCCATTATTGGTCAGTGGAAAATCCGCACTGGTTGGGGTGAACTCGCTTTCAAGCTAGATGGGGAATTAATGTTTGATGAGGGTTATTTTATGGGTCCTTTTTTAAAGAATATTTAAATGGTCAGAGATCTGAATTTTCAGGAGGATATTTCTTCACGCGAAAAAGGAGTTATGGTATGGCAACAAGATGGCGCACCCCCTCATAGAAACGGTATTGTAACCAATTACATTAATACCAGATTTCCTAACAGATGGATTGGAACTAACGGATCTTCCGATGGCCTCCGAGATCACCTGTGTTGTCACCCTCAGATTTTTTTGTATGGGGCTATTTAAAAGGAATCGTTTATAATGAAGAACCTTTCAATTCGGGATAGAATACCCTTTAATTTGAGCTAACTGATCCATTTAAGTTTTTTCAATGTGATGAGGTCACAGATCTCAAGTATACCTCGAATGATAGCATTGTAGGTCCCATTTACTTTTCTCAATTTCCAAATAAAAATATTCACTACTTTCTGAGTTATAGGCTGTTAAAAACATCTTGGAACACCCTGTAGATGTAGGATTTACACAAAAGATCTTATAGGTCGAAATGTGGTATTGTGGCCCAACCAGGCCAATCGACTTCCTTGTAATCTAGACTAATCTATAAGGACCCTCAGGAGGAAATAATCTGCTGATACCGGAGCCTAAGGGATCTCGCCAGTGTACGAAAAAAAAAATTACATTACTAAATATTTTTATAAAATAACACTTTTGATGTTAACCTGCACTTTGTATAGATAGGTTTAAAGTTTTTATTTGCGAAAAAAATTTTTTCGTCAAGAATAGGGGGAATTTACAATTTTCATTAAACCGAACGCATTTGTCGGATCTGAATTAATCATTTGAGACACGTCTTAATGTGAATCACTTAAACTTAACCTGTCTGCTTCTGTTAGATTAGAAATTGCAAATTTAGCATGATGTGAGAATTGTACGTGAGAATAATGCCACAATATTTCTACGATTATGGCAAACAAGGCCGAAATCATAATCAATAACGCCTTTTTAGTGTAAAAGTTTTCTATTTTTGTAAAATATAACATGGTTTATTTTTAATAATTATTGAATTAACCTTGATAAACGAGTGTTAACCCTAGATATACAGCGTGTTTCATCGGAAATACATTTTCAAATATTATTTTGTTGGTTATTTTTAGGAATTCTTTTTGATATTTTTATTTCAACGACCCAGCTACCGTTATCAAGCAAGAATAATTATATTTTTAAATTTGTCCTTATCTGACACTCATAAAAAAAATGGAAACGTCGAAATAAAAATATTAAAAAAAAGATTGTGGTTTAATTTCCCATAAAGAGCAAACAAAATATTGGATATTACTAAAATAGGGTTTTAAAATGTTTGTCAGGATATTTATTTGGTTTCTTTACAGTTTACACATATTATTACAATATATTAATATTTGTGCCAAAGGAGTTATAGTTATAATTATCGTCTTATCGTCAAAATTCGTCTTTTCTCAATGACATCTCAAAATCATCTCTACTCAATGACATCTCAAAAGTCGTCCGCCCCCAGCCGGCCCTTCTGCCGATCGACGATGGTGCCATGAGGGTAGCAACTCGAGACATGAATTATACATGAGCCTACCAAATAAAAATTAAAATAAACTTATTCTAAAATAAATAAAATACTTCCTACACTCGGCCGTCCTGAAAAGAATCCGTCTCGGATTCGTCAGATCCTCCATCAATCCACGGTTTCATATATTCAGCACACGTTGATGTCAGATTAGGACCATGATATATGCCTACTTTGGCAACATCATATCTGTCATGCCTTTTCGTCTTTATCACTTCATAGGGTCCTAAATATTTCTTCTCCAATTTCAGTCCTGGACCGAACTGTGTTCTTTTTATAGCTACCAACGAGCCTGTATTATATTTTTTCGCCTCTTTTCGTTTCTTATTAAATCCTTTTCTGATCTCTTCCTGAATTTTAGTGATTTGTTTTCGGGCGTTTGTTCTCAGTCTGTCTCTCCTCTCGTTAAACTTCTCTAAAACTTCTTGTTCTATCAATTCTTTGATCTTTGGATCTTCTTTATTCCTTATTTCAGTGCCTAACAGAACTTCAAAGGGGGTACAGTCTATTCCTCTTTGGTACATCGAGTTTAGTGCTCTTTGAACTTGCGGTAGATGTTTATACCATTTTGTTGCGTTGTCGAGACTTAGTTTAGTTAACATAGAAATAAGTATTTTGTTGATCCTTTCGACTTGACCATTTCCTCGTGGTACTCCGGTTGTTATCGTCATGTCTTGGATGCCTTCATTACAGCAATATTCGGCAAAGTCAGTCGATGTAAAGGCTGTTCCTCTATCAGTTATCAGTCTCTTAGGTGATCGGAAAATTTGTTGTTGTCTAACGAAACAATTAATAACCTCCTTAGTTCTGGTCGACGTGGTCGGGTATAGCCAGGTAAACTTGGAAAAATCGTCTATGATCACTAAAATATGATTGTAATTCTTATTCGTCGATGCCAGCGGTCCTAAATGGTCTGCATGGTAGGTGAGTAATGGTCCTTCTTTAGGAAGTGGGTTCAGGAATCCTTCCTTTTTTCCTTCCTTTTTATTTCCTAAAATGCATTGAACACAACTTCTGAGAATATCCTTAATTTTGTCTTCCAATTTTTCTATGTAGAATTCTCTTTTAACGACCTCAGCTGTTTTTGTGATGCCAAAATGTCCCATCTCGTGTGACTTTCTTATAATTTCGTCTTGTATTGGAACAGGTTCAACTAATAATTCTTTTCCGTCGATATATTTATATAAGATGTCACTTCTTAAAAAATAATCGTTGTAGTCGGTTCCTTCCTCTAATATCTTCTTTATCGCTTGTAGGTGTTCACTTTTTTCTTGTACTAGCTTCATCCTTTTCCTTATACCTTCCTCTATCATAGGCTCTTCGGTTAATATTGCACACTGTCGGCTGAGTGCTTCTACGTGGGACATTCTGTTTCCCTTTCTATGTTCTATTTCGTAGTCGTATTTCTCAAGCAGCAATGACCATCTCGCTACTCGGGTGACTAGGTCTTTTTTCTGCATTATTTTCTGAAAAGCTTGGCAATCGGTAACTATCTTAAATTTAGACGTCAAAAAATAATAGTTCAATACTATTAAACGCTTTACAAAATTAGAAAAATTAATTTCCAAAGAGCAACAACTACTTCTCGGGCTATATGCCCCGACAGACATTGAATTACACTTCTAAAGTAAACGGGGTTGGTATATCTGTTAAGATAGAACCAACCATTCTGGTTTGCGATCAGAAGGAATAACATCACTTGTGGACCGGTTTCGGCGTTTTTGCGCCTCATCAGCACAAGGTAGATGCTATTCGTCCAGAAGCTCTGAGAGCATAATCCTGGACTAGAGACTACGTTGATACCACACCAATACATTTGCCTCAGTTAAGGAAATGCTAAGAGTGCGATATCAGCGACATCCCTACATCTAATCACAAACCAAAATTCTACATCGACAAAAAACCATCTCGGTTTTGTAGATTTATTGAGTTCAACTTCCTCTTCATTAACTTTAGCAGGTTTAGTAAAAGATCCTAGAGTCGAAACTTTATTGTTGCTGATTCCTTTTAGGTTAAGCACCTCTTCTTCGAGCTGAATGTTTTGAAAAATTTTCAAAAATGATCAATAATTGTCAAAAGTTTAAAAATTTTGAAAAAATGGTCAATAATTATAAAAAACTGTCAATAATTGTTAAAAATTGTCAAAATTTTTGAAAAATTGTCAAAAATGGTCAATAATTGTCAGAACCTGTCAAAAATGGTCAATAATTGTTAAAATTTGGAAAAATGGTCTAAAATGGTCAACATTTTTGAAAAATTGTCAAAAATAATCAATAATTGTCAAAACTGTCAAAATTGGTCAATAATTATTGAAAATTGTCAATAATTATAAAAAACTGTCAAAAATTGTCAATAATTATAAAAAACTGTCAAAAATTGTCAATAATTATAAAAAACTATCAAAAATGGTCAATAATTGTTAAAAATTGTCAAAATTTTTGAAAAATGGTCAAAATAATTGAAAAATTGTCTAAAATGGTCAATAATTGTCAGAACCTGTCAAAAATGCTCAAAAACTGTTGATATTTGGAAAAATGGTCTAAAATGGTCAAAAATTGTCTAAAATGATCAATAATTGTCAAAACTGTCAAAATTGATCAAAAATTGTGGAAATTTTTGAAAAATGGTAAAATTTTTCGAAAAATTGTCAAAAATTGTCAAAATTTTGAAAAAATGGTTAATAATTGTTAAAAATTGTCAAAATTTTTGAAAAATGGTCAAAATATTTGAAAAATTGTCAAAAATGGTCAATAATTGTTAAAAATTGCCAAAATTTTTGAAAAATGGTCAAAATATTTGAAAAATTGTCAAAAATGGTCAATAATTGTCAGAACCTGTCAAAAATGCTCAAAAATTGTCAATAATTGTTAAAATTTGGAAAAATGGTCAAAAATGGTCAAAATTTTAACAAAAACTTCAATAATTATAAAACACTGTCAAAAATGGTCAATAATTGTCCGAACGTGTCAAAAATGCTCAAAAATTGTCAAAAATAGTCAATAATTGTTAAAATTTGGAAAAATGGTCTAAAATGGTCAAAATTTTTGAAAAATTGTCAAAAATAATCAATTTTTGTCAAAACTGTCAAAATTGGTCAATAATTGTTGAAAATTGTCAATAATTATAAAAAACTGTCAAAAATGTTCAATAATTGTTAAAAATTGTCAAAATTTTTGAAAAATGGTCAAAATATTCGAAAAATTGTCAAAAATGGTCAATAATTGTCAGAACCTGTCAAAAATGCTCAAAAATTGTCAACATTTGTTGAAATTTGGAAAAATGGTCTAAAATGGTCAAAAATTGTCTAAAATAATCAATAATTGTCAAAACTGTCAAAATTGATCAAAAATTGTGAAAATTTTTGAAAAATGGTAAAATTTTTCGAAAAATTGTCAAAAATTGTCAAAATTTTGAAAAAATGGTCAATAATTGTTAGAAATTATCAAAATTTTTGAGAAATGGTAAAAATATTTGAAAAATTGTCAAAAATGGTCAATAATTGTCAGAACCTGTCAAAAATGCTCAAAAATTGTCAAAAATGGTCAATAATTGTTAAAATTTGGAGAAATGGTCAAAAATGGTCAAAATTTTAACAAAAACTTCAATAATTATAAAACACTGTCAAAAATGGTCAATAATTGTCCGAACGTGTCAAAAATGCTCAAAAATTTTCAAAAATAGTCAATAATTGTTAAAATTTGGAAAAATGGTCTAAAATAGTCAAAATTTTTGAAAAATTTTCAAAAATGATCAATAATTGTCAAAAGTTGTAAAAATTTTGAAAAAATGGTCAATAATTATAAAAAACTGTCAATAATTGTTAAAAATTGTCAAAACTTTTGAAAAATTGTCAAAAATGGTCAATAATTGTCAGAACCTGTCAAAAATTGTCAAAAATGGTAAATAATTGTTAAAATTTAGAAAAATGGTCTAAAATAGTCAAATTTTTTGAAAAATTGTCAAAAATAATCAATAATTGTCAAAACTATCAAAATTAGTCAATAATTGTCAAAAATGGTCAATAATTGTTAAAATTTGAAAAAATAGTCAAAAATTGTCAAAAATTTTGAAAAATGGTCAATAATTGTCAAAAATTCTAAAATTTTTTGGAAAATTTTCAAAAATTCACGAAAAATGGTCTGAAATGGTCGTTCTATTGTGCATAAGAACTTCTGTCGGCGGTCCGACGACCGCTCACCTTTTTATTTCTACAAAGCGGACTAAAATGAGTGACAAAATTGTGACGTTTTCTAACTGAATGATAAAAAAGGTTTTTTACCATTTACTACAAACTTGCGGTGTTCCCCGGCAAATTAATTTTAATTTCGACGTCAATACCAATCAGAAACTATAAAAATCTTCTTGTTAATGAATTTCCACTTCACTTTCCAGGTCGATAACTTCAGCAACACGTTAACTATAAATAAACTCGTTAATTCACTTCATTTTATTTTTTGATTCCAAAGAAATTTAATTAAACGGTGAAGCTACCAATAAAATCTAAATAAGGATAGAAAATGGTCAAGTCAATCCCATGCCCATTAAAAGTCGGTAGAGTTAATTACTTGTGTTAAAATTTCAAGGCGACATTCAACATAACCTAATGCATTTCTGTAATACGCTATTTACATATAATGGGGAAAGAATTACCCATATAAATATTTTTCAGCTAATACAGGCTCTGTTGGTATGCGCGTGTTATGGGACACTAGAAACATAAACGTATCGGTTTTTATTTTCTAAAAGGTACACAAAAAATTACCTTTTGGTCAAAAATGTCCTTAAAAACATCCACTACAGTATTCGCCAGCTAACTTGATGTCCCAGAAATTACCAACTAAGAGAGACAGAGTAATAATTCCCTGCCTACTCGGCTGCTATTGGTGGTAAAATTTTGACAAACGCCAATTACATCGAACCTTATCAGGTGTTAAGATTTTTTATGACGTCAACCCTCTTGTGATTACTCTAGATGAAAGTGCTTCCAGCTTAAATAATTTCCCATTATCTTGTGTTTATTTTATTCTCATTACTACCTTGAAGAAATTATTTAGTTTCTAACAAATTTTAATTATAGATATAAGATCCTAACTTTATAATCTTCAATTAGATAAATAACATGTCATTGTAATGGGTACCTTATTGTTAAAATATTATTTATGTACTCAGAATTCAGGTATGAAGCAGATCCGTTTCTATTAAAATCAATATACCAATAATTATAACAAATAATTAAATATTATTTATTAAGTTAGGATCATACATTTCCGGACGGACTTTACTTTATTAATTGTACAAGTTGTGTTAATTTGTAACAGAAAGCGTATCCTCAGAACTTGCACGGCACTGTTTTCAGTTATCGGATGGGCGGCGTCAGTAGCTCCCTAGAAAGCATTTAGGACATCAAGTTAGCTGGCGAATACTGTAGTACATTATAAAGTCACATTCAAAGTCCCAAATGAGTTGTAGAGATAAATAGAGCTTTGAACGTTAAAAAGTTGTATAGTTTTAATATGTTCATGTGCTTCTTTCACATTCAGTATATTTTATGTTACTAGTTGATCCAGTTCTTCACATATCATCTTACTTAGTTCACTTAAGTGAACTCATACACAATCGTTAAGTTGACCACTCGACGGTGCTGTGACGATGCTTGTCAGGTGCTGTGCTGTTAAGTGAGTTTCGGCCTTAACAGTTTACACTATCTTACGCACGTTTCGATAACTAATTTATCTTCTTCAGAAACGAAAAAATTCAGTCTCGCGTGCGCATAAGATAGTGTGAACTGTTGGTGTAGTGGTAGTGTAAACTCTGTTCAGTATTTAAAGTTATATTTGATAAATGTATTCTGTATCTACTGTTGGAATTTCTAGAGTACCTTTTGATACGTCTATGAAATACTGTTTCGCTTTTAATTACAGGGTAGGGCAGGGCTATAAACTTTATAAAAATTATCACACAACAATTTGTTTTCTTAGTATAATAAACGGGACAATTTATGGTCGAGAAATTGCAAAACGGCATTCCGGAAATTTTACAATTAATTACACAATTTAATGGTTACTGCTGCATATCGGGTATAGGTTCACACCAAAACTAACAAAAATTAAGAGATTTCTTATATTTTATACATTCTCAAGGCGGTAATAAAAGAGAAATTTGCAAATTTGTCGTAAAAAGTTTCTAAATTTATTCATTTAAATACGAATTAGATGGGTGTCCATCCTATTAACCGTATGTGGCACTCAGTGACTTTTATCCAGTATTAATTGTCTGTAGCAGCAGCTGTCATATGTACTGATACGAGTTGCATAAATATTTTTTTGTGTCACCTTAAATAAAATCGGTTTTTTTCCGTAATTTAATCCCCTGTTTACATGTATAGTATAATTTAAACACTATTTCAGATTTAAGATGAGTAAAATGATTTTTATTTTAATTAAATTATAATAATCTACCATTATATATGCAGGATGTGTTTTTTTAAGGCAATTAAGGAATCTTCATTTTATCATTTACGTCGTAAAAAAAACACCGTGCTTCGGTACAAATTGGGCATCGATTATACAATAATTATTAACAACAATAAAAAATTCAAATTAAATAAAAATAATAGTCGGTAGCTATTAGTGAGTAGATTTTATACCTTCAGTGATATTAAGCTAGATAATTTCATTTATCCACAATCACATTATAATTAGAGTTTTATCCACACTTATAAAGCATATAAAGTACCACTTTATCCACTAGTGGATTAATGAAAAATACACTTGCACCGTTACGTTTAATGATAGCTTAACATTAAACTGCAATTATACCCTTTCACCGCGTGTTAACCGGACTTTAATTATGTTTTAGCTCTAGTCAAATTAAACTGTCAATTTTCGCTAGTTTAGAGCCGATTTGTACAAAATAACCTCCAATTCCAAAGTTTTCGATTTCAATAAAGTATAAAATATATAAATATGAGTTCGTCAGGAGATGATATATTTGACGATGATTTAGACATAATGGAAATAATAGATTTTGGGCTCCATAGAAAAGTATACAAGGGGGTGTCCATTAATTACGAGAGGTGTTCAGGGGGGAGTGGATCGAGTCGTATCTTACTAAATCTCCCTTGGGGGAGAGGGAGGGTCTTGGTAAATATCACGAAATTTTTTTCTAGCAGAAAACGTGTCTTGAATAAAATGTGACACGTCATTACGGTAATATTCCCAAATACTAGTCTTTGCTAGTCTTAAATAAAAGTAATTAAGCAAAATTTTTTTTTATAAATCCAACGCTTTTACGCACAAAACACAAATTTTGAGAAATCTCATGTGAGATTAGGGGAGGGGGTCGAGAAAAATCTTACTACATCTCACTTGGGGGAGAAGGGGGTCAAAAAATCCTCAAAAATGCCTCACGTAAATAATGGACGCCCCCCAATAGAAATCATCATTTTGAATTGGATGAAGTCCTTTAGACATGATAGAGGGAGAATTGGAGCATCCAAATGATATGTATAGAGGCACCTGGAATCACGAAAAAATGATGAAGATGCGGCAGCATTAAATTCTTCTTCAGTGTTCAACCAAGTCCAATTATTTTCAACTGTAGAGGTCGGGTTAGTTTTCTAGTTAATGAATTTTTCTACTATACTGCTGAGCAACCACTTTTCATCGGCAGTAAAATTAGGTCCCCGAGTCTTCTTTGATGTCATTGGAAGTGTTAAACTACGTTGACTTATAAATAATACTTATTATTTAAAGTTTTTTCATTAATTTTCTTACGACTTCTTGAACTTTACAATACAAATAGAAACATCAACAATGTCAAACTAATCAACGTATGACAGCTGTCAACTGAATTACCGAAGTTGCCAAATCAATTTCAAATGTAATCTAAGGTTAGAAGTTGTGGAAGGAATGCGGTCGAAAACATTTGATATTGCCACGTTTAACTATGAAAAAGCTAAAGTGCTAAGTATGTAGTGATAATAATTAGAAAATTGACTTTTTATTATTAACAATATGTCAGTTATGATTAAACGTTAGTTCTTTAATGTGCTTGTTTCATTGGATTTTGTCTCTTAACATTATTTTTTCAATTTCTGAATATTAAAAGATAAAGACTTTTCCAAATATGTTATGGGTTTCCTTCAAGCCGACAACGTCGTGCGAAAATCATAATTACCACGCCCTCCTACTAACTCAATTGGTGAATATTTATCGAACCGCCGCTGCTAGGTAACCACCTGACTTCCTATTGGCAAGCGCGTGCGTGTGTTCGTCCCTCTCACTTCGATAATTGACTGACATTGACTATTTCACGTACTTGTTAAATGAACCAATCAGAAGCTCTAGTCAAGTTTGGATTATCGATAACACCAAACTTGACTCTTGATCCTGATTGGCCTGTCAAGTTCGGTGTTTTCAGATTTGTGTATGTGACAGTTAAACGTCAAATATAAATAATCCCTTAGGACCCTTCATTGGGTAATATACCAGAGTAATATTTGCCCAGTTTATACAGGTGAAATATTTATTTGTGTCTATGTCTGCATCTGCATATTCCTTTTCTTTACTTATTCATTTATCAATCAATTGATGGTTTTAGAGGCGAAAACATTGAGGGGGAGCATATCGTGGCGCGATCTAGTGGTGAGTGCCAAAAGTAGGTCCACACATAAGTCTCCCGCATTCCTTTCACAGCTTCAGTTATGTTTGCCAAACTATATACACATGCACGCTATTCTAGTTACTTTTCTATACCTACTTTTTCTACTTTAAATCTTCTTTCGACACGTACCGCTAGATAGCGCTACGATCTATTCTCCCGCAAAATGGTCTCCCTTAAAACCATCAACATCGGGAAATTGTAGAAATAGTGATCACAGATGACAATTATCTAATAGAGTGTTTCCAAGTGACGTCATCTCGCGCCATGTTGTCAGCTGAACACGGATAACCTTCAGAAAGATGGATGGAAATAGCATGTTTTACTGATTTAAATATAAATCGAGAACAAAAGTTGATTGTCTTTGGTAAATTTCCGTACTAGTGTGTATAAGTTAGATAGTATAATACTATAAAAGTGTAAAAAGCAATTGTTATGAGTTTTATCGTGTTGTATTATTCGGTTTGAGGTTATATTAGAATTTAGTGTGAAGGTTGTCCGGTGACAGAAATTCGTGATGATGACGTACTCTTGATTCCGAATTTCAGTAACTTTACCCGGAGAGTACTTGACAACCAGGTAATCCGTTTTCCCACAGTTAAATTTGCTCTTATTCTGCTTAAAGGCACATTATCCTCATGGGTTGATTCGGATTCGTCCTTTTCCTTTTGTGTATTCACCACAACTTCTTTCTTGACTTTGTTATTGTCTTTTTTCTTAGCCTCTAGTTTTCTTTTTCTTTCTAGTTTGTTAGCTTCCATTTGGACTTTTTTCTCACTTTTCTTCTTGCTATATTCCTGCCACATTTGACTTGTTACAACCCTGGGTATCTTTTCTTTAGTTTTTTTATTTGTCGCGGGTTTTGACTCGGGCAAAATAAGCGCTCGCTTAAAACGACTGGGAACTATTGGTCCAGTTTTGGTGTTGACTAATTTCTCGGAAAACTTCATTGGCGATTTATGTTCTAACAATGTCAGTTTGGGTTTTATAGACGTTATAATTTGTACATCTAAAATATTAATTTCATTTTTGGAATCCAGTGGTGATTGATTTACATTCAGTTCGGGTACTTGGGAGGTAGTTTTAAAAGAATCATGCAGCTGAACGTTCTCATTATCAACATCATGACATTTTAGACGAGGATAGGTGTGATATGTTAGTGATATTTGGGTTTTCAGCAGTTAAGATGGTACTATCAATTGTTTCATTATTGCAAACAGGATCTCTAATATTATTTTCATCTATATCGTCTTCAAATACAATTTATGCGTCTTCTATTATGTTTTCAATAATTTTCGTAATAAATCCGCAACTTTGTTTCATTTTCTTCCAAATTTATCTTCTGTTCGACCGCTCCACTGTTCTTCAGGTAGGTGCTCTTGAAAACTTTCAAGTGTTTCTTGGTCTATAAAAAATTCCATAAATACAAGTCTGTCTATATTAGCCGTCTGCACGATGTCTTCAGATTGTTTAAGTGAATTAGGTCGATCATTTTCTGGAAAAAAATTTCTCACTACTTCGAGATCCCATGGAAAGAGTCCACATTTTTTAAATCCATTTTGAAGGATCTCTGGAGTTACCCGATATTTAATAGCAGCATCTAATAGAGGAGCAAAATCTCGTCGTCATTAAAGGTACGAGTGGGATCTTGTGAGACAGTTGTTAAGTCAGCAGCTTCTAAAAACTCGTAGACTTCAATAAACCATCTCCTAATTTGTATTTTTTTACAGAAGCTCTATTCATGGTTAAATTTTGAGGCGTTCTAAGGCTTGATTCGGGATGTCGACGTAAAAATCCTTCGTACCACTTTCGCCCGGGCATGTTATTTTTGAAGTTTTTTTTAAGCTCTTTGGCTAGTTTCGAAACACTGGATAAAAAAATGTTTTTGGAAATCGGGAACCCACTTTTTGCCCTAGATGTTATCCACGTAACAAAAAGATCCTCTTCAGTTTAACACACACTTTAACATAATCTGCAATGACAGTGCAGTGCTGCCAAACAATTTTAGACACTGTTTCTTGAAAATTAAAGTTGAAGGTGTCATCAATTGGTACAAGGTCAGCTATTGGTGCAATTACCTTAATATTAGTTTTATAAAGGTTTTGGATCATTCTTATCATTTTGTTGTGTACTCCTCTTTCTTTCAGATCACTCCATACTCTTACTCTGGTTACTGTGAATATAAACGCTAGATATAGTTTTTTATTTTGCAAATGACGTTTTACTGTTAATTTCTTCATCGTGAAAAATAAATTTGTGTTTCTTCAGAAATTTGACTTGTTTCCTTCAGCAGTTTCTGATTAAACAATCCAAATTAGACCGGTTAAATACAAACCTCTTTCGCATTAATTATAAGTGACAGTTCGATTTTTAAGGTTATGTCCACCTTTAATTAAATTTACTTTAACACTTGACACTGGAAGATGATTTTTTTTGCGTAAAATTTAACGTTTGTATATTTGTTGTTGACAGCTTCTGAAGAAAAAAAAAACAGATAAGATCGACTCTCGTATTATGATGTAAAAAAAAGTCGTGACTGGAGCTGGAGCGATCAGATGGTACCGCCAGATAAAATTATTTGAAGCCTAAAACATCAATATTATGTCATCGAAAATTAAGTAGTTTTTATAATGGACTTGTTATTTATTTTTATTATCTTTATTTGATAGAGACAGTATTATGGGTTTTGGTTAATATCTAGTTTAAAGCGATCATCAACTTATTTTAGAATTTTTAACTGTGGTTATTGTGTGTTTTTTTACTGAGAACTAGAAAATCTATTGTGCCCCTTCTCTGGGTCGATTCTGGAAAATGGCTATTATAGCAGGTCAATGACAGCTAGGCTGCATCAACAGCACAGTGCTCCTATTAGCTGCAATTCAAAACTAGACTACCCCTAAACTAACTGGCTACAATCAATACAGTTGTCCTTGTTTGAATTCTGGGTCACACCAGATTCCTGGGTAGTGGACCAACTTGCCAGGAAAGGAGGTTAGTTCCATATCCCCGATTAAATCTGGCAAAGAAAACTATCTCGGACCAAATAGACCTACTGGAATGAGTTACCGGACTTAAGACAAGTCAAAGCATTTATCAAATGACCTTCAAAATTTGAAGCAGAAATATTGTTAAGCATGGACAGGATGGAGGTCAGGTCTATAACTGGAATCCTTACTGTAGGTTAAACCATCAACTGGGCATAATAGGGCTAGTCGAGAACACCGAGTGTTGTTTCTATCTATCTTAGAAGCTCCAAAAGCGTTAGCTCCATACTTTGATGCACACCTGGTGATTTTTAACACAGTTACCGCTAATGTTTGGATGAACCATGGAGTTGATCAGCTTGTTCATTTTCAGGAATATCGTTATATTCCGACACCCACACTAATCTTACAATAGATCGGTCTGCCTGTATTTTACCTTCACCAGTCCGGTGGTATCCTGAAATTATTAAAAGCAGCAAGTGCTGTCTGAATGTCAGTGAATATGTTTTTCCTTTTAGTGTCAATCTTGTGCTTCTGCATTGTGGGATTGCATAAATCTCCACCTGAATTACAGAGGTATGTTTCCTACTGAGAAGAAACATCTTGTGGTCCTCATTTCACCATACACTCCTGCTCCTGTCTCACCTCGGGAAACTGTTAGTTAGCAAGTACCTCTAACTCATATTTAGGACCGAGGAGAAGTTTAGTAACCATATAGACTGTTTTCATATCTTAAATGGCTTCACTCACTATTTTGTGAATGTGTGTTCTGATATTACTATTTGGTTGCTCAGGTTATTTTGCCTTTCTCATTATCTCGAGGTGTAGTGGAGGAAGGCCAAATAAAGATTCTAGTGCTGTTGTTGGCGCACTTCCTATCTACTCATACTGAGACAGGCAAATCGCTACACCTTGTTGTCTAATAATTGCTTTTGTGTCGTCTTTGTCCACCATACCAAAGAGGCATAGAAGCATTTCTGCATTTCTTGTGGGTTACCCTAACCAATAATATTTTGTTTTGTTTCGTTACAGACGGGATACATTAGGACTACTGATTGTAGTTATTTCATTGAACCAGTTGAAAAATTCGTCGAAGGATCGCCTAGCAGCTTAATCCACAGGATTAAACGTCTACCTCATCCTACTAAAACAATGAATGACGTCAATTCCGATATCAATCAGTTTGATGAAAATAACGGTAAGTTCCTACTTTAAAAATATTTTTCATTCATACGAATGTTGCTGGGTTTTTCAAATTAGAAGAATTTAAAGGACTATGCTTCCAGCTTATGGAAAATAAAAGACCACTCAAATGCGGATATTTTGATACCAACTTATTCGTCTTGAAAAATATAATATTTGATAACATTGCGCCAATGTTGTGACTTTTATAATTAACTCACAATTAATGATATTATTTTTAAAATCGCTTACGGTGATTGTATGAGTAAGACAGAGAGAAAATACGTAAATAGACATGTATTACAGATTCCATGAAGTAAGGATATCAGGGGTGATAAGAAATGAATAAATAAAACAAGACAGGGTTGAACTGACCTAATTAAATCAGTTAATTTTTATATTTTGTTTTTTCTTTGTAGTATTTTGTAGTGTATTTGTTGGCATCGGTAACTCTTTAAAAAAAAATAGGATAGGGATGCGGAAAAGATTTTTTTATATGGAAGATGTTAAATGTCTATTAACTGTTAATACAAAAATGCTTGTGAAATGTGTGTAGGTAATGAACCCGACGTAAAGGGTGATACTAAAAGATAATGTATAATTCTTAGAGTATCCCCTTTTACGCGCTCCACCTTCCCCCCACAGGCAGTGCCTGAGGACCTCATTACCTTCTATCCGCGAAGTGAAGCTGAAAAAAAAATTTGTATTGGCCTAAGCCGGTTTTTACATTTTTTGGTAGCTAAAGTCGCCTTTTTGCTTTATTAAATTTTGGTTTGGTTTTGTTTAATTCCTGTATTTTTTTGATAGCCGAAGCCGGGTTTTGTTTAATTTTTGTATTTTTTTGATAGCCGAAGCCGGTTTTTGTGTTATATATATTTTGATGGCGATGAGTGTTTTCCCTTGCGTGACATAAAAAGCACTGTTAACTGAAATCTAATTTGCATCATTATATTTCTTCATGATTAGGTATAGTTCGATCAGCAGCGTCAACTACAGTCAACCAGTCTACCTGTTCCATAATTAGGATACGTTAAGCCGTCACTCGAGTTCCCGTCAGGGTGAAAACTGACCTGTCTAAAAGGTGTTTATGGTAATTACGGTAAATTCTCTGAATCATCTGATATCTAGCTATGTATTTATTGCAAATTGTAATAAGTGAACAGTAAAAGTTTTAAGGGATGAGGTCCGTTTTCAGATGTATGAAATGAGAAATAGTTATAAATGTCTTATGTTTGGCACTATTGCACGATATTATTTTATATGATATCATTATTGGAATAAAATACGGAATTTTAATTCTACAATTTTATTGCGTACTATTACTGAACTGAGTCATAAATACATACATGTAAAGAAGCTAACCTAACCTAACCTAACATATAACCTAACCAGAAAGGGTTTACCCTTTTCACTTAGTATTACTTCAAGCATTTTGTGTATCACTATAGCGTACGACAACAAACGTTCGGAAATATGTATATTAATAAACAGCCGTTTCGAAAATGACAACTTAATATAATAGAAAAATATATTCATAGCAATTAGTACTGACAGACCCCCTAGCCACCCCAATAGGTTATTCAACTTTTTCATTAGAATTCAGGATTACGAATAGGTATTACGATTTACTGGAATTTTCAAAACTATTTAGTTTGCCTGTAAGCGGATTAAATAAACTGGACGGCAATTCGAGTGCGCGATTAAGATACCTGCAAGTGTCGGACGGGAACTCATGTGTATTTTATAGTCATTAAGAATTCTGACGGGAATTCGTTTGTACCGGAATTGTTTACGAAATACGTGTCGGTCAGTGTTATTGAATGTACCTATTATAATTTTACTATTATAATATAGAAAACGTTATAATAAACTGCTTTTACAAAATGACAAACTTATGTAAAGATGTTAGATTGTCAATTGAGAGATGTCCTTTTTTTACATAATTTGATTGCAATCTATCATATCTTTATACAACTGAAAAATATAATCCTGTTATTTTGTTTCAACGAAACTGGTATTCATCGTATGTACAACTATATTCACAAGTCCGACTCTGTTTCACCGCAGCAGGTGGAGTCCTATTGAATGGTTAGATTTTGTAATCGAATCGAAAATTTCAGACAAATGAACTGATTTTGTGGGTTTATTAATTAAATTACAACATTGGCGCAATGTTCTATTTTTCAAGACGAATAAGTTGGTATCAAAATATCCGCATTTGAGTGGTCTTCTATTTTCCATAAGATGGAAGCATAGCCCTTTCCACACTACATGTGCGGTAAATTTTTGTAAATTAGTTACTTCTTCGTGCCGGACATTGTTTTTCTTATCTTTTAATTTTCTGCAAAAAAATGAACTTTTATTTAGTTTTTAAGTATGTATGCAAATTGGACCACCTAGTATAATGCAAACGCGCCGAAGGCGAGGTCAAAGCAGAGTAAAACAGTAAAAAAAATAAAGAAAAACTGATGTAATAAAAAAAGTTGTAAGTAAATAGCGACGGACTGGCTGGTATGGACCACTTAACTAGCGTGGAAGATTATTAAATAGCTGGTTGTGTATGCATAATGGTGCAGAAAGAAAGGACAGCAAACGATCTAAAAACAACATTGATGTCGCTGGTTTACTTCGCCTGTAGACTGCACGGCTCCTCGAAGGCAGTCAGCCACAAGAGAAATTCGGCGGTGGCGTTCTATTCCACCAGCGGTCATATAAAAAGAATTATAAAAATTAAATTGAATTTTGCTATTTTAAGTACACAAGGCCCTTCTCGATAAATTAGAAGGCAAACTGATCATGAAATGCGCATGTGTGCAAGCGGGCTAGAAAATTAAACGGTTACACTAGACGCAAGTACAATTTATGTATTTTGATGCAGAACAAAACGGTTAAATTATTTATTAACAGAATTTTATAACTAAGTTGGGAATTCTGGAACGGTTGGCGATACTTGACACTGAACACTGTTTACACTACCACTACACCAACACTAACACTTTACACAATCTTACGCGCGTTTCGATAACCAAGTTATCTTCTTCAGAGACTGAAGTTTACCGCGTTTACGCGCGTAAGATGGTGTAAAGTGTTAGTGTTGGTGTAGTGGTAGTGTAAACAGTGTTCAGTGAGAATTTTATAAAATTGTATATAAAAAGGGTAAAATATAAATCAAATCGAGTATTTACCACAACCTTCGATCATTAAACAGACTATGCTGACAACACACAACATCTAAATCGATTCTTTCATTCCAAAACAAAGACAGCAATACACACAGCAAAGATCACCGATTCCAACAACAGTGCCGTGCTGTGTGAGGAAGGCATTAAATTGACTGAATAATAATAATAAAAATGGATACATGCTCTGCTCCTGCTGCATTTTTTTTTCACGTGGTCCAACCATTATATCAATTGAAATGAAATAGCTAGAACATAGTCTAGCTTCCTTCGGAATATTCTTTCTTCACTTTCTCTTTCTTATTTATTTATCAAGTGATACGACACTGGTAGTTTCAGAACTGTAGAACTGCTTAGAACTTTTTGCTTGTTTGTAAAACGATGTATTATGAACACCACTACTTTTTTTGCATACTACACAAGGATTCACCATTTTGTAAATATAATTTAACGAATGAATCAAGTATTCTTAATTGATTTACGTTCAAATTTGTTCACGATATCTACCACAGTTGAACACAACATTCATAAAAGATTTGGTCAAAATTAAAACAACGTAAACATTCAATATAAGCGGTGTTGTCACATTTACTGAAAAATGCAGAATTACAAAAACCTGTTTATAAACATTCAGTCATGTATAAATGAAGTTTTTCACATTATCATTAAATAAATCGCTTTTCAAACAATCATCTCAATTATATAATGAATATTAAAGGACATATATTGAGAAACCAAAAAAAATACTTTTAAATAATACGACATGGCAACATCTGTGGATTCCAACAAAATAAATAAATAAACTTTGACATTGTTTATGTTGGCATCAGATAATACGTTTACTCTTCTAGGTATGTTCATTGTTCGGAGGAATGCACCTTGGATTTATGTATATAAGGCCAATAATAGCAGCAGTTAGCTGTAAAACTGTAAACCAAGGTTGATTCTGCATGAAGCACTTCAGAGAAAATATGAAATTAAGGGAATATAATGGTCTACAAAGCATAATTAATTTAAAAGAAAGATTTATTCGACTTTTAAAAACGTCGCACTGATGCATACAGCCCTAAATTAACCACAAACTCTCCGATCTTTTTGGGCATATTTTCAAAAACAATGTTATAAAAAAAACAACAATCATCATATATAAATTGGTGCGATATTGATATACAACCATAAAACAACCCATAGGCTTGCAAATTTGCTGGTATTGTATGCATTTTATATGGTACAGGTGTTATGCCTTAGGTCGTCCCATAAATATAACCCGAATCAAATGTCAAATCTCAATATCTCTGTATACACGACCGTGCATTGCTCACGGGCATAACTAGATTATTATCAGATGTTTTGATATATCTTCTAATTGGAGATTCTTAAACGGTTGTCAACGCCATTTAGTATCAATTTTATCAAAACACTTCCTACATCTGAAAATGTACAGGTTCGAATTGAGATTGAATCAATAAACAATATGTGAAATGGAATCATACTTCTTCTCGTGAAAAATTAAACTTATGATGGAAACATTTTTACTAGACAGTTGACATGTGACAATTTGCACACAGCCATGCGCTGTAGATCTCTCACGCGAGCTTTTAAATAATTACAATACAGTGAAATTGAACTTTTTCAAATATCAAATGTGGTTATATTCCCAAAAGGTTGAATAAAACTCAAAGTCGTACCACAAAAAAATATTGCAGGATCTTCCGATCAAGTATCTTCCACCTTGTTTTCTTTTAAATCCTGATGATGGTAACTGATGATGATAGTAACTATCAAATGTGGTTATATTGCCAAAAGGTTGAATAAAACTCAAAGTCGTACCACAAAAAAATATTGCAGGATCTTCCGATCAAGTATCTTCCACCTTGTTTTCTTTTAAATCCTGATGATGGTAACTGATGATGAAAGTAACTATCAAATGTGGTTATATTCCCAAAAGGTTGAATAAAACTCAAAGTCGTACCACAAAAAAATATTGCAGGATCTTCCGATCAAGTATCTTCCACTTTGTTTTCTTTTATAGCCTGATGATGGTAACTGATGATGAAAGTAACTATCAAATGTGGTTATATTCCCAAAAGGTTGAATAAAACTCAAAGTCGTACCACAAAAAAATATTGCAGGATCTTCCGATCAAGTATCTTCCACTTTGTTTTCTTTTATAGCCTGATGATGGTAACTGATGATGATAGTAACTATCAAATGTGGTTATATTGTCAAAAGGTTGAATAAAAATCAAAGTCGTAACACATAAAAATATTGCAGTATCATCCAATCAAGTATCTTCCACTGTGTTTTCTTTTATAGCCTGATGATGGTAACTGATGATGAAAGTAACTATCAAATGTGGTTATATTGTCAAAAGGTTGAATGAAACTCAACGTCGTACCACAAAAAAATATTACAGGATCTTCCGATCAAGTATCTTCCACTTTGTTTTCTTTTATATCCAGATGATGGTAACTGATGATGATAGTAACTATCAAATGTGGTTATATTGTCAAAAGGTTGAATAAAACTGAAAGTCGAACCACAAAAAAATATTGCAGGATCTTCCGATCAAGCATCTTCTACTGTGTTTTCTTTTATAGCCTGATGATGGTAACTGATGTTGATAGTAACTATCAAATGTGGTTATATTGTCACAAGGTTGAATGAAACTCAACTTCGTACCACAAAAAAATATTGCAGGATCTTCCGATCAAGTATCTTCCACTGTGTTTTCTTTTATATCCTGATGATGGTAACTGATGATGATAGTAACTTTCAAATGTGGTTGTGTTCCCAAAAGGTTGAATGAAACTCAAAGTCTTAACACATAAAAATATTGCAGTATCATCCGATCAAGTATCTTCCACTAAGTTTTCTTTTATAGCCTGATGATGCTAACTGATGATGATAGTAACTATCAAATGTGGTTATATTGTCAAATGGTTGAATGAAACTCAACGTTGTACCACAAAAAAATATTGCAGGATCTTCCGATCAAGTATCTTTTATAGCCTGATGATGGTAACTGATGATGATAGTAACTATCAAATGTGGTTATAGTGCCAAAAGGTTGAATAAAACTCAAAGTCGTACCACAAAAAAATATTGCAGGATCATCCGATCAAGTATCTTCCACTTTGTTGTCTTTTAAAGCCTGATGATGGTAACTGATGATGATAGTAACTATCAAATGTGGTTGTATTCCCAAAAAGTTGAATAAAAATCAAAGTCGGAACACATAAAAATATTGCAAGATCTTCCGATGAAGTATCTTCCACTGTGTTTTCTTTTAAAGCCTGATGATGGTATCTAATGATGATAGTAACTATCAAATGTGGTTGTATTCCCAAAAAGTTGAAAAAAAATCAAAGTCGTACCACAAAAAAATATTGCAAGATCTTCCGATCAAGTATCTTCCAGTTTGTTATCTTTTATAGCCTGATGATGGTAACTGATGATGATAGTAACTATCAAATGTGATTATATTCCCAAAAGGTTGAATAAAACTCAAAATCGAACCACAAAAAAATATTGCAAGATCTTCCGATCAAGTATCTTCCACTTTGTTTTCTTTTATAGCCTGATGATGGTAACTGATGATGATAGTAACTATCAAATGTGGTTATATTGTCAAAAGGTTGAATAAAACTCAAAGTCATACCACAAAAAAATATTGCAGGATCTTCCGTTCAAGTATCTTAAACTGTATTTTCTTTTATTTCCTGATGATGGTAACTATTTACAGAAACCAGCTGCACACAATTTCTTGTTGAGGTGAATTATACTTTTTGCGGACTGAACCTTTTTGAAATGTTCTTGTTTGTTAAAGGTAGAGTATTCCTAACTTTATAGTATAATATTCTACTCGCGGGTAATGGTTATTACTCACTCATCCGTGTGTAATCTTTAGGTTAGGTTAGGTTTATGGTTAATAGCTGGTTCTGGTCTGATAAAATCACCTGCGTCAACCTCCCTTGCAAAGGAGCGCAATTCTATATGTTGTGCATCTAGCCACTCTCTCCAAACATATATGGAGAGGGAGGTAGATCCAGAAGGATTTCGATGGCTGATGACGGTGTGGTGCTAATGGTACCAGTAATTGCCAGGCAAGCTGTATACCAGAGAGCTTCGCCTGGGCCGTTCAATGTATATACCCCAATATTTTTCACAAATACGGCCCAGTTTTGGTATAACCGCCAAACTGGGTGTTATGTAATTCCACGCCCGACTAGCTCTATACAGTTTAATGAGGATAAGTAAGAGTAATTCCAGTCTCTTTTGTAGCAGATCTGGGACTATACCATCCTCAACGGGAGATTTTAAAGACTGAAATCATTCAATTGCCGGTTCTTGCGATAATATCCTTGGCGACCTCCCAATCGTTATTTTTCATGACCATGGCACCTTCAAAGAGAGGAGGTCGATTGTTAACAAGCGTTAAACTCCCAGGAAACGGTTTTTGATCAAAAGCTCCACCGTTTTTATTTTTTAGAGGTCGTGATTGTGACATAAGGTCGTTTTATCGACCCGATTTGGGCAATCGACTGTCTAGAGGTAATCTTGTAGATTCTTCCACTGCGGTGTCAGATGTACTCTCACAAAACTTTTTCCAAGACTCCCGCTTTGCCTTTCTGATTTCTTTGTTATAAATTGTCAAACTAGTTCTATGAAGTTCCCAGTTATCCGACTCCATGTCTATCCAGTACTCTTCCAAGTTCTTTCAACAGGAATTGGTCTGACCCATTTTGGGATGTGGGTCTGTGCTGGAATAGTTCCCAGTTATCCGACTCCATGTCTATCCAGTACTCTTCCAAGTTATTTCAACAGGAATTGGTCTGACCCATTTTGAAATGTGGGTCTGTGCTGGAATAGTTCCCAGTTATCCGACTCCATGTCTATCCAGTACTCTTCCAAGTTCTTTCAACAGGAATTGGTCTGACCCATTTTGGGATGTGGGTCTGTGCTGGAATAGGCACCACCACTCTAGAGAGAATCGCTCTGGATAATGCCTACAGGCTGATTCAGGCTAAATTCCCCTAACGGGGAATCTTGATATACTAAGGGTTGGAGCAGCCCAATCCATGAAGATGCCCACGGACTTTATGTGTACGAAACAGGATTTCTCTCTCACGTTAGATGTTGTTATCAAAGAGCGTGGGTTAAGTCAAAACGTAATCGCTCTAATTACGAGAGGGACCCTCACTTACTACACTGACGGGTCAAAAACTTGGAACAGGACTACTGGATTTCTGATCAGTCTACTGACCTAGCTCCAAAACGGATAGATCTCTTGGACTAAAATATAGTTGTAGACTTTATTTTGCTCTGAAACAAGAGTTTCCATACTTTTTTCACTTTGTATAAAGCTACAGGCATTCTTCAACTCTCATTTATCCAACGCAAGTCCATATTAGAAAAATTACAAAACTTATTATAGATAACTGGGACGATATTTATATATAATAATAGCCCGCATTATAATGCCATAAATCAAAGTATCAAAACAAAATCGTTTTGCCATAAATAATAAATTAACCATATCGCTTATTGGTTACCTAATTTTTATTTGCCGATCCTTGCCATGAAAATGAATAAAAGATTAAGAGATGACAATATCTATTTGTGTTCAACCAAATCACATCGATACTGATATATAGGTAGAGAGTAGGTGTGTCGATGAATTATGTCTACTTAAAATTAATAAAGTTAAACGATAAATATATTCTTGAAGAAATCGTACCACCTACTGCTTAATATACGAGAATATTTAATAGGATGGGTAGAGAAGTTTATAACTGAGTGATTTTTTTGAATATTTTACACTGAAAAAAAATTATTTTTTCTACAGTCGCGCGTAAAATGACTAATTACTATATTCGAATGAAATCGTAAAGTCGACAAATGCCGAGGATTGTTACTTTACGCTCTAGCGCAAAAAAGGAATCTTTTTCGCTCGCTTATTTAATCAAACCACGCCCTCCGAATGAACTCAATTGGTGAATAATTAACAATTTATCAGATTAAAAATTAAATAAAATTATATGAAAATTGTCAAAAATTTTGAAATATGGTCAAAAATGGTCAATAATTGTCAAAAATGGTCAATAATTGTCAAAAATGGTCGAAAATTGTCAAAAAATTATGAAAAATGGTCAATTGTCAAAATTTTTAAATTTTTTTGAAAAATGGTCAAATATTGTCAAAAACTGTCAAAAATGGACAATTATTGTCGAAATTGGTCAATAATTGTCAAAAATTTTGAAAAGTGGTCGATAATTCTCAAAAACTATCAAAAAAGGACAATTATTGTTGAAAATTGTCAAAATTTTGAAAAATAGTTGATAATTGTCAAAAATGGTCAAAAATTTGGAAAAATGGTCCATAATTGCCAACAATTGTCAATAATTATCAAAAATGGTCAATAATTTTGAAAAATGGTCTAAAATTTTAAAAAATTGTCAAAAATGGTCAAAAACTATCAAAAATGGTTAAAAATTGTCAATTATTTTTAAAAACTGTCAAAAATGGACAATTATTGTCAAAATTGGTCAATTATTGTCAAAAATTGTTAAAATTTTGAAAAATGGTCGATAATTGTCAAAAACTATCAAAAATGGTCAATCATTTTGAAAAACTTTCAAATATTTTGAAAAATTTTCAAAAACTATCAAAAATGGTTGAAAATTGTCAATTATTCTTAAGAACTGTCAAAAATGGACAATTATTTTCAAAATTGGTAAATAATTGTTAAAATTTTGAAAAATAGTCGATAATTCTCAAAAACTATCAAAAATGGTAAATAATTTTGAAAAATTGTCAAAAATGGTCAATAATTGTCAAAAATGGTCGAAAATGTCAAAAAATTATGAAAACGGTCAAACATTTTCAAAAATGGTCAATTGTCAAAATTTTCAAATTTTTTTTGAAAAATGGTCAAATATTGTCAAAAATGGTCAAAAACTGTCAAAAATGGACAATTATTGTCGAAATTGGTCAATAATTGTCAAAAATTTTGAAAAGTGGTCGATAATTGTCAAAAACTATCAAAAAAGGACAATTATTGTTGAAAATTGTCAAAATTTTGAAAAATAGTTGATAATTGTCAAAAATTGTTAAAGTTTTTGAAATTTGGTCAAATATGGTCAATAATTGTCAAAAATGGTCAAAAATTTGGAAAAATGGACAATTATTGTCGAAATTGGTCAATAATTGTCAAAAATTTTGAAAAGTGGTCGATAATTCTCAAAAACTATCAAAAAAGGACAATTATTGTTGAAAATTGTCAAAATTTTGAAAAATAGTTGATAATTGTCAAAAATTGTTAAAGTTTTTGAAATATGGTCAAAAATGGTCAATAATTGTCAAAAATGGTCAAAAATTTGGAAAAATGGTCCATAATTGCCAACAATTGTCAATAATTATCAAAAATGGTCAATAATTTTGAAAAATGGTCTAAAATTTTAAAAAATTGTCAAAAATGGTCAAAAACTATCAAAAATGGTTAAAAATTGTCAATTATTTTTAAAAACTGTCAAAAATGGACAATTATTGTCAAAATTGGTCAATTATTGTCAAAAATTGTTAAAATTTTGAAAAATGGTCGATAATTGTCAAAAACTATCAAAAATGGTCAATCATTTTGAAAAACTTTCAAATATTTTGAAAAATTGTCAAAAACTATCAAAAATGGTTGAAAATTGTCAATTATTCTTAAGAACTGTCAAAAATGGACAATTATTTTCAAAATTGGTAAATAATTGTTAAAATTTTGAAAAATAGTCGATAATTCTCAAAAACTATCAAAAATGGTAAATAATTTTGAAAAATTGTCAAAAATGGTCAATAATTGTCAAAAATGGTCGAAAATGTCAAAAAATTATGAAAACGGTCAAACATTTTCAAAAATGGTCAATTGTCAAAATTTTCAAATTTTTTTTGAAAAATGGTCAAATATTGTCAAAAATGGTCAAAAACTGTCAAAAATGGACAATTATTGTCGAAATTGGTCAATAATTGTCAAAAATTTTGAAAAGTGGTCGATAATTGTCAAAAACTATCAAAAATGGTCAACAATTTTGAAAAATTGTCAAAAAAGGACAATTATTGTAAAAAATTGTCAAAATTTTGAAAAATAGTTGATAATTGTCAAAAATTGTTAAAGTTTTTGAAATATGGTCAAAAATGGTCAATAATTGTCAAAAATGGTCAAAAACTTGGAAAAATGGTCCATAATTGCCAACAATTGTCAATAATTATCAAAAATGGTCAATAATTTTGAAAAATGGTCTAAAATTTTGAAAAATTATCAAAAATGGTTAAAAATTGTCAATTATTTTTGAAAACTGTCAAATATGGACAATTGTTGTCAAAATTGGTCAATAATTGTCAAAAATTGTTGAAATTTTGAAAAATGGTCGATAATTGTCAAAAACTATAAAAAATGATAAATCATTTTGAAAAATTGTCAAAAATGGCCAATAATTGTCAAAAACTATCAAAAATGGTCAAAAACTGTCAAAAATGGTTAAACAATGTCAATTCTTGTTAAAAACGGTTAAAAATGGACAATTATTGCCAAAAACTGTCGAAAATGGTTAAAAATTGTCATCTTTTTGAAAAATGGTCACTAATTTGAAAAACAATCAAAATAGTCAGTAATTGTCAAAAATGGTCAAAAACTTGGAAAAATGGTCCATAATTGCCAAGAATTGTCAATAATTATCAAAAATGGTCAATAATTTTGAAAAATTGTCAAAAAAGGACAATTATTGTAAAAAATTGTCAAAATTTTGAAAAATAGTTGATAATTGTCAAAAATTGTTAAAGTTTTTGAAATATGGTCAAAAATGGTCAATAATTGTCAAAAATGGTCAAAAATTTGGAAAAATGGTCCATAATTGCCAACAATTGTCAATAATTATCAAAAATGGTCAATAATTTTGAAAAATGGTCTAAAATTTTGAAAAATTGTCAAAAATGGTCAAAAACTATCAAAAATGGTTAAAAATTGTCAATTCTTTTCAAAAACTGTCAAAAATGGTCAAAAACTGTCAAAAATGGACAATTATTGTAAAAAATTGTCAAAATTTTGAAAAATAGTTGATAATTGTCAAAAATTGTTAAAGTTTCTAAAAAATTATCAAAAATTTTGAAATATGGTCAAAAATGGTCTAAAATTTGGAAAAATAGTCCAAAATTTCGAAAAATTGTCAAAAATGGTCAAAAGCTATCAAAAATGGTTAAACAATGTCAATTCTTGTTAAAAACGGTTATAAATGGACAATTATTGCCAAAAACTGTCGAAAATGGTTAAAAATTGTCATCTTCTCGAAAAATGGTCACTAATTTGAAAAACAATCAAAATAGTCAGTAATTGTCAAAAATGGTCAAAAACTTGGAAAAATGGTCCATAATTGCCAACAATTGTCAATAATTATCAAAAATGGTCAATAATTTTGAAAATTGGTCTAAAATTTTGAAAAATTGTCAAAAATGGTCAAAAACTATCAAAAATGGTTAAAAATTGTCAATTATTTTTAAAAACTGTCAAATATGGACAATTATTGTCAAAATTGGTCAATAATTGTCAAAAATTGTTGAAATTTTGAATAATGGTCGATAATTGTCAAAAGCTATAAAAAATGATAAATCATTTTGAAAAATTGTCAAAAATGGCCAATAATTGTCAAAAACTATCAAAAATGGTCAAAAACTGTCAAAAATGGACAATTATTGTAAAAAATTGTCAAAATTTTGAAAAATAGTTTGATAATTGTCAAAAATTCTTAAAGTTTCTAAAAAATTATCAAAAATTTTGAAATATGGTCAAAAATGGTCTAAAATTTGAAAAAATAGTCCAAAATTTCGAAAAATTGTCAAAAATGGTCAAAAACTATCAAAAATGGTTAAACAATGTCAATTCTTGTTAAAAACGGTTAAAAATGGACAATTATTGCCAAAAACTGTCGAAAATGGTTAAAAATTGTCATCTTTTTGAAAAATGGTCACTAATTTGAAAAACAATCAAAATAGTCAGTAATTGTCAAAAATGGTCAATAATTGTTGAAAATTTTGAAAAATGGCCAAAATTGTTAAAATTTTGAAAAATGGTCAATAATTGTCAAAATTTTGAGAAATGGTCAATAATCGTTAAAAGTTGGATTACCTAGGTGCATCACCTGTTCCCTATAGATGGGATGATGATATTCACTCGCTCAGTGAATATGTTCTCAGGTGTCACGCTATCCATCATCTAGTATTGTTAAAGTTGTATCAGTGAGTCCTTTTCGGATATTGTTCGAATATTGCCTCTCGATTTCAGTCTAAGAATTGCCATCATCGCCTCCGCCCTTACAAAAAGTTCCAAAGGAGGAAGGCCAATAAGGGTTTCCATTGATACTTTCCCCCGTGTTGTTCATTGTCCCGGTAATACCAAGGAGAGCTTGTCTGTCCTGCTCAACCAGACTATCGTTCCAAAGGTGATCCTTGGCCTTATCACAGTTGTGTAAAGCCAGTCGCCTCGGGGCGTATTCCCCATAACTCTTCTTATTGCCAGAAAAGCCTAGTTGCTCTGGTAGTAATTTTTTCCAGGTGTCTCCTCCAATTCAGTTTGGAATCAAGGATCACTCCCAGATATTTGACTTCGTGGATTTTTCTCCGATCAGTTGATAATCTACAAATGGGTAATTCTATCTACATCCTCAGGGCGCACTTGTTGAGCAGGCACACAATGGCACATAATGTGTTCCGCCTATTCATGTTCTTCTAGGGAGAGACGACATGCGGTGTCTTCGACTCCCCCAATTGTGCACAGGGGTGCAATTTTCGAATCACTCGTAAATATACGGATGCGCATGAAAATTCTCGAATAGAAACTATTCACAATATAGCGGTTTTTTTAGATAAGCTTAAAAAACTGCCTCAACAACCTCATCTTCAAAGAGTGCTGGCTCTCTTAGGAGGAACTTTTGGATAAATATAAATTAGGTTCTAATATCTCTAGTTTGCGTTTGAGAGGAGCTTTTGGACACCTTGTATTCTTATTTAGTACACCCTGTATAGTGAAAAGATTTCTCATCGTTGCGGTATTCGGTTGAACAAGTCGCAATTTTAAGACACGCGGGCAATAAAATTAGCATTTTGCAGAAATTTCTTTCCGTTATAAGAGAGCTCCTGAAACATGTTTCTTTATAAATTTATTGATAAAAGACATACCTTACATATACTCATACGTTTTTACCAACAAATCTCGTAAATTCGACAACATTTTAAAAGCAACAGTACAGTGAATATATGTATTTTAACTTTCTCTATTTTCATTTGCGGATAGTATATTTCCTAGTATCTAACAATCACCTTACCACCCTGATCCCAATCCACTTCTCAGCTCCTAGTTCTTCAAATGACAATTTAATTTATGTATATGCATACTTTTATTACGGTAGTTGAAGTATCCTTGATCCATTTGTCTCCAAAGTTGGGGTAGAAGCTGTCTAAGTTCTTGGAGAGTCTCTGTAATCTAGCAACATGTCGTCTTCAGAGAGTGATGATGAATTCGATAAGAAGAATGTGGATCGGGATTTGTTTGTTAAATTAATCAGCGCACACAGTGCTCCTGGACAAATCTTGCGTTCCAGCAGTTGTCCAACAGAAAAATAATACGTGGAAAACAGTTTGTAAAGAGTATTCGCAAGCGACAGGAGCTGACGTTAATGCATCACAACTAAATAAAATGTTGCAGAACATGAAACCGCTTTCATTAAAAAAAACAGATACTAATGCTAAAGGTAACAAGAAAATAACATTAAAAGAGCGGAAGAAACGATTTTTGGCGTTATTAGGTGCCGAAGACCATAATCCTGTTTTTACTGAAGTGCCTGGTTGTATGACAGTAAGAACAGTTAGGGATGTCAAAAAATAATCGATTTTTATATAATTCGATTATTATTTTCTTGTAATCGATTTTTAGTAAATCGATTTTATAAATTACGTGTTTAAATCGATTTTCGGAAACGGCTCGTATTATTTATTGACCATTTCTCAAAATTTTGACAATTATTGACCATTTCTCAAAATTACAACAATTATTGAGCATTTTTCAAAATTTTAACAATATTGACCATTTTTGACAATTATTGACCATTTTGACTGTTTTTCAAAATTAGTGACCATTTTTCCGAATGATGACAATTTTTGACAGTTTTTGACCATAATTGTCCATTTTTAACAGTTTTTAACAATAATTAACAATTTTTGATAGTTTTTGACAATTTTTAAAAATCTAAGACCATTTTTCAAAATTATTGACCATATTTCAAAATGTTTGACAATTTTTCAAAAACTTCAACAATTTTTGACAATTATCAACTATTTTTCAAAATTCTGACAATTTTTAAAAATTTTTGACAGTTTTTGACAATTTTTGACCATCTTTGATAGTTTTTGACAATCATTGGCCATTTTTGAGAATTTTTCAAAATTTTTGACAATGTTCCGGAAGCCACAATTCCCAAAACGTCATTAATTTTGTGTTGTAACTTTTTTACCGTAATACGACACCCTTCAGTCTTATGAAAGTCCTAAATAATCCGTCTAATATTATTGGTGCTCTTCTAGGCCGCTTCTTTCTTGGGGTGGAAAATTTTACTTGCACGTTATTTGCAGAAATTAATTGCACCCCTTCTTTAACCACTCTTTCAATGGTTCTTATCGAAATACCTAATACAAAATAAAGATTTGTGTTGAAATAGTTATTTTTGAAATTTATTTAATGTTACACATTAACACATTTGATAACGTATCCGACTCACATTTGACACTTTAAAAATTATTTCACGT
This sequence comes from Lochmaea crataegi, assembly GCA_947563755.1. Classification (NCBI taxonomy): domain Eukaryota; kingdom Metazoa; phylum Arthropoda; class Insecta; order Coleoptera; family Chrysomelidae; genus Lochmaea; species Lochmaea crataegi. The sequence goes on along the minus strand of OX387436.1, from coordinate 14,748,817 downwards.
GCCTGACTCTTGATAACTGGTTTTTGTTAGGCGACGACATTTTTCCATTTTTGACAGTTTTTAAAAATAATTGACAATTTTTAACCATTTTTGATAGTTTTTGACCATTTTTGATAATTTTCGGATTTTTGAAAGTTTTTCAAAATTATTGACCATTTTTGATAGTTTTTGACAATTATCGACCATTTTTCAAAATTTTAACAATTGTTGACCAATTTTAACAATAATTTTTCATTTTTGATAGTTTTTGAAAATAATTGACAATTTTTAACCATTTTTGATAGTTTTTGACCATTTTTGACAATTTTTCAAAATTTTAGACCATTTTTTAAAATTATTGACCATTTTTGATAATTATTGACAATTGTTGACAATTATGGACGATTTTTCCAAATTTTTTACCATTTTTGACTATATTCCAAAAACTTTAACAATTTTCGACAATTATCAACTATTTTTCAAAATTTTGACATTTTTTGACAATTTTTCAAAAATTTTAACAATTTTTCAAAATTTTTGACCATTTTTGATAGTTTTTGACAATTATCGACCATTTTTCAAAATTTTAAAAATTCCTGACAATTATTGACCAATTTAGACAATAATTGTCCATTTTTGACAGTTTTTGACAATTTTTGAGCATTTTTGACATAATTTGAAAAATTTTGACCATTTTTCGAATTTTTTTGACAATTATCGACCATTTTTGACAATTAATGACCATTTTTGACAATTATTGACCATTTTTGACTGTTTTTGACAAAAATTGTCCATTTTTAACAGTTTTTGACAATAATTGATAATTATTGACATTTTTGACCATATTTCAAAATTTTTGACAATTTTCATATAATTCTATTTAATTTTTATTCTGATAAATTGTTAATTATTCATCAATTCAATTTTTGATGAATATTTACAACTGTTGACAATTATCGACCATTTTTCCAAATTTTTGACCATTTTTGACCATTATTGGTCATTTTTGACCATATATCAAAAACTTTAACAATTTTTGACAATTATCAACTATTTTTCAAAATTTTGACAATTTTTAACAATAATTGTCATTTTTTGACAATTTTTCAAAAATTTCAACAATTTTTCAAAATTTTTGACCATTTTTGATAGTTTTTGACAATTATCGACCATTTTTCAAAATTTTAAAAATTCCTGACAATTATTGACCAATTTCGACAATAATTGTCCATTTTCGACAGTTTTTGACAATATTTGACCATTTTTGACATAATTTGAAAATTTTTGACCATTTTTCAAATTTTTTTGACAATTATCGACCATTTTTGACAATTAATGACCATTTTTGACAATTATTGACCATTTTCGACAGTTTTTGACAAAAATTGTCCATTTTTAACAGTTTTTGACAATAATTGACAATTATTGACCATTTTTGACCATATTTCAAAATTTTGACAATTTTCATATAATTCTATTTAATTTTTATTCTGATAAATTGTTAATTATTCACCAATTCAATTTTTGATAATTATTTACAATTGTTGACAATTATTGACCATTTTTCCAAATTTTTGACCATTTTTGACCATATATCAAAAACTTTAACAATTTTTGACAATTATCAACTATTTTTCAAAATTTTGACAATTTTTAACAATAATTGTCATTTTTTGACAATTTTTCTTTCCCGGACATGCATAAACATCGCCATGATGCATAAGTAACGATAAGTGTGGTCTGAGACAAACTTAAAAATTGTCTAGTTGCAACTACAACGAAGTAGTAGGGTTGCTGCTTTATTCACTGTAAAAGTTCAGTTGTAACTACAGTACCGGAAAATCTTAGTTGCAACTACGGAGCTAGTTGTAGCTAGTTATCACTTACCAATTTATAAGTTTTAGCTTTACCTGTTTTTATTCACTTTATTCATTGTTAATAATTTTTTGTACGTGAATCTGAGCATTCAGGATTCCATCTTCCACCTCTGGACTTTTTGTACTGCTCTGGGCACTATAGGAAGAGTCCATATACGAACACGCTGACTATCAGAAAACCGTTCATATCTGAACTCATCTGTGAGCTATGCGGACCTCTATTTAGCATTCCAATTCACATGTTCATTAGTTCAGATAACGATCTTGTCCGGGGGGTGGCAACCCTTGGTCGTCCACTTCTATGTCTTTCTCTCACGTTTCCAGTTGGCCGAGAAGTATCGAAATGACACTTTCATTGACTTGGACAATTTTAATGTAGATCAATTAAGGATACTTTATTTATTAGTAAAATAATATTAACAAGATGGTTAATTGTTGTGTACTGTGCAAAAAGTATAGGTAAGCAGGTAACCAGTAAGTTCTGAACAGTTTTACAGTTCTGAAATTACCAGTGCCGTATCATTTCATAAATACATACTATTTACTCATTCTAATAAGAATAAAATTTTATCTTATTAACAGAAAATAAACATGTTAAACATTCAATTCCTCGAGTAATAAGATGAATATTTTCAATGAATGTTAATCCTCACACAGCACGGCACTGTTATTGGAATCTGCGACCTTTGCTGTTTGTATTGCTATCTTTGTTTTGGAATGAAAAAATCGATTTAGATGTTGGCTTCAAACAAAGAGTGATGCCAGTAAGCGGGTTATTTAATGATCGAAGTGTAAAGGACTATGCTTCCATCTTATGGAAAATAAAAGACCACTCAAATGCGGATATTTTGATACCAACTTATTCGTCTTGAAAAATAGAACATTTGATAACATTGCGCCAATGTTGTAATTTAATTAATAAACCCACAAAATCAGTTCATTTGTCAGAAATTTTCGATTCGATTACAAAATCTAACCATTCAATAGGACTCCACCTGCTGCGGTGAAACAGAGTCGGACTTGTGAATATAGTTGTACATACGATGAATACCAGTTTCGTTGAAACAAAATAATAGGATTATATTTTTCAGTTGTATAAAGATATGATAGATTGCAATCAAATTATGTAAAAAAGGTACATCTCTCAATTGCCAATCGAACATCTTTACATAAGTTTGTCATTTTGTAATAGCAGTTTATTATAACGTTTTCTATATTATAATAGTAAAATTATAATAGGTACATTTAATAACACTGACCGACACGTATATCGTAAACAATTCCGGTTCAAACGAATTCCCGTCAGGTTTCTTAATGACTATAAAATACACATGAGTTCCCGTCCGACACTTGCAGGTATCTTAATCCCGCACTTGAATTGCCGTCCAGTTTATTTAATCCGCTTACAGGTAAATTAAATAGTTTTGAAAATTCCAGTAAATCGTAATACCTATTCGTAATCCTGAATTCTAATGAAAAAGTTGAATAACCTATTGGGGTGGCTAGGGGGTCTGTCAGTACTAATTGCTATGAATATATTTTTCTATTATATTTTCTATTATATTAAGTTGTCATTTTCGAAACGGCAGTTTATTAATATACATATTTCCGAACGTTTGTTGTCGTACGCTATAGTGATACACAAAATGCTTGAAGTAATACTAAGTGAAAAGGGTAAACCCTTTCTGGTTAGGTTATATGTTAGGTTAGGTTAGGTTAGCTTCTTTACATGTATGTATTTATGACTCAGTTCAGTAATAGTACGCAATAAAATTGTAGAATTAAAATTCCGTATTTTATTCCAATAATGATATCATATAAAATAATATCGTGTAATAGTGCCAAACATAAGACATTTATAACTATTTCTTATTTCATACATCTGAAAATGGACCTCCCTTAAAACTTTTACTGTTCACTTATTACAATTTGCAATAAATACATAGCTAGATATCAGATGATTCAGAGAATTTACCGTAATTACCATAAACACCTTTTAGACAGGTCAGTTTTCACCCTGACGGGAACTCGAGTGACGGCTTAACGTATCCTAATTATGGAACAGGTAGACTGGTTGACTGTAGTTGACGCTGCTGATCGAACTATACCTAATCATGAAGAAATATAATGATGCAAATTAGATTTCAGTTAACAGTGCTTTTTATGTCACGCAAGGGAAAACACTCATCGCCATCAAAATATATATAACACAAAAACCGGCTTCGGCTAACAAAAAAATACAAAAATTAAACAAAACCCGGCTTCGGCCATCAAAAAAAATTAATAAAGCAAAAAGGCGACTTTAGCTACCAAAAAAATATAAAAACCGGCTTAGGCCAATAAAAATTTTTTTTCAGCTACACTTCGCGGATAGAAGGTAATGAGGTCCTCAGGCACTGCCTGTGGGGGGAAGGTGGAGCGCGTAAAAGGGGATACTCTAAGAATTATACATTATCTTTTAGTATCATCCTTTACGTCGGGTTCATTACCTACACACATTTCACAAGCATTTTTGTATTAACAGTTAATAGACATTTAACATCTTCCATATAAAAAAATCTTTTCCGCATCCCTATCCTATTTTTTTTTAAAGAGTTACCGATGCCAACAAATACACTACAAAATACTACAAAGAAAAAACAAAATATAAAAATTAACTGATTTAATTAGGTCAGTTCAACCCTGTCTGGTTTTATTTATTCATTTCTTATCACCCCTGATATCCTTACTTCATGGAATCTGTAATACATGTCTATTTACGTATTTTCTCTCTGTCTTACTCATACAATCTCCGTAAGCGATTTTAAAAATAATATCATTAATTGTGGGTTTATTAATTAAATTACAACATTGGCGCAATGTTATCAAATGTTCTATTTTTCAAGACGAATAAGTTGGTATGAAAATATCCGGATTTGAGTGGTCTTTTATTTTCCATAAGCTGGAAGCATAGTCCTTTATGCTCTTTAACTTCTAGACTGTATCCAGCAATAATTTGACTCGAAAAACTACCAATTGACAGTTTCTTATTAATTTTCCCGGTAAAATACAACAATTATAAATGAATAAATCGCTAATCTGCACGTTTTAGAGGTTGAATCCCTTACGAGTGCAATTTAACGTTACCACCATAATTTTCAAGAAAAATATTTTTCAATTACTGATGTAATAAAGGTGAAAATCAATTTTCCATGGTCTCGGTCGTTAAATTTTTCATATTTCGAGTTCCTTAAACCCGCGTTTCAAGGTAAAATAGACCGACCGTTCGCGTCCTTCTCATGGTCCCCATCGTTCTTCTCATCTATCTTCCATCTCGATAAGACACGATGAAATGAAGCGCGCTTCTTTTATCTCTCTCAACTCTTTTTGTTTATTGGCGTTTGGTTTGCTATAGGAGCCGTCTTGTCTATAATAAATATAAGAACAATTACGGCGGTAAACTATCCCACCGGTGGTTATTTAAATTCGACGTTTTGTTTCAGAAAATCGTACAATAATCGAAGACGATTTTTACCCAGAAACGGATTACATCGGGAAAGCTCACCATATAAGACGACGTTCTTTATCTCAGAATAGACAAGATGATGATACCATTGAAGGCACGTGTGATACGGTAAGTGTACAGTTCTCTAAAATATTTGAGTTTACCGGTATTTTTTTGTTCTTTTTAGGTAGAGGAAACGATTTGGCGAAGCCCGGAAGATGTAGCTAGAGACGAAGCTCGTCCTCGACGAAATGCTGAATGGACTAGTACGAATAGAATAAGCAACGAAAGCTTTGTCAAAGTTTTAGTCGTTGCTGACAGTAGCATGCTCAGATATCATGGCGACCGAGATGATTTGATTACCTATATTTTGATGTTGATGTCTCATGTGAGTATTTTTTATATACAAAAAGCGGTAGAGACGTATATACATGGTGAATCACGACTAACAGGACGGAGATTTATAGTGAAATTTTCAAAATATTGTAGTTTATACATTGATAATATTGTAGCGAGGTCTCCAACTCAAAGCCGGTCCTGTCCCTCGATTATAAATTTTGGCGAATGCGCTTTCTAGAACCTTCTGGTCTATTGCAGTATTTACGCATATGAGGAGCGTCATAAAATCTTGGGAGGGTCCGTACCTGATCAAGAAGAGGATCAATGACGTCATCTATCGCATAAGCAAGATCCCCAATGGAAAACCGAAAGTAGTTCACCAAAATCGAATAGCGCCATTCGAAGGAGACCATGACATAGAAGAAGGAGTGAACCATGTCCAGGAAGATTCTTCGAAGAGTTTATGGGCGCATTTGGATTTTGGTGATGGTCATATGCGTAAATACTGCAATAGACCAGAAGGTTCTAGAAAGCGCATTCACCAAAATTTATAATCGAGGGACAGGGCCGGCTTTGAGTTGGTGACCTCGCAACAATATTATTTCGAAACATACAAATTATATTAATAAACTGGGAAATATTAAACTTATATTTTTTCTCAAGAGATACCCTGTATTTTATTGAAGTTTCTGATAGTCCGTGGAAAATAAGCTGTAATTGAATGAGGACTTATAACAAATTTCCTTTTAGGACATTTTGAAAGTACTAGGGTTGTCTTTTATATTTTGCATATATAGCTAGAAAAAAAACAATAGATACCTTTCTAACACTATTGTTATTGTTATTCCACATTGGTACATTCAAAATAGAGTTTTTGAAGGCGTCGACTGATTCGTCAACTTGAATAACTTGACAGTTAATATTGACATTTGATATTTGTTGACAGTTGCCAACTATGTTGTTATATGCAACACTTAGAAGACAACCCTCGTATGGGGCTTATTTTAAATGGACCACCATGTGTTTGGATGACTCATGTTAAAAAAAATCTACCCAAGTGACATTTAGTAGAAGAAAATTGGTTCATTATACAAGGGGTCCAGAAACTTCACTGACAAAAGTAACCTACAGCAGATACAACATGTGATTTTATGTCCATCTTACCTTTATTCAAAAGTTCCTCCTTAAGTAGTTACCGCCCTTTGAAGATGACGCTGTTAGGTCAGTTATTAACAAGAATTACGTCAAACTGCTTTGAAGTTGAAAAGTTATTGTTAAAAATGGTTAGCATCATCTAATTAGGTTAGACATCTAGTATCTGTAGTATGCCATTATGAACCTCCGCTCCGTTGTTCATGCTTCACCCTATATAAAGTGCCTTTTTCACATGTAAACTTTCCAGGTATCGTTTTTATTTAAAGAAGAAACGATAGGCAATGCAGTGTCAATATCAGTAGTCGACTTTCAAGTGTTGAGCACATCCGATTTTTCCAACACTAACTCTTCAGGTAAAAAAAAACCTAACAGTCCTAAAATAGTGATTTATGTACCAAGAACGAAAAACTGCCTATTATAGACGAGCCTGCAAACTGATAGCAATCAGGCGAGACACTAGACGGTTTTTCGTCGAGGTGCATATTACATTTTTTTGTCGACCTTTACAAAAAATTACTAATTTCCAAATGAAAAATCGACTATTTTTGACTGTAAGTATTTTTCGTCCGCAGACAGTTTTCGTCCGCAAACCCTTTTCGTCTGCTGGGCAAAAGATAGGTTTCATCTGGGGCATCACAAAGAAATCTGTTTATTTTATCTCGACTGAATACTCTGGATTTTTCCTTGTTTTTTCACAAATGCAATTAGTTTCGGAAATTTGGATATATTAACATTTTAGCCAAAGAGTTTGCGGACGAAAAATACTTGCCTTCGAAAATAATCGATTTTTCATTCGGAAATTAGTACGTGAAATGTAATTTTTTGTTAAGGTCGACGAAAAAAATATTTTCCAACTACCCCGGTCGAAAGTACGAGATTTCGGCTCCGATTATACGGCAGAAAGTCTAACTTGTACCGACGACCCTCACTGTGGAAGGCACGCGCTTACTAGGGATGTTAAAAAAGAATCTATTTTTATATAAATCGATTATCATTTTTTTGTAATCGATTTTTAGGTATCGATTTTTATAGTAATATTAATCGATTTTTAGTAAATCAATTTTATAAATTACGTGTTTAAATCGATTTTCGGAAACGGCTCGTATTATTTATTGACCATTTCTCAAAATTTTAACAATTATTGACCATTTTTGACAATCATTGACCATTTTGACTGTTTTTCAAAATTAGTGACCATTTTTCCAAATGATGACAATTTTTAACCATTTTTGACAGTTTTTGACCATAATTGTCCATTTTTAACAGTTTTTAACAATAATTGACAATTTTTGATAGTTTTTGACAATTTTTAAAAATCTTAGACCATTTTTCAAAATTATTGACCATATTTCAAAATTTTTGACAATTTTTCAAAAACTTCAACAATTTTTGACAATTATCAACTATTTTTCAAAATTTTGACAATTTAAAAAAATAATTGTCCATTTTGGACAGTTTTTGACAATTTTTGACCATCTTTGATATTTTTTGACAATCATTGGCCATTTTTGAGAATTTTTCAAAAATTTTGACAATTTTTCAAAAAATTTAACAATTTTTGACCATTTTTACAAAATTATTGACCATTTTTGACAATTATCGACCATTTTCCAAAATTTTAACAGTTTTTGACAATTATTGACCAATTTTGGCATTAATTGTCTATTTTTGACAATTTTTGACCATTTTTGATAGTTTTTGACAATTATTGACCATTTTTGACCACTTTTCAAGTTTTTTTAAAATTTTTTTGACAATTATCGACTATTTTTCAAAATTTTAACAATTATTGACCATTTTTGATAGTTTTTGACAATTTTGGATAATTATTGACCATTTTTGACAAAAATTGTCAATTTTTAACAGTTTTTGACAATAACTTACAATTTTTGATAGTTTTTGACCATTTTTAAAAATAATTGTCCATTTTTGACAGTATTTGACAATTTTTGACCATCTTTGATAGTTTTTGACAATTTTTTTGAGAATTTTTCAAAAATTTTGACCATTTTTGGCAAAAATTGTCCATTTTTAACAGTTTTTGACAATAATTGACAATTTTTAATCATTTTTGACAATTTTTCAAAATTTTAGACCATTTTTCAAAATTATTGACCATATTTGACAATTGTTGACAATTATGGACCATTTTTCCAAATTTTTGACCATTTTTGATAATAATTGACCATATTTCAAAATTTTTGACAATTTTCCAAAAACTTTAACAATTTTTACAATTATCAACTATTTTTCAAAATTTTGACCATTTTTAATAGTTTTTGACAATAATTGGCCATTTTTGACAATTTTTCAAAAATTTTGACCGTTTTTCAAAAATTTTAACAATTTTTCAAAATTATTGACCATTTTTGATAGTTTTTGACAATTATCGACCATTTTTCAAAACTTTAATAATTATTGACCAATTTTGACAATAATTGTCCATTTTTGACCATTTTTAGAAATAATTGACAATTTTTAAAAATAATTGACAATTTTTAAAAATAATTGACAATTTTTAACCATTTTTGATAGTTTTTGACCATTTTTGACAATGTTTCAAAATTTTAGACCATTTTTTAAAATTTATGACTATTTTTGATAATTATTGACAATTGTTTACAATTATGGACCATTTTTACAAATTTTTGACCATTTTTGACAATTATTGACCATATTTCAAAAACTTTAAAATTTTTTGACCATATTTCAAAAACTTTAACAATTTTAGACAATTATCGACTATTTTTCAAAAGTTTGACAATTTTTAACAATAATTGTCCATTTTTGACCATTTTTGACCATTTTTAACAATTATTGGCCATTTTTGACAATTTTTCAAAATTATTAACTATTTTTGATAGTTTTTGACAATTATCGACCATTTTTAAAAATTTTAACAATTTTTGACTATTGTTGACCAATTTTGACGAAAATTGTCCATTTTTGACAATTTTTGACCATTTTTGACAATTATTGACCATTTTTCAAATTTTTAAAAAAATTTTTGACAATTGACCATTTTTGACAATTTTTGAAAATGTTTGACCATTTTTCAAATTTTTTTGACAATTATCGACAATTTCTGACCATTTTTCAAAATTTTTGACAATTATCGACCATTTTTCAAAATTTTAACAATTATTAACAATTTTTGACAGTTTTTGACAATTATTGACAGTTTTTGACAATTATTGACCATTTTTGACAGTTTTTGACCATATTTAAAAATTTTAAACAATTTTCATATAATTTTATTTGATTTTTAATCTGATAAATTGTTAAATATTCACCAATTGAGTTAATTCGGAGGGCGTGGTTTGATTAAATAAGCGAGCGAAAAAGATTCCTTTTTTGCGCTAGAGCGTAAAGTAACATTCCTCGGCATTTGGCGACTTTACGATTTCATTTGAATATAGTAATAGTCATTTTACGCGCGACTCGTGAAACTCTGTAATGTTACGAAAAAGCGTTCGTCACGCGATAACTCATTCAAGCGACTGTGCGCAATCTCTCTTGCCGCACTGAACTCGCACACCAATGGGTGTGAAAAACTATCAAAAATTGTCAAAATTTTGAAAAAATGGTTAATAATTGCCAAATGTGTTAAAATTTTTGAAAAATTGTCAAAGATTTTTAAATATGGTCAAAAATTTGGAAAAATGATCAAAAATTGTCAAAAACTGTCAAAATTTTGAAAAAATGGTTAATAATTGCCAAATATTTTCAAAAATTGTCAAAAATGGTCAATAATTGTCAAAATTTTTGAAAAATTGTGAAAAATGGTCAATAATTGTCAAAGACGGTCAATAATTGTCAAAACCAATCAAAATTCGTCAAAAATTGTCAAAAATGATCAATAATTGTTAAAATTTTGAAAAATTGTCAAAAATAATCAATAATTGTTAAAATTTTGAAAAATGGTCAAAAAATTTCAAAATTTTGAAAAAATGGTTAATAGTTGCCAAATATGGTCAATAATTGTTAAAACTAATCAAAATTCGTCAAAAATTGTCAAAAATGATCAATAATTGTTAAAATATGTTGAAAATTGACTGTAATGGGGAGAGATTTCAAACTACTATGGACCATTTTTGACCATATTTCAAAATTTTTGACAATTTTCATATAATTTTATTTGATTTTTAATCTAATAAATTGTTAATGAATGAATCTCTTAGGTGTATTATCGGAATATGAAAAGCATTTACTTTTTAAAATAATATAAAAAAAATCGATGTTTTTGCAGAAATCGATTTATTTTTATTAAAATTGATTTTGACAAATCGATCAATTTTGAATAAAGAAAAATCGATTTTTGTTTAATCGATGTTTTTGCAGAAATCGATTTATTTTTATTAAAATCGATTTTTGACAAATCGATTAATTTTGAATAAAGAAAAATCGATTTTTATCTAATCGATTCTTTTCCAATAATCTCACATCCCTAGCGCTTACCCATCACACCAATAAGTACAGCAGATCTCAAGCTCCGCTATACTGTCGCTCATATAACCTAAAAACTTGTTTACAAGTAGCTAATGCTATTGTTTATTTTTTTTTGTACTTTTGACCGAGTTAGTAAGAAAAATGAAAGAACTTTATGCCCGTGTAGTGTAATATACCTAATATTATTTTTAACTATTAATCTTTATAGGTATGTTGATAAAATTTTGTAATTGGACGAAGCGCATCAAAGCCAAAGATAGGTTGCATAACGTGGCTGTACTTTTAACAAGGTAAGTTAAGAAATGAAATACAGGAACCTTCGAGGGATCGATATATTTTTTTCCAGAGATACTATTTGTCGAAATGAATCCATACCTCAACATTGTACAACACTGGGTGTTGCGGAAGTCGATTCAATGTGTCAGTCCGGTTGTGCTATAGTAAGAGATAAAGGATTAGCTACTTCTTATACTATAGCTCATGAATTAGGACATATTTTGAGGTAAGTGTTGATTGTTGATTGAATTTTAGGATTTGGTGGTTTTAATTTATTTATTCGTTTTTTTTAGTATGCCGCATGATGAAGATATGAAGTGCGAAAGGTTTAATAGACAGATTAGTATTACGAATATAATGAGCAAAGTTATTAGGAAGGATACGAAACCGTTTTCTTGGTCTCCTTGTTCGAGATATTACATCACGGAATTTTTAGAGTAAGTTAAACATTCTATTTTTAAAAAACAAAAGAAATTGAAATAAATATGGAAAACTTCCATTGTTTTAACGTCAATTAAATGAACGTTATGAAAAAAAACGTCTTGAAAACCGTTTATAATACAGCTTGGGGCAAAATTTTTTATAATTAAATTGGCCTCGATAAAAATCCTGGAAAGTGTTCACATACTTGTAGGTCCTCCGCTGAAGGAAGCAATTGAATACTAAAAAAGTAAGGTTTTAAAAAATTTACCTAGTTAAGGGGAGTTTTGGATACGATAATCAGATTTTACGAAAATTCCATTTAAATATTGTAAAATTTTGACATTTTAGTTTTTAACATCCAATTACGACCTCTAGCGGTGGTCCTACAAGAATGTTAATGATTTCCAAGTTTTAATCGAGGCCGCTTTCATTTAAAAATTTTGAAGCTGTAGTACACTCACCGAGAAAATAATCGATCAACTCAAAAAATTTATGAAGTTTGCTTATTAATAAATTTTATTTGAATACTTTAGGTGAATTTATATGAAATCTAGTGTAATATCTGTGGTCTGATACGGAACATGGTGATGCAATGTCAAATGTCAGTGAGCAGACAACAGATATATAGCAATCGTAATAAAAGTTAAGAACCTGGTTTGACTTTCTTTTTATTTTAACAATATTAGTAGTGACAAACGTTTATCAACAGAACCTTACTTTATATCGTACTTAAGCGATAGTACATTTTGGCGACGAGAATTAATGAACCCAAAAGTAAAACAACACTATCCAGATGGATAAACTGTTTAATTGTGTAGGAAAATTCTCACCTAACCTGGCAGAAAATTCGAGCAATCTAAGAGAATTAACCAAGCAAAACACTACTTTGAATTGAACCATAGAACATGAACAAACTTTCAATTAACTCAAGAGACAACTCAGTGATACCACTAATTTAGCCTACTTTGAAGTCAACCCATTTGTACACTGATGCGGGTCCTAATGGTTGGGGTGCAATTTTAGCCCAAGAAGATGATAACAAAAATGTACAGATTGTAGCTTATGCAAGTACCACATTATCACCAGTTCAGAAAAGGTACAGTCGATTCGAAAAAGAGACACTAGCTTGTACTTGGGCTATACAGCATTTTAATAACTATATCTTCGGTTCCAGCTTTGTTCTCCATTGTGACAATTTACCACTAGTAAAGGTAATACAAAACTCGAGATCAGCACCAAATGCAAGAGTTGAAAGACTACTTTTAAGAATTCAACCATATAACTTCCAAATACAACATCAACAAGGTATATCTAACCCATCAGATTACCTATCTAGTCACCCAGTTGAGAACAACTCTCTACCAAAAGCAATTACTCTCAAACAGGTGCAAGAAGAAACAGAAAAAGATGCAACACTAATGTTATTGAAAACTGTAATTCTAACAAAGAAACAATCTAGCTGGCTAATACCTGAATTAAGTATTTACTCTAAAATCAAAGAAGAGCTGATCTATAGCAATGATGTCATACTAAGAGGCAATCGCATAATTCTACCCTCGGTACTTCAAAGAAAGGCATTAGAACTTGCACACAAAGGTCACTTGGGAATCACAAAAACAAAACAACTCCTAAGAACTAAAGTTTGGTTTCCCAACCTGGACATTATTACGGAATCATTCATCAAATCGTGCATAGCATGTCAATCAGTCACAAAATCTAATCATTCCAAGTCAACTATCGGATTATCCTTTCCAGCGCATTGATGTTGATTTTGCAGGACCATTTCCAAACAAAAAATACATCTCCATAATGGTAGATGAATACTCCAGATATCCAATAACTGAGGTAATTAACTCAACATCCTTTTTGCATGTGAAACCAGTCCTTGAAAACATATTCTCTTCTACATGGGGATTTCCAAAATCAATAAAATCAGACAACGGACCACCATTCAACAGTTTAGAATTAACAAATCTTTTAAACAGTTACGGTATCAAACATAGAAGAACAACACCATACTGGCCCGAAGCTAATGGAATGGCAGAAAGGTTCGTCAAAACAGTAAAAAAGGTACTCCTTTGTACCCACTTGGAGAATGGTAATTTTATGTCAAAAATTCAGCAGTTTCTTATCAACTACAGAAGTGCACCTCACTCAACGACAGAAATATCTCTATGGAATAATTTTTGGAAAAAAAATGAACAACTACCTACCCACAGTTACTGAATATAAACAAGAAGAAAACCTAATACATACTGACAAGAAGGACAAACAGAAGCAAAATACTTATGCTGATAACAGAAGAAGAACAAAAAATCACAAATTTCAAGTAGAAGATTTAGTACTATGCAAACAAATTAAAAAAAAAAGCTTGACACCTTTTTTTGATCCCAAGCCATACACAGTAAGCAAAGTTATGGGTTCCACAAGGCAAGTCAAAAGGGGAGAAGAAGTCCAAACAAGAAACTCCTCATTTTTCAAGAAAGTAATCCTAGAAAACCCAATAGCACAAAAGACACCAAAGTATGAAGATCCACATCTATCCAGGAAAACACCAGCAAGATCTACACGCTGGATGATTAATACTAAGAAAGTAAACTCATCACATGACATCCTTCCACCTACACCAGAAAAGGAGGAAGGTGTAAATGGAGAGATAAATAATCCACTGTTGCAAATATCAAATCTATTTGAAGGCTCGATCAATCCAATTGAAATAATAGAAGAAACCTCATCAAGTGAAGATACAACCTGGTCAGGAGAGTTGGATTCCATGAAAAACATTTACGAATCAGAAAGTGAATCGTCATCTTACGAATCAGAAAGTGAATCGTCATTCGAAAAAAAAGGTCAGAGGCCCAGAAGAAAACCACGTGTGAAGTGTCAGAGTTACTTCACCTTGTAATTTATTATTTTGCTATCAAGACACATCGTTAATTTTTGTTGAAGTTACAATGGTTTAGGAAAAACGTTACATTTTTACATGTAATAACAGTAAGTCTACGAATTTAACTAAACACCGAACATAATGAAAACGAACTGAAAACAAAGTGGAAAACATAAAAGACTTAATAGGAAGTGTTTCCCTCCACGTGCACGGATAACACCTGCAATTCCTCTCGGTATGCTCTCAATTAAGTTTTGAATGTAAGCCTGGTCGATTCGATTCCATTCTTCAATTAGAATGTCACTAAGCTGTTATAAATTTGCAGGAGCTGGTACAAGAGGTATATTTTCCTCCCCAGAGCATCCCAAACATGCTCAATTGGGTTTGGATCTATGCTTAGAGCAGGCCAATTTACAACTGGGATTTCAACATGCGGTCGGGAATTATCATGCATCAGCGTAAAATCCTCTCCGATGAACGATGCAAAAGGAAAAATATATGGCTCTAAAACTTCGCTTATGTACCTATCGGCTGTAATGGCTCCCCTGTTCATTATAACCAAGTCCGTCCGAGCTTTAAAACTCACGCCACCCTTTCCGTTCCGCCTCCATAACTAACTCTAGGAGACAAGTGGATAAGGAAGAAACGTTCACCAGTTCTGCGGTAGATTCTTTCACGTCAACCAACAAAACCTAGACTCATACGTGAATAGGATAATCGTTACTCCAATTTTCATGTTCCTATAAGCATGTTCAACTCAATGGTGTCTCAATAATTCTAGACTAGCTGCAGGTCTTTTGGCACGCAGTCCAATATCATAAAGCCGCCATCTTATTGTTCTGTCACTTACTTGAACTTGCCTTACATCCTATACTTTGTGTCACCTTGTATGAAATGACATATGCCAAATTATCTTAAAATTCAAAGCATGGGTTAGATTTCATATAAATTTACCTACAATACGAAAAAAAATAATCAAATCGAATTTAAAATAAATTTATTAATGAGCATCAATTTTGTGAGTGTATTGATTATTTTACCGGTGAGTATAAATATGGCCGAGGGCCTCTTATTGGAAGACCCGGTATAAAGATCTAAAATCTGCTACCCGTTGTTTCGGATAACCCTGTATGAAAAACAAACAGTAAATTCTACATTTCGAAAGAATGTGAATTATGTTATGAAAAAATCTTGCAACATAAAGTTTTAATTATCCCAAAATCGTTGATTAACTGTATTTTTTTTATGTCCTTTCTGTACCGAATACAAACTAACGTACAAAATAAAATTATGGGTTCGATTACCTAATTCTGTGTAATCTATCAATGTTATCGGTTTTATATGAATAATCGATCGATAAAAATTGCCGACCTACACCATTAAAAACTTATATACCGAACATATTTTTTTTTGTAAAGGCTATCGAGTTTTAAAAACAAGTTTTTATTTTTTTTCAATAGATTTGTCTGTAAATACACTCATGAAAAAGATTTTTTAGTAATATTAACAATATATTACTTTTCTCTTCCATTCCATAGTTTCTACATTATCCCTTCTCCATTAGTTTAAGCTTTTTGAGGTGCCCATCAGGCTGCAGTGCCCTATTAGGACACCTGTCAAACTCTTAATGCAGTCTCACTTTGCCTTAGGTATTTATTTGTTCTTCCATAACATTTTAGCACTGATTCTACAAAAAATAGGTGCTTTAATGGCTGCTTGATTATCCGACATGATGATAATTCCTTTGCCTCTCGCTTGAAGATCTTTGGAGTTATCCTTACTTTTGAGAGTGTTTGGTTCATGTCCCTTACACTATATCATCCCAATCCCTTCTATTGTTTGAGCGCCATTTTGATATCATTGAATAGCATTCTTCCCAAGTCAGGTAATACTATCGGGATCACATTCTTTATTGTTTTTGTATTCTGCATTACATTTTTTTGAAAAATTTTACTTCTCCATCTAAGAAGCGAGGAAGGGGCTTTGTTTAATTATCTCCTCTCTAGTTAGTCTGAATCTTGCCCTTTATGTCATATGTAGGGGAGTGAAGTTACCACTTCCATAGCCGCCGTTGGACTAGATACTACTCCTAGATTGATTAGAGCCATTTTTGCTTTATGTGTTTTCTCCTTTACGTGTCTGTTTTAGAGATAACTTCACTCTCCACTCAACCTCACTTTCATCAAGTTTAACGGTTCTAATGTTGAGTTTTCTTTCCTTATGCCCGATTACACCAGTTTAGCTTATTTGTAAGGCTTAACAAAGTGCAGCTTACTGATAATTCCATTGCACCATGTTTTGCTTAGTAGAGCCACGCTTACATACAATGCCGTATGTCTCCACTTGAATGGACAAAGCGGTGCTTAAAATTTCGTGCATATAAGCTCCGCTTAAATATCTAACGGTGCAGCGAGCTTAATTTTTTAAACCTGGTTTACTTGTTAAGCCGAGGTTTCGGTGGGGTTGGTTCATCAACATACTCTCCTTAAAAAGTGACACATTAATTTCGATGCTCCTCTAACTTTTCGATTCCTCTTTTTGTAGAACGATTTATCTTTACTTTCAAAATATTCCATAGTTTCGGTAATCACTCCTTCATTTGAGCCAAGTTTCTTCTCCTGGGGTATCTTTTTGATGGCTGAGCAAAGCCAGTAGTCGCTGGGGATCAGGTTTAGAGGTTACGGTGGATGAGGAAGCAATTCAATTTAACTTAACCAAAACCTTGCCTGCTTACTATTGAGTTTTTGGTCGCATTGGACCTCTTCTGCAGGCTGGTTCTGACTTCTAAAAGAGGCTTAAGAAGATGCAGCTTACTGATAATTCCAATCTCTCATTGCACCATGTTTTGCTTAGTAAAGCCACGCTTACGTACAATACCGTATGTCTCCACTTGAATGGGCAAAGCTGTGCTTAAAATTTCGTGCATATAAGCTCAGCTTAAATAATGGTGCAGCGAGCTTAATTTTTTAAACCTGGTTTACTTGTTAAGCCGAGGTTTCGGTGGGGTTGGTTCATCAACATACTCTCCTTAAAAAGTGATACATTAATTTCAATGCTCCTCTAACTTTTCGATTCCTCTTTTTGTAGAACGATTTATCTTTACTTTCAAAATATTCCATAGTTTCGGTAATCACTCCTTCATATGAGCCAAGTTTTTTCTCCTGGGGTATCTTGCTGAGCAAAACCAGTAGTCGCTGGGGATCAGGTTTAGAGATTACGGTGGATGAGGAAGCAATTCAATTTAACTTAACCATAACCTTGCCTGCTTACTATTGAGTTTTTGGTCGCATTGGACTACTTCTGCAGGCTGGTTGTGACGTTCTAAAAGAGGCTTAAGAAGGTGCAGCTTACTGTTAATTCCAATCTCTCATTGCACCATGTTTTGCTTAGTAAAGCCACGCTTACGTACAATACCGTATGTCTCCACTTGAATGGACAAAGAGGTGCTTAAAATTTCGTGCATATAAGCTCAGCTTAAATAATGGTGCAGCGAGCTTAATTTTTTAAACCTGGTTTACTTGTTAAGCCGAGGTTTCGGTGGAGTTGGTTCATCAAGATACTCTCCTTAAAAAGTGACACATTAATTTCGATGCTCCTCTAACTTTTCGATTCCTCTTTTTGTAGAACGATTTATCTTTACTTTCAAAATATTCCATAGTTTCGGTAATCACTCCTTCACTTGAGCCAAGTTTCTTCTCCTGGGGTATCTTTTTGATGGCTGAGCAAAACCAGTAGTTGCTGGGGATCAGGTTTAGAGATTACGGTGGATGAGGAAGCAATTCAATTTAACTTAACCATAACCTTGCCTGCTTACTATTGAGTTTTTGGTCGCATTGGACCTCTTCTGCAGGCTGGTTCTGACTTCTAAAAGAGGCTTAAGAAGATGCAGCTTACTGATAATTCAAATCTCTCATTGCACCATGTTTTGCTTAGTAAAGCCACGCTTACGTACAATACCGTATGTCTCCACTTGAATGGGCAAAGCTGTGCTTAAAATTTCGTGCATATAAGCTCAGCTTAAATAACGGTGCAGCGAGCTTAATTTTTTAAACCTGGTTTACTTGTTAAGCCGACGTTTCGGTGGAGTTGGTTCATCAAGATACTCTCCTTAAAAAGTGACACATTAATTTCGATGCTCCTCTAACTTTTCGATTTCTCTTTTTCTTGAACGATTTGTTTTTACTTTCAAAATATTCCATAGTTTCGGTAATCACTCCTTCATTTGAGCCAAGTTTCTTCTCCTGGGGTATCTTTTTGATGGCTGAGCAAAGCCAGTAGTCGCTGGGGATCAGGTTTAGAGATTACGGTGGATGAGGAAGCAATTCAATTTAACTTAACCATAACCTTGCCTGCTTACTATTGAGTTTTTGGTCGCATTGGACCTCTTCTGCAGGCTGGTTCTGACTTCTAAAAGAGGCTTAAGAAGATGCAGCTTACTGATAATTCAAATCTCTCATTGCACCATGTTTTGCTTAGTAAAGCCACGCTTACGTACAATACCGTATGTCTCCACTTGAATGGGCAAAGCTGTGCTTAAAATTTCGTGTATATAAGCTCAGCTTAAATAACGGTGCAGCGAGCTTAATTTTTTAAACCTGGTTTACTTGTTAAGCCGAGGTTTCGGTGGAGTTGGTTCATCAAGATACTCTCCTTAAAAAGTGACACATTAATTTCGATGCTCCTCTAACTTTTCGATTCCTCTTTTTGTAGAACGATTTATCTTTACTTTCAAAATATTCCATAGTTTCGGTAATCACTCCTTCATATGAGCCAAGTTTTTCCTCCTGGGGTATCTTTTTGATGGCTGAGCAAAACCAGTAGTCGCTGGGGATCAGGTTTAGAGATTGCGGTGGATGAGGAAGCAATTCAATTTAACTTAACCATAACCTTGCCTGCTTACTATTGAGTTTTTGGTCGCATTGGACTACTTCTGCAGGCTGGTTGTAACGTTCTAAAAGAGGCTTAAGAAGGTGCAGCTTACTGATAATTCCAATCTCTCATTGCACCATGTTTTGCTTAGTAAAGCCACGCTTACGTACAATACCGTATGTCTCCACTTGAATGGACAAAGCGGTGCTTAAAATTTCGTGCATATAAGCTCCGCTTAAATATCTAACGGTGCAGCGAGCTTAATTTTTTAAACCTGGTTTACTTGTTAAGCCGAGGTTTCGGTGGGGTTGGTTCATCAACATACTCTCCTTAAAAAGTGACACATTAATTTCGATGCTCCTCTAACTTTTCGATTCCTCTTTTTGTAGAACGATTTATCTTTACTTTCAAAATATTCCATAGTTTCGGTAATCACTCCTTCATTTGAGCCAAGTTTCTTCTCCTGGGGTATCTTTTTGATGGCTGAGCAAAGCCAGTAGTCGCTGGGGATCAGGTTTAGAGGTTACGGTGGATGAGGAAGCAATTCAATTTAACTTAACCATAACCTTGCCTGCTTACTATTGAGTTTTTGGTCGCATTGGACTACTTCTGCAGGCTGGTTGTAACGTTCTAAAAGAGGCTTAAGAAGGTGCAGCTTACTGATAATTCCAATCTCTCATTGCACCATGTTTTGCTTAGTAAAGCCACGCTTACGTACAATACCGTATGTCTCCACTTGAATGGACAAAGCGGTGCTTAAAATTTCGTGCATATAAGCTCCGCTTAAATAACTAACGGTGCAGCGAGCTTAATTTTTTAAACCTGGTTTACTTGTTAAGCCGAGGTTTCGGTGGAGTTGGTTCATCAAGATACTCTCCTTAAAAAGTGACACATTAATTTCGATGCTCCTCTAACTTTTCGATTTCTCTTTTTCTTGAACGATTTGTTTTTACTTTCAAAATATTCCATAGTTTCGGTAATCACTCCTTCATTTGAGCCAAGTTTCTTTTCCTGGGGTATCTTTTTGATGGCTGAGCAAAGCCAGTAGTCGCTGGGGATCAGGTTTAGAGATTACGGTGGAGGAGGAAGCAATCCAATTTAACTTAACCATAACCTTGCCTGCTTACTATCGAGTTTTTGGTCGCATTGGACCTCTTCTGCAGGCTGGTTCTGACTTCTAAAAGAGGCTTAAGAAGATGCAGCTTACTGATAATTCCAATCTCTCATTGCACCATGTTTTGCTTAGTAAAGCCACGCTTACGTACAATACCGTATGTCTCCACTTGAATGGACAAAGCGGTGCTTAAAATTTCGTGCATGTAAGCTCCGCTTAAATAACGGTGCAGCGAGCTTAATTTTTTAAACCTGGTTTACTTGTTAAGCCGAGGTGGTGCAATCGGGCATTAGTTAGACTTTTAGGATGGTTTCGGTGGGGTTGGTTCTTCAACATACTCTCCTTAAAAAGTGACACATTAATTTCGATGCTCCTCTAACTTTTCGATTCCTCTTTTTGTAGAACGATTTATCTTTACTTTCAAAATATTCCATAGTTTCGGTAATCACTCCTTCATTTGAGCCAAGTTTCTTCTCCTGGGGTGTCTTTTTGATGGCTGAGCAAAGCCAGTAGTCGCTGGGGATCAGGTTTAGAGATTACGGTGGATGATGTAACGTAACTCATTCAATTTAACTTAACCATAACCCTGCCTGTTTACTAATGAGTTTATGGTGGCATTGGACAACTTCTGAAGGCTGCTACCCACTCAGCTGATGAGGTGGCTAATTGGCTTATTATATAAGGTACTGCGACGTATACAGATTTATTTTGGTCTTCTGAATCTATATTACATTCTTCAGCCCGACTCTTGTTATAAAGCCAATCAACATCGAGACTAACCCTTTTATAAATTTTCTAAATTCGCCAGGCAGTCGAACTTCCGCTTAGAAAGTTGTGACGTTGTAAGATAGGTTCATAGGAATAGCTTAATGAACAAGATATTGTTTTATCTTTTGTTAATTGACATAATCCAAAAGGAAAATGTCTTTTTTTATTATGCATAAAAATATATTTTTGTTTGTGTGTTTGTGTAAGCGCCTGGTCTACTTCTTGTTTATTCTTATGAGCGTATTTTTTTTTCTCGGAATTTAATTGACATCATTCCATCGATAATTGTAGAAACTGCAAAAAAATCTAGGTCGGTGCCGTGTACTTCCTTTTTTGGGAAATCGATGGAAATGCTTTTGTAAGAACAGGTGGCTGTGGAAGACGGTTCGCTAAGAGTAGTTCCTCCTTTGTTTCGGTGTCAATCTCCTTTTTTGAAGTATCGACATTTTTTTTTCTTCGTTTAACGGCTCATTTCGTAAGAGTCGTTTTGATACGAAAAAAATTTTATGTTTATTATGTAAAGATTTTTTAAGGTAAAATTATATAAGTTGAAAGGGTAGAGCTCTGTCTGAAATTAATCAAAAATTCTTCCAGAATGAAATATATTTTCATAAAATTATGCTTTTTGGGGTTTGATTCAAAATATTTGTCACTTTGTACTATTAATGAAAAAAATGTGTTTGTAAAGTAAACTCCAAAATTGTCCACATAATTTCTTTTTAATGCCTCCGAGTCTATGCAGGGTGTCCCGTGAATTAGTACCGTCAATCAGAGGAATGGTAGATGGTTAAAAAAAATTTAAGTACCTCGAAACAATTGTTCTCTAACCTTGCTAGTCTGTGAGATACAGGCCGATAAAGGGGTATTATTGCCTACCTTCTAAAGGGGATGAAAATTAAATTTTTTTTTTAGCTTATAGTCTATTCAAACATATCAACAGTATTAACTTTGTCAAATTCTAATAGTTTAGTACGATGTCGCAAAGGTTATTTTCTTCATAAAAGGTACTCTTTGTTGAACACGCTACAATCCTCCATCTTCAAGATTTTCAACTTTTTATTGCTACACGACGTTTTTTTACATTTTAAAATATGAATGATATGTCAACTGCATCCTTTATAAGTCTTTTTTTTTTCGGGTCGAGATGGGAAACTCATGTTCGAATGGGTCAGGTACCCAAACAGTGTTGGACTCATCCCCAAGGGGATGCCTACCAACCAAACCCACCTCAAACTCGCCGTTACCCCCGCCTCGGAATCACTACCCTAGCATACTTCGAGACGGGCGGCGGTCCCTCGCACACTCCCCGCTCACACCGTCGTCTTCTCCCTATTATCACTCCTACCTCTCATGCCTTACCGAGTCTCTCTCCCCCTAATCATGCTCTCGACTACGCCACTCACCTCCATCCATTCCTCATCCCCCCTCAACCCACCATGTTCTCCTAATACACCGCCACCCCTAGCTTCCTCTCCAACTTCTTCAGCACTTCCTCGTTCCTCCAGCATCTAAACACATGTCCAACACCATCCTTTATAAGTCTGTATCTCACAAAATAACAAAGTTGAAGAACAAATGTATGTAAGTCTAAGCGATCTACCATATACAGAGTGTTGGCGAAAAATATGTTAATTTAAGGTTTTTTCTTCGATTTTTAGTTCAGAAAAATCCACTTGTCTACGTCGACCACCAATGAATAACTTTTTACCTGTTTTTCCTTACACCGAAACGTTACCAGGAGACAAAATCGATTTAGATACACAATGTGAGCTAGAATTCGGACCTGGAAGAAAAGTATGCCTTTCCGGAGTAAGTAACTCGAACAAAACTACTTAGAGATTACGCTCAAAATTCTCAACTGACTGTTTTATACAATTTTCTTAAAATACAGGTACCATCTGCACCATGCGAGCACTTATATTGTACTGCAAATAACACTGAGTACGCCTGCACGTCGACTTTTTCCCCATGGGCTGACGGTACGAGTTGTGGAGATGGAGAAGAGAAAATGTATGAAAACATCAACATTAATTAATATTTTTGTGTAATTAATTTCTTTTTTATTTAAGGGTGTGCTTTAATGGACAATGTAGATACGAATATGAACTAGTACCAGTGGACGGAGGTTGGGGTCCTTGGCAAGAGTGAGTACAAAAATTGACATCAAAAATCTGTTTATCTTGTGACAAATTGTAAATTTGGCAACGGCGATTTTTTTTCGGGTCGATATGGGAAACTCATGTTCGAATGGGTCCAGGACCCAAACAGTGTTGGACTCTCCAATGGGTGGGACCTTGCCAGCCACCCACTGTCCTGTACCCCTGTACCACCCTCAGCAGTATCCCTCTCTGCACCCACAGTAGTGGCCTAACCCTCATATGCACCCCTGCTCTTTCACCCCCACACCTCCGCACCGTACAGCATACTGTGCTCCGTCCTACCAATTACCCTCCTCTTCCACTCTCCCGGCCTTTTCACATTACACTTCAATCTTCCCAGCCATGCTGCCTCACTTTCCCCTTCTCTGCCGCCTTTAACATATGAGTTTTGAAGGATAATTGGCTATCCAACGACACCCCTAGGTATTTCACAGACCCCTCCATACGAATTCTCCCTCCCTTCACCCTTCTCCCTCATATCTCCTCCCTCAAGAGTACAATCACACGCCCCGTCATGTAGTCCTCCACCAGGTTAACCAGCCCCTGTCCCACTCCAAGCCTCAGCAACGCACTCAACACTGCCCGTTTGCTGACACTATTGAACGCGTTCCCGACGTCGAAGAAGACGAGTAGGGCCAATTTCTTGTTTCTCCAACTGCCCTCCCTGGCAATAGCGATTTGGAACGCGGTACTTCACTTAGGGACGGTT
This sequence comes from Lochmaea crataegi, assembly GCA_947563755.1. Taxonomy (NCBI): domain Eukaryota; kingdom Metazoa; phylum Arthropoda; class Insecta; order Coleoptera; family Chrysomelidae; genus Lochmaea; species Lochmaea crataegi. Next base: position 14,724,329 of record OX387436.1, on the reverse strand, counting down.
TTATGGAAGGGTTGGTTGAGCTCCACCTTATCAACTAATAATATAATGTATAACTGGATTTGATAGCAGTTTGTCGATTGGCAGTTGACAATGAAGCACCAATGTTGATCTAACTATATGTCAAACAATAAACAACCAAAACAGCTACATCCCATGGCACAACGTGGAGTTAACTGTCAAACTGACTGTATTTGTCAAACGTCTAGAAGGTTAGGTTGTTAGTTAGATTGCATGATTTCTGAAGTACGTAACTTTCTCTTCACAAAAGGAAGCAGTTTAGCATCTTACCATTCAGTTAAACTTTGTAGTTTTTGTTCAGTTCTCGCTAGCGGACCTTTTTGGTTTCGGGCCAAAATGGAAAACTCATCTTCGAGTGGGTCCAGGACCCAAACAATGTTGGACTCATTCCCAAGGGGATGCTTACCAAGCAAACCCACCTCAAACTCGCCATTACCCCTGCCTCGGAATCACTACTCTAGCATACTTCGAGACGGGCGACGTTCCCTCGTACACTCTCCGCTCACACCGTCGTCTTCTCCCTACCTATCACTCCTACCTCTCATGCCTTCTCTCCCTCTAATCATGATCTCCACTATGCCACTCACCCTCATCCATTCCTCCTCCCCCCTCAACATTATCTACACCTTGTTCTCCCAATACACCGCCTCCCCTAGTTTCCTTTCCAACTTCTTCAGCACTTCCTTGTTCCTCCTGCATCTAAACACATCATCCTCAACTTCACACCTCTCGCACACTCCAGTCTCTCTTTTCCCAATCTTGTGGAGGTACCCTACTCTCGACCCATGTCCAGAAGAAGTAGTTCACCTCCCCGAATTTCCGGTACATCCAATCTCTCGTATTCCCAATCGCTCCTTTTAGCGCGTCCTCATACTCCTCCCACCTTCTCTCCATTTCCTCCTCCATCCATTCCTGTACTTTCTCTCTATTCGCTCCCCTCCGGCGTTTATTCTTGGCTCTGGCCATCATGTCAAATGGGTAGGACCTTGTCAGTCCGTCCACTGTCCTGTACCCCTGCACCACTCTCAGCAGTATCCCTCTCTACACCCGTAGGAGTAGCCTCGCATTCTCCCGGCCCTTTCACATTACACATCAATCTCCCCAGCCATGCTGCCCTCACATTCCCCTTCTCTGCCGCCTTTAACATGTGTGTTTTGAAGGATAATTGACTATCCAAACACACCCCTAGGTATTTCACAGACTCCTCCATACCAATTCTCCTTCCCTTCACCTTCACCATCACCCCCACTTCCCTCGTCTTGCCCCGTCCCTTCATTAGCAACCCCACCGTTTTATCTAGCAGACATGTGAACCTTTTTTTACCAACCGAAATGGTATAACAAATTCTCTGAGAATGGTCTGGTCTAGGACGAAAAATCCTTAAAAGTCTTGTTCTCCTAGCCAGCAGATGAATCAGATGAAGATCTCTAAATTGTCCAAAGCTCGAGTTGGGGAGTGATTTTTACTTCTTGTACTGCTATTATTACTCATGTCGAACCGAGTTGATTATCATGTAGCAACAAAGGAACCAATGAAGAAACTTAATAGTTCTAACCTGAAAAAATAGTCCTGGGAAACTCCCCAACAATATTCGAAGGGGAAGTTTTAGCATTGAAATTTGGGAATTGGGATGATCTAGCAGCGATCTTCAACTAGCACTCAGCTTCGAGTTGGAACGTTAACAGTAGGTTATAATATGATGCAAATTTCATGTTGACTTAAGGTTAATTCCAAACTGACATTCAATTGCTACATTATAAAATGTGCAAAGAAAGCGTCGTTGCCAAATTGACCTGTTTAGTTTGCGATAGGTGAAAATCTATTGTTATTTTTGTATTTCAGATATGGACCGTGTAGTAGGACTTGCGGGGGCGGCGTAAAAGCGTCACAAAGATACTGTAACTCTCCAAAACCAGTAAATGGTGGTCAGTATTGTATTGGAGAGAATATTAGATACGAATCGTGTAATATACTAGACTGCGAAATTAATAGTATAGAATTCAGGTAATTCGTTGAATAGCAACCGAAAAAAAAAATACTATCTGAATATTTTTTTACTTACAGGGCGCGTCAATGTATGGAATTCAATAACAGGACAGCTATGTGGTTTCCAGATTACGACGTCGGTTAGTGTTGTTTATTAATTGAAATCACTTTTAGCAAAACTGTTTTTTTTAATTCTCAGAAAGACACGAAGACCAATGTAGACTTTTTTGCATTCCCAATAAAATCAAACCCAGCTATAGGTTATCTGACAAAGTTAAGGACGGTACAAAATGCGGTCCTTCAGGATTCGGGATATGCGTCAACGGTATCTGTAAACCCGGCGGCTGTGATAACAAACTGGACTCTACAGTCTCCTTGGGTGAGTACTTTAGAATATTTTATCCACAATCAAATTATAATTGGAGTTTCATCCACACTTATGAAGCATATCCATATCCACTAGTAGAATAATGAAAAATACAATCTTAAATCAATAATTTTTGACGTTACAGCTGCTTTCCGAGCGAAATGTTGAATAACTTTTTGATGAAAACTGATTCTAATTGACTGTGATTGTGGATAAAACGTTGTATTGCATTCGTGTTTTAGTTGCGTTTTATCCACTTAAGAAAATTGAAATTGGATTAAACTTTCTTGTGTGGGTAAAACACTATCTATAATATAACTTATACCTTAAATAACTATTAAACCCTGCTTATGTGTCGCTATTTACTAGGTGTATTCATGTACTCCTAGAGGATATGATAGAATCGATTGTTTTTGATCTTCAAATTCACTTGTTTCAGACGATTGTGGCATCTGTGGTGGGGATAACAGTCGTTGCCATGAAGTTATGGGGACGTACAACACTCCTGCAGAAACTACTGGTTATAATAAAGTGATTAGAATACCAAAGGGCAGTTCTAACGTTAATATAACACAAGATTCTTATCCCAATGTTGATGATAACTATCTCGGTGAGTATCGTTCTTATATTCATTAGATTCGTCGATTGTTAAAACGAATCTTGGTCGTCACCGTTAGGTGTATTTGATTTGTTGTCATATGTCAAATCAATGTGGTAAGAACTACAGAAGTTAACGCTATTTTTGTGGCTAGAACCATCGAAATGCATTGATGTCGTATCAATTTTAATAGGTTTGTTCCATCTGGCATTTATGAACCGTACTCTAGAATCGTTTCGAGTACTGTATAGTGCGCAAACTTGAATTTGGGATGGACACATCAACTTTATCACCCCTTTTCAGAAGGTACAGTTTGTATACCGTCCCAAGCAGTCCCAAGAACGATACCTTAATCAGTTGGAACTTGAAAGAAATACAGAACTTGCGCGAACGATACCAAAAACGGTTCTAACGCCAGCTGGAACGAAGCTAATTTGTTTTGGTTGGAACTACAAAACTAGTTCTGTCGTTAGAACCATCGAACTCACCTAACCTAACTTAATTTTTATTGTTCACAAAAGTGCGATTGAGGACGTAATAATTTAATATCTTCACTTGTAGTCCTCATCGACGGTGAAACCGGAGAATCCTTTCTAAACGGCAACTTTATGGCCAACACTGACGGTTTAGATGTCAAATTCGGCAATATAAAATTAAAATATAGCGGATCGAATACACCCATAGAATGGATAAACAGCGAAAAGAACAAGAAGCTTCCCAAGGATTTAATCGTTCATTTTTTGTCTATGCGGAATCTGTCGCCGCCTAATATCCAATACCGTTACGTCATAGAATCCAATGAGTCTCCCAGGTATGTCAATTGTCGTTTTTATATATTTTCAACGACGTTCGTTATTTTTTTGTTTCTGCGGAATTTCAAATTCGAATTGAAATTTATTTTATCCATCAAACAAAATGTTAAATATATTGCATTAATCAGTCAAGAATGATGAAACCCTAAAGAGTAAAAAAATAGTTTCTGCGGTATCCACCAAGATAAAATGCACCGCAATATGTAGATGCACACTTACGTATTTGTTACTTTTATTATCTTCTTGCAAAAATATTGTTTCCGTCAAAAGTTATATATTTGATTCGTCCCTTTTTCCTCAGATGTTTACAATCAAGGATGTTTACAATCCTACCGTCGAAAACCTTAACTTCTATGTATGTATATTGGAGTGACATTCACTGAGACCTAAAAGATCTATGGTGCCCCCTTACTTCTACCTAGTTCCTGAGGAAAGACTCAGAGACTAGTTGCTCCTTTAGACCTATTTTCCGGAGGAATTTTAGAATATCTGCAGGCTTTAACTTAGGTAAATGTCCCTCTTCAATCCAGTAATGTCCTAGGTGTTGTGCCCTATTCCCAATTCGCAAGTATGTTGATGGTGGTTTCTTCTTCCATGCCACAGAATCTACATTCTTCTTCCTCCACTATTTTGAACTTTTTCAGGTTCCCATTCAGGCGACAATGTCCCGTTAGGATCCCTGTTAAAACTCTTAGTGCAGTTTTACTTTATGCATTCTTTTGATCTCAACAGCTTGTAGTCACCCAGACTACAGGCATTCCGACACCATTTTAGAACTGATTACACAAGAGCTCAGTACTAAGTTAAGGTTTTTGACGATAGGGATGTAATCACATAGTGTGTGCTGTTGTTTCCTCCTGCATATGCTTGTGTCTGCCAATAGGATGTTGTTCATGTTGATTCTACACCACTCTGTCAGGAGCCCAACCAAGATCCTGGTTGTTCGTCTATTCTGGATCAGTAGATTCCCCGTGAATTTTAGCCACCATCCTCGAAGCTGCTTGTTTGCAGCACTTCCCTAGAACACAGGAAGGCTAGCGAATCTGCCTCTTCATTGCCCATGCCCAACTCTTGTAGGCTTTCCAATCAATCCCAATCCAATTTGGAATCAATCTGCATGGAGCGGCTGCCGGAGTATATGGCAATAGTATTTCCTCAAACTCTTGCCTTAATAGCCCTCCTGCAGTAATATATTGCTGCAGTTTCTGCCTGGAAGCACAGTAAGACTCTTGACTTTGGCTTTATATATTCCCGCTCCAGAATCATAGGTTTTTGGGGTCATCTGTCTTGATTGGAGGTCCCTTCTTCCATGTCTATAGTCCTGTTTAAAGTTTTTCCCGAAGCTATACTTGGGAAGCATCTAGTCCGATGACATTTATTATTATGAGGTCGGTTTCCAACTGTACAGCTCGTTATACATCTCACCGTGCAGGCTGATAAGTCTATCGGTAACTCAACTGGCTTCGCCTTGTATGTAGACATGAAATGGGGGTAGGTTGGAGCAAGACTTCTAAAGCTGCTGTTGAGGTTGTGCTCATAACTCCCGTGACCCTCAGGCAGGCTTGCTTTGGGATGCCACTCAGCTTTTGGATCACCTCAGCCTACAGAGTCTTTTTCCGCCATACCACCAAATGCTTTCATGGGTCTGATGACCCTGCGGTATAAAAATGTATACAAAGGTTAAGGGCTATCGTACTTTTCTGAATTATTTCCTGTAGGTGTTGATTCCATGTCAACTCGTGGTCAAAGACTTTCTACTCTGTTAAAATCTGGTGATTTCACTATCTTCTTGGAAAAGCTATCGTAGCTTTGAGAGGGTTTACAGTTAATCCCTTCTCCTGTCATCACTTGTTGACAGTAGATAACTTTTTATGAATATTTTGATTAATTTAGAGACACTCTATTGTATCTTTGGTTGGATACTGTATTATTTTTTATAAATATAGAGTCTACAGGTTTTCATTCTTGACTGTAATAAGACTTTTTCTTATTTTAACAACTTCCATTCCAAACAATCCTCCAATCTTGTGCTTCGAAACCCTTCTTCACCTGTCTATATGCGAAGACAAAGAAGTGGCTACATAACCTCTTCGATGTAAGTTTAAAATTAAAATTGGTTGTTAAAATAAGGAAATCCTCGGTACTACTCAAAATTATTATTTTGGAATTAACGTTTTTGATCAAAATTTTTTTTATTAACGAAATATTTTTTTTTGATGTTTTATTATCAGGTATTCGACGTATCATTACAGTAGCCACAGGGAATTCAGAAGGTATTTTTTATGAATGTATTACGCTTTTGATGTATTAATTTCGTTTTCTGGTGAATGGTTCTACGTTACTTTATTTTTTTTTTGGTATTTTATTCCTTGGACTCTTGTTTAAAAATGCCAACAACATGAATTTAACCAGAAAATTTATAAAAGTGTACAGAATAACCTCGTAGGTGAATAGAAAACATACAATTAGGTAATTTTCACAGTAGAAAAAGACACTTTTTGTCTTTCTTAGTTAATTCTTGATTAGAAACATTTCTCCTAATAGTATAGTTGGTAGTTTTACTCCTTTTAGCTAAAAATAAGTATGTGTTAGTAACTTCTAAATTTATGTTTTTATTCACCTTACAATATAACCATATCTAATACGTGATCACAATGTTGTTTGTGAGTAACAAAGTTCCATTTTTGTATATAAAACATCCTGTACAATTTTCCAGTTTTACATCTTACCTTACACACTGGTTCTAAAACCCACCACACACCCACACCAGTTATTTTTATAGATAAATCTTTCACCTGTCATCTGTTACTTGTCATATTCAGACGTAATAGCATAGTATACCAAAATAACTAGTAGAATAGCTCCCGGGAATTCTGTCAGACTGCATATGAGGTCACGCGCATTGGAAGCCATTTTGAAATGTCCACAGCTGCTAAGCGCGATTAGCGGAGTGTACGTTAAGGACTATTACCTATATAATTATATATATATATATATATATATATATATATATATATATATATATATATATATATATATATATATATATTATTATTAGTTTGTAATTTTGTTTTATATTTTTGAAAATCCGTAAGACTGCTACAAAGTTTCTTTATTTATTTTTCAGTTTCTTTAATCTCTTGTACTACCTTTTGCCATTTGAATATTTTTCCTTGCAAACATGGGCAACATTGTGATTGTATAACTTTGTTTAGTGGAAACTATGTCGATTACTAAATCTAACAAAAGATAACAAATGTACACAAATTTTTAAACAATGGGTTTCAAAAAGCTAGATTTTATACGAATTTCAGCTAAACGTTATAACCATCTACATCGAGGTGCTGTTCATACATTCCCATTTTTTTTTTCAAAACAGATGGCGCTGTTGGGGACATCTAGCTTTTTATATTCATTAAGTTGATAGATGTATAACAAAATACTGTGATTTGATGGATCTTAACGAATTATAGATTGACAAAATTAATTTAAGTTGATTTGTTGAAAAAATATGGTTCGTCAAGGTCTGTAAATGTTTATTCTGCAACACTCTGTATATATGATAAAGTAACATTTCTTCACTCAACACAAGCAAAGAAGTACTCTTCAAGTTCATTGTTGCAATTAAACTGAGGTTGGAGTACTTCCGGTATCGGCAGAAATTTTAACTCCGCAGTATAAATAACATAATGATGTTTTGCACGGAGGTAGTCACAGTATTAACAGTACATCGCACGACAACGGACAGTATACGCCAGGTCACGGCTGCTATCTGCTATATGTATGTATATTGGGGTGATAGTCACCGAGACCTAAAAGATCTATTGTGCCCCCTTACTTCTACTTGGTTCCTGAGGAAAGTCTCAGAGACTAGTAGCTCCTTTAGTCCGATTTCCCGGAGGAATTTTAGGATATCTGCAGGCTTTAACTTAGGTAAATGTTTCTTCTTCAATGCCATGCACAGAATCTACATTCTTCTTCTTCCACTATTTTGAGCTTTTTCAGGTGTCCATTCAGGCGACAATGACCCGTTAGGATCCCTGTTAAAACTCTTGGTGCAGTTTTACTTTGACTGATGCATTCATTTGATCTCAACAGGTTGTAGTCACCCAGAAGAATCTTTCATCCAAGTCCTACTAGATCTTTCCAATGGTTAGATCTTCTCTTTTTTTCAGCTTTGCCTATTTCTTCCAATATTACATTAGAGCTGATACCGCAAAAGGTGTTTCAGTCCCCTTCTCTGCTAGTTCATCTGCTATTTCATTACCTTCTATTCCATTGTATCCTAGAATCCACAGAAAGGTGACTATATTGTTCTCGCCTAGTTCATTGAGTTTGCCTAGGCAATCCTACACCATTTTGGAACTGATTACACAAGAGCTCAGTGCTTTAATGGCCGGTTTTGGAAGGGATAGTATTAGATATATACCAAAATGTCCTCGATTCCATTCTAAAATATTTAAAAAACTGTGTCCGGCCGTTCTAACCGATGAAAAATAGTGTGAAATTCGCCATATTGGTCTTCTTTCTTCTTAAATGAAGGTTAATCCAGAAATATTCTCATTTTTCCATTAGTAGGAGACTAGTTTCCGTTAAGTACTGTGGATATCCATTGCTGACAGAATTGTAATATTTGTATATCGATTTGTCCCGCTATCTGCTGCAAACTGGTACACTCTGACCGCATGACACTGACGAGCGTATTCGGTAGTATACGGACGATGAAATAATCTGCCGATACCGGAACACCAACATCTTTGAATGTCAAAAAATATAAACTTCTTTTAAAAAATTAACGACCCACGTCTCAGCTAGTTAGCCAGCCACTGAGGGATACCGAAGACAAATTTTTGTGTATCAAAGTGCCAGACAGTCTTAATTGTCTCATATTGTAGTTCAAATCCTTTGTAGAGGATTATATTCACATTTTTTTTAGTTCAAAGTGGTCAGCTGCAATTCCTGTGAAGGTGCCTTAGTTAATTTTTGGACTAGTTGTGAAAATCTCTCATTTGAGGCTTTTTTATCGATCCTGTGTGTTCATCAGTGCCAGGAATTAGTTTTTTTTGCAGTTGCTCTTTGATATCTGAGCCAAGACTTGACACAGGGATACTAATTAATCTCTCAGGGTTGCAGTAACTTCCCAATATTCCCCCCAAAAATTTTCTTTTCTAGCTGGATGAATATTTTAGTATCTCCTATTAAAGCACATCTTTTGCAAAACTACACTAAACTTCGTAAAATTGAAAAAATACTAACAAAACGTTTACAGTTATAGTTGGCAATTGAAACAGAATCAACTTTGGACGAAGTGTAACTCAATATGTGAAGGCAAAGCGTACAGAAGTCCGAAATGCGTTGATATAATTACGCAATTGGAAGTCTCGGAAGCATTGTGTGACAATTTGGATGAAAGGCAAGTTCAAAAACAAGATTGTAACACTCATTGTCAGCTGAGTTGGAACATCGTTAGGAAGAGCGAATGTACACCACAGTGTGGAATGGGGTGAGTAAATTGTTAATCAAAAGAAAGAAAAGGTGGTAAAAAACGTTTTTTTTGTAGTATTCGAAATATCCATTACAACTGTATGAAAATCGACAAGAATAATCCGTCTTATAAGGAACCAGTTAATGACAAACATTGTACGATTTTGCCAAGACCACCTGCAATGGAATCTTGCAATACGGTCTGTAATACAACAAGATGGAATTATTCGCCATGGTCTGAGGTAAGCAAAATAATGTACAAAAAAGTGATATAATTATGAAGAAAGAGAGAAAATGTGTGGGAGAAAGAGTTGAAAATGGTGAGACGTAATTATGATTCTTCAAGTGCGAAAGAGAAAGGTAATGAAATGGAGTGTGACACAGTAATAAAGAGATAGAAGGTGGCAAGAGAGGGAGAAAAAGTGAAAAAAAACCAGTGAGGAGTGAATGAATCAAAGCGGAAATGAAAGATAGAGGAAACGTAGAGAAAAAATGAGCATGATAGAAAGAGCAAACGCGTCAAAGTGAGTGGAAAGAGAAATAATAGAGAACGATACTATGAATCCAGCAAGTTGGGAAGGAAGATACAAGCGGACAAAAGAGAAGGAACGAGATGAACTGAAAGAGCAGATGAGATCAAAGTGAAAGGGTATTTGAGAGAAAAAATGAGCAAAATGGAGAGTGGGTACAAAAGAGGTAGAGCAAAAGTGAACGAGAGAGAGAGGGGGGGTGAGAGAGAGAAAGGAGGGAGGGAGAGATAGGACAAAACATAGAAAAAGTATATTGAAAGAAAGGGGAAGAGAGGGACTGAAACACAGAGAGAGAGAGGGCGGAAGACAGAAAAAAAATAGAAGGTAAAAAAAGGAAAAAATAAAAATAAAGCACCAAACAAAAAGAAAGATTGAGCGAGACAAAGTAAGAGTGAAGGGTTACCACTTGAAACGAACAGAATGGAAAAAAAGAGGAAATAAAACAGAAAGGGAGGACAAGACGGAAAAATAGGGGACAAAACAGAGAGGAAAAAAAAGGCAAACGGAAGGAGTAAAAGAGGGGATGAAACAAAAAGAAACAGAGGTCGAGACAAAGAAATAGTGGAGATTCGGTACAAAAAGCCCACAAAAGGAAATAAAATAGAAAAAGAACAAGACAGTAAGGAAGAAGGAATGGCCAGGAGGAAAAGGAGCGGTTGGAACAAAGAGATATTACAGTCGAGACAAAGAAATAGTGAGGAGTCGAAAGAAAAATCGAACCAAAGGTGGAAAAGATGTGATAGAACAGAGATAAACGGAGAAAAAAACGGAGAGGAAGAAGAAAGTGCCAAGAGAAAAAGCGAACGAAAGGAAAAACATGGGAGAATTAAACAAAGAGGAAGAGTGGGTGAGACAAAGAAAAAGTGAAGAATGAAATAAAAAAGCGGAAATAAAACTGAGAGAAACAGTGAACGAGACAAGGCAAAAGTGAGAAGTAATAAAAAGCTAACAGGGGGAATAAGAGGAAAGAGACAAGACAAAGAGTCAGTAGAGAAAGGAAGGGATGAAACAAAGAGAAAAAGCGGGCGAGGCACAGAAAAAGTAAAGAGTTGGAAAGAAAAGCGAACAAAAGGGAAAGGAGGAAATGTAATAGTGAGATCAAGGTGAAGAGGAAGAGTCAGGTAAAAAAGCGAACAGGACAGAAAAAAAAGGCAGTTAAAAGAACGATCATAACGGGAAAAACGAACGAATGGACTGGACAAAAAGTAATGGTAAATGAAAAAAAAAGACGAGAAAAAAAACAAACGAGTCAGAAAAAAAGAAAGAGTGAGTGACACGGAGGGACAAGTGAAATAAATGGAGATAAAATGAATCAATAAGAGAGCGAGACGGAGAAAAATGATGATATTTTATACTCTGATTAATTGACTTTAAACAGTTTTCTGTCATCACAATTAATGAAAGTTTTTAATTAATACAATACGACCATCACACAGTGATATTATTATTATATTAGTTCTGAAAAAAAAGCAATAAAATAACACATAATTTTGACACATCAATATATTTAATATATTATATTTATATTTTAACATACATCAATTTCTATGACATCTTAATACTTCATTTATAATAACATGGAATAGACATATTGGTGTTTTTGTTTGATCAGTCTGTTAGTTGTACCCTTACTAGTAAATAATTGGTTCGTTTTGTTGATTTTTCCCTTCTATTGGAAAAAAAACTGACACTGGAATATCAAAAAAGATCCGCCCCATATACTCAATTGTTTCAAAAGTCCCAGACCCGAGTATAGATGTCACTATTTGTGAGTAATACCAACCTTGGTTCAGTTGGTAGTCGACGTTTGCTCTTAACCAGTGGTTTCAATAGACACGTTTTGGTGTAAAAGTTGTCACAGCGCAAAATAACAGTGTTTAAACTGGAGATTACTTCCCCATCACCTGTATTCAATAAAGACACGTTTCGGTCCACCATCCAAATTGGGAAATTACTTCCCCATCACCTATATTCACCAGATTTTGCACCCTGTGACTATCTGTTCTTAATTTTGTAAAGCAGCTCGAAGATTTTACTCAAATGAAGATATTATATAGGTAGAAAGTTGAGAAATAGAGTTTGATTATTTAGGTCCGGGATTTTTCAACAATCAGTATATCTCAAAAAAACGGTACTAAAACAAAGTATATTTTTTATGCTCGTTGAATCATTTTATCAAAAAATTGATACAAATATGGTCGGAGTAATGAGTCCCAATTCTATCTGAGAAATATTAGTTTTTGGTCGTTTTGTTTCTTCTCTTAATCGACTATTAATTGGTGTTAGCAAGACCTAATATTAAATTTCTTATATCCATAACAACTAATTTTGTAGACATGGATATACAACAAACATTTTATTTTCCAAAAAAAAAATGATCATGTGTTTAAAATTGTTCTCGGCTCAATTTTTGTATCTCTGTACCAGTCAGTCAAAGACAAAGTCTAATTTGTAAATTTCGTTGTAATTAACGGTTGTTTGTGTTCATTGTACATCTTATACTACAAATTATCTCATATCACATGAAAATATAATTTCTACACCATGGAAATGAAAATAAAACATTGAAAAGTCGTTGAAGAAACCCTCCGATTTTAAACACTTTGTCGCAAGCCTTTTTATAATCTATAAATATGCTCTAGTTGAATTTATAAGGAATACTTTCTTACGAATAATTTAACGAGAAATAGAGGACAAGACAGAGTGGAAGGAGCAACAAAATGGAAAGAAGATTAAATAGGATAGACAAATATAGAACAAGGCAGGAAAGAAGAGTCGGGACGAGGAGTGAACGGAAGGGAGGAAAAATAGAGTAAAAGGGGCGATCGAGAAGGGGGGAAAGAACGAGTGTTTGTTTCAAATTTTGAGAGAGGAGTGGGAGTCAGATATTGAATCAAAGAGAAAGAGCGAGCGAGGCAGAGAATAAGTGGAGAGAGTTAGAAGAAAAACGAACAAAAGGGAAACAAAGAAGAAATAGAATAGAGAAAGATAGGAGAAGACAGGGAAAAAGCGAACGAAAGGCAGCAAAATAAAGATGGAAAAATTGGGTAAAACAGCGATCGAGATTGGAAGAAAGAGTCAGGAGGAAAAGCGGACGGAAGTGAGAAAAAAAAAAGTGTCAAAATTAGGGTGAAAGAGCGATCGAGAAGGGAAGAAATAAGAAGTGAACGGGGTATAAAGAAATAGTAAGGATGAAATAAAATCAATGATTTTTTCCAAATTTTAGGAAGAGGATAAGAGCTACAAAAAAAATCCAAAATTGTTTTGCATAAGAATGGTATTCTAATTCTTCTCTCTCAAAATTAAAAGAAACTAACAATGTTAATTAACTTTCTCCATCCCTTTCCGGGGGACGAAAAAAATATAAGTATACAATCACAATTGGTTTTTAGATAGTTCAGAAAAGTATAACCTTTCAAAGAAATTCGTTACGGAATTAAGCAACAAGAAGGAATGGGATCCAAATACCATTACCAGACTTTGAAAGAATGCCATTCAATGGTACACAGACGGCTCAAAAGCAATAGAAGGAACTGGGATAGGAGTGTACGAGCCAGGAACCAAACACTCTGAGAGCTTGGGAAAAACCCCAAGTATCTTTCAAGCGGAAATTCACGCCATAAGAAAGTGTGCCCAGTTCAATATTAATAAAGGAAATCGAAGGTAAAGGATTATCATAATGTCGGATAGTCAAGCAGCCATTAAAGCACTGAGCTCTTGTGTAATCGGTTCCAAAATGGTGTGGGAATTCCTAGGCAAACTCAATGAACTAGGCGAGAACAATATAGTCACCTTACTGTGGATTCCAGGACACACTGGGATAGAAGGAAATGAATTAGCAGATGAACTAGCAAAGAGGGGGACTGGAACACCCTTTTGGGACCGACACCCTTTTGCGGTATCAGCTCCAATATAATACTCCAAGAAACATGCAAAGCCTGAAAAAAGAGAAGATCTGACAATTGGAAAGATCTTGTAGGACATAGACAATCAAAGATTTATCTGGGTGACTACTACCTGTTGGGATCAAATGAATGCACAAGTCAAAGAGTTTTAACAGGGATCCTAACGGGACATTGTCGCCTGAATGGGCACCTGAAAAAGCTCAAAATAGTGAAGGAGGAAGAAGAATATGGATTCTGTGCCATGGAAGAAGAATATGGATTCTGTGCCATGGAAGAAGAAACCTCCATCCACATGCACAGGAATTCAGAATCTAGGAGATTACTGGATAGAAGAGGAACATTTACCTAAGTTAAAGCCTGTAGATATCCTAAAATTCCTCCGGGAAATAGGACTAAAGGAGCTACTAGTCTCTGAGACTTTCCTCAGGAACTAAGTAGAAGTAATGGGGCACAATAAACCTTTTAGGTATCAGTGAATGTCACCCTAATTTACATACATACATAGATAGTTCAGAGTCAGTTACATACAAAATTTCGGGACCCATCTCAAAATTCGCTTTTAAAACTTGGACAATTCAATTTTGGGATTTGCAGTTTTGGCAAAAAAAATGTTCAAACCACAATCAACATTTTTTTGGTTTCTGAAAATAGAAATTCCCATGAATACATTTTTTCTTGATTTTGTGCCAAATGTGTGTAAAATAAAAAATTAAGTTTAAAATCGGTGGATTTGAAGTTTATATTTAGGTTTTATGACGAAAGATGAAATACCCACCCCCTCATTTTAAAAGTTTATTAAACTATTTTAAACAATCCTGTTTTCAAAAGCAAAAATAAAATAGAAAATTAAATTTCAAAAAAGAATAAGACAGATTCCAAAAAAAAGTAATTTTGATAATTTTTCAGTGCTTCCCAAACTTCACTGCATTCATATTTCCAGCATTTTTTCTCTTTATCTACCTAGTTTTTCCCACCTTTTAGCCAAAATCCCTCCCACTATACCTGAGACTCTCCGAGACAGAAAATTTCCAATGTTACGATTAAAAAGTATACAAAGTGTCCCAAATATACTTCAGAATATTTTTTCTTCAATGTTTACCCAAAAAAAACCAAATCTTATTTAAAAACAGAATAGTTCAACTTTTCAAATCGTTAACGAATACAACAATTTTTTTTTATTTTTTTGTTTTTAGTGCAGCAAAACCTGCGGGGGTGGTTTACAGAGACGAACAGCAAAATGCGTGGACTATACTTATACACCTATAGATGATTCTTATTGCAACAATAGTGAGATGGTTACAGAACAGATTTGTAACACCGAAAACTGTCCCGTATGGATGTTGGCCGATAATTCATCTGTAAGTAAAAAGAAAAAAATTATTAATATTTTTGATAAAAAAAGGGTCCTAACTAGTTATATCTCAAAAAGAAATTGTGCTTAAAATTTTATTAATGCATTGTAAAAGTACCACAGTATCTCGTGAATGGTAAAAAGAACTGGAATAAAACGATTATACCATAATATAATATAAGGCATTGACTTTTTGATGTGTAACATCTTTCCGCTCGGTTCCCTGCAATTTGTGGCAGTGATTTCGTGAAAAGGGACGGAAGTGTGTAACAGGAAGCCAGTGAACCGCACGCTATTTGATTTGACCAATGAGCGCGAGCGGTGGTAAATTTCGCCGTCAGATTCAAGCAACGAATTTACCGAGAGGTCGGTATTGTCATACAGCAGTGTATACATCAGCTGTGCACTTAAGCTACACTGTTGTGTATAAAGTTTGTTGTTATATGAACTAATTTATATGCGTAAACTATTTCAATAATTTTATTTACTGTTGTAAATAAGTGTTTGGGAAAAGTGCAGATCATTCATAAAAATGCAAGTGTACACCAAAAATAGAAAGGAAATTATTGTTTAGCAGCCCAAGGGCGGAAAATTCTTAATGTCACAGTTTTTGAAGTTTTTCACCTTTTGTCACTTGAGTACTTTGACGTTTCACGTACATTTTTTAATTAAACGTCAGTGAATGTCAAAGTTTTTTGTTATATTTTCCTATTTTTTTTATTTACTCGGTAGACAGAAAACGCTTTAGCAGCCCTTAACTATCAGCTGCCCTCGCTTGACTACGCTCGCTCGTGCATCTGATAAGCTCGGCTGCTAAAGCTCATTTTCTGCCCTCGTGACACAATATACTATTGAGTTATACTCTTTCTAAAGACGAGAGAGATTTTTAATCCCATTGATGGCAAATGTGCATATATCGTTTCACATACTTTTTATAATTTATAATAATTTTTTTAGTGCTCATCACTTTGCGGTAGAGGCTATCGAAACCTGACCTACTACTGCGCCCTTGACGGTAGAATCCACGACATTCACGATTGCGATTTAAATACGAAACCGCAGGATAGGGAACCGTGTTACGAACAAGATTGCGGGCAATGGGCGCCACTGAACAGCTACCACCCTTGCTCAGTAACGTGCGGAGAAGGAATCGAAAGAAGAATGTTCGTATGCATGAAAACCGACTTTTCTGGTACCTTAGACGACTTGTATTGTAAAAATCTTCTGCTTCCTACAGAGACCAGAGTGTGTTCTAAACCATCTTGTGAAGTAAGAACAATTATTTGAATAAATTAGGTATTGTTTAACAATTTTTTATTTTTTAGTCATTGCCTTTTTATAGTAGAAGAGGTTCTATTAACAATGATTTTGATAACGCCATCATAGGGAATCCCTTCCACGCTTACAACACCTTTAGATGGGTACCTGACGATTGGTCGGGGGTGAGTAACTTCTAACAGCATAAATTAACAAATTGATTAATCACCAAAATAAATATTTAACAAAATCCCCATACGATAAGATTCTTAGAAGTGGTTAATTTATTTACAAAAATTTGCAACAGTGACACAAACCAAAAAGTATAGTTTTTCAGGAAACGAATTTTAAAATGTTTATTCGCTTTTTTATTACTTAAAATGTCAATAAATAGCCTTTTCGCCCAAATTATAGAATAAATAGAAAGTAACTGGGTTCTCTCAATGTTACAAGTTAATTATTGAACCAAATTTTGATTTTAGAGGCCATACACCCACTTGTGTCACTATTACTCATAAAAAATTGTGGAAAAATAGTCATTTAAGGTGTTATAACTCAAAATGTGTTCACTGATCTCTTTAAATAATTATTTACTCTCATTTACTAAAGAACTTTCAAAATAGTCTTCTTCATCTATGGTTTGAATCGTGGTTTCTAAATTTTGGTTAATGTATTCGTGCATCCATTCTTGTATATTGTGGTAAAGTTAATTAAAGTTGATTAAAGTTGGGATGAGTACACTCTTTGTAGGTTTCCTCATAATGTGAGGCAAATATTTCTAGTTTTTCTTCATCAGTTATAAATAGTCTATTATTTTCTTCGATAATTGACTTGATATTATTAGTTTGTTGTTTATATTTGCTTAACTTAGCAATTTCGCGCCAGTATGTTTTTCCTTTCCTCTCATTTATTTCTTCACAAGTTTCTATCCATTTATTTGTTTTGCATTCCCAAATTAGTTTTTGTATCTGTTTATTGAAGTTATTCATTTGTGTTTTGAAATCTGGATTCTGATTCATTCTATATTCTCTGTGTAGTCTTCCTTTTTCTTTTATCAGCCTAAGTAAAAACGGCGGCAAATCGTGTGTATAAGTCTGCTTTTTAATTTTAGGAGAATTTTCCAAGATTGTATCAGATAGTTTTTTGTAGAAGTATATAATATTTTCTCTAGAAATTTCGCGGTATGTATTTATATGATTATTCATTATTTCATTTATATATATATATATTATCAAAAACCCAATTACCATAGTGTATGGTGTAGGGTATACTTTTACAATTATACTTGTTTCAACTACATAGTATTATGCTTAAGACATATATCCATTTTTTCATCGATGCTTTGGTCCAGATAGAATTTTATTCATGTACAAATTTAGCCCATTGTTTTTTATCTTTTGCCATTGTTTTTGCCTCTGTCCATGTTTTTCCTTTTTCTTGTAGTATGCCTACCATAACACCATCCCATGTTTGTTTTGGTCTTCCCTTTTTCGTTCTTTTTTGTATTTTTGATTGCCATACTTTTTTAACTGGTCTTGTATCGTTCATTCTTTGTAAATGTCCCCACCAGCTTAATTGTCTCTTTTCAATAAATTTAAGTGTTGATTCTATGTCAAGGTCTTCTCTTATTTTCGTATTTCTTAGTTTGTCTTTCTTTGTGACTCCTTTAACTCGCCTAAGATACTTCATCTCAACTGCTTGTATTCGACTCTTTTGTCTCTTTGTTAATACCCAAGATTCACATCCGAATGTTAATATTGGCCGGTAAATTGTTTTAAATACATTTAACTTCGTTTTCTTGGAAATCTCTTTTTTATTTATAAATGTCTAATTCATCGTGTGATAAAGATTCATCGTTTTTTGTACTCTATTGGTAATTTCGACTTCCTGCGTTCCATTTTCTTCTATTTCTACTCCCAAGTATTTATATCTTCTAACTTGCTCAATTTTTATTCCATCTAATTGTATTTTCAAATGTTTTTGTTGCGGTCCTATAACCATAACTTTGGTTTTGCTTTGATTAACTGTCATTCCAAATTCTTCAGATACCGTGCTCCATATTTCCATATTCTTTTGTAAATCCTTCTCTTTTCCTGCCATAATTATTAAATCATCTGCAAAAGCTGCTTCTGATATATCCACTCTTCCTAAATGTCTGTATCCAACGTGTAGTTTTGCCATTTTGATTGACGATTTTTTAATTATTTCATCAATAAAAATTGTAAATAATAATGGACTTAGTCCCCCTCCTTGCCTTAATCCTTCTTGTGTTGAAAATGATTCTGATGCTTTATTTTTGTATATTACACAATTTCTATTATTTTTGTAAATGTTTTTGATTATGTCTATTATTTTGTAGTTTACCCCCCTTCCTTCTAGTACTTTCCATAACTTCTCCCTTGGTACTTTGTCAAAAGCTTTTTCCATGTCTATAAATCCCATATATACCTCTTTTTCTTGTTGTGAGAACTTATCAATTATCTGTTTCACCGTAAATATGTGGTCTTGTATGCTTCGCCCTCTTCTAAATCCACTTTGCGATTCTTCGAGAGTATTTTCTATCAGTGGTCTTAGCTTACTGTCTATAATATTCTCGTAGACTTTCATAGCTGTACTAAGTAGATTTATTCCTCTATAATTATTGCAGTCTTGTCTATCCCCCTTTTTATATATTGGAACTATTAAGGCTGTCTTCCAATCTTCTGGAATCTGTTCTTCACTCCAAGCAGTGTTGTATATTTTCAATAATATTTTTGTTCCTGTTTCCCCTAAATTCTTGAACATTTCTGATGTTAATTTATCAATTCCTGGAGATTTTCCATTTTTCAATACATCTATTATTTTCTGTAATTCTTTTAGTGTTACAATGTCTTTATTTTCTATTATTGCATCCTTTTTTTTGTTAATGTCCTGAACTTTGTTGTCTGCTCCTAGTAATTCCTCAAAATACTCTTTCCATCTATCAATTACTTCGTTTTCATTTCTTAGTATATCTCCTTTTTTATTTTTTATCCAGGTTATTTCTTGTGTTTTTTCCTTTCTTAATGACTTCAATGTTTTGTAAAACAGTTTTTGATTTGATTTACTATTGCTTTCCATTTTTTCGCCAAATTCTTTCCACTGATTTCTTTTAGCTACTGCTACCATCTCTTTTACATTTTTCCTCTTCTCTTTGTACATTTCATAGTTTTCCGTTGTTTTGTTATTTATATACATTTTCCACGCTTCTTTTTTTAATTTTACTTTTATTTTAATTTCGTCCGTCCACCAAGCTGTTTGTTTTTTCTTATTAGTTTTCTTGCTACAACCACATATTTCTTTAGCGGTTTCCAATACGGTTTTTTTGAAATAATCCCAATCACAATTATTTAAGAACTTTCCTGATAATGCTATTTTGTATTTTTCTGCCATATCTTTGTTTTGTAGTTTGTATGATCTGACCGATTCATATTCTATTGTTTTTTCTAATTTTTGTCTATTATGGTTCGTAATTTCTACTTGTTCTCTTATTTTTGTTACAAGTAAATAGTGGTCACTTCCTATTTCCGGTCCTCTTCTAACTTTGGTATCCAATACTTCCTTTCTATTTCTCTTTTCCACTAATATATAATCTATTATTGACCTTTCATTTCTGCTTTCCATCACACATGTATATTTATGTATGTCTTTATGTTGGAAAAATGTATTAGTTACAATAAAATTGTGTAATATGCAAAAATCCAGCAGCCGTTCTCCATTATTATTCCTAAATGTTTCACCATGTTTTCCTATTACTGCTCTATAAATGTCATCTTTTGTTCCCACTCTGCTATTCAAATCTCCAAGTATAATTATTTTTCCTTTTGCATTTTCTGTAGCCATAGTTAGATCTTCCCAAAACCTATCTTTATTTCCTACAGTATCGTCTTCATTTGGTCCATATACAATTATTATAGTTTTTGTGTTCATATTTTTATCTTTCATTTCCATCACCAATAATCTTTCCGACCATCCCCTCCATCCAGTAATTTGTTCTTCTAAGTTTCTATGTATTATGCATGCAACTCCTGCTGCCGCTCTTTTCTCATTTTCAATACCACTATATATGAGTATATGGCCATTATCCATTTTCACTATCCCCTGTCCTTTTTTTTTGTCTCTGTTATAGCTAGTATTCTCAAGTTTGTATTTTCAAACTCTTCTTCTAATTCTTTTTCTTTTCCTAAAATACTTCTTACATTCCATGTTCCAATTCTCCACATTTCCTTTGCTGATTTTACTTTATTCATATCCAATTCCGTTGCTGTGTCTTTTTCTCTGTTACCATGAATATCTGTTTCTTTATTTAGTTTTTTGAATGTATTTTTTCCAGTATTCTCATTCTATTTGTTTCTTTATCCCATCTCCATTCTTGCCCATTTACCGTTACCTTATTGTATCCCGTTTTTACGTCTTTTCCCTTTTGACTTTCTAATTTTGCAAACATCCTTATCTCTTTTTGTTTTTCTCTTTCCTTCTTGGTCATATCATTATTTATAAAAACTCTTTCTTCTTTCCTCTCCTTTAATTTAGCTTTATTTGCCATAATTTTTTCTTTATCAGCTTCTTTTTGACATTCCACTATACACATTTTCTCCCCTATCTTGTTAACTGCTTTAGGATCGATATTTATTTTTAGTTGTTGACTCAAAAAGTTTCTGACATTTTCTACCAATTTCGACGGCTCATTAGTATCAAGTTTTAATCCATTTATCATCACATTATTCTTTCTTCTTTCTTTATCTATAATTTCCATTGTTTTTTTAATCTCTTCCATCTCTGTTTTCATTTCTGCATTTTCTTTTTTAATTGCTTGGTTTTCTTTTCTCAATACTTCGTTTTCAACTTTCAACTTTAATATTTCCTCATTAAACAGAGCCTGTTGATCTTTGGTTTCTTTGATCTCGTTTTTAATCAGTTGTTGTTCCCATTTCATATCCTTTTGATCTGCAGACATTTCCTTCATTAACGCTATGATTTGATCTAACTTTTCATCTTTTTTACTTTTAGTTGGGGTTCTGCTAGTCCTCTTGCTAACTTCAAATACAGCATCCATTTTTCTTTTCTTTGAATCTTCTGTAGAATAATCATCACTATCCATTTTGTTTATATTTTGTAATCAATTACTATTTAATTATATTATTTTCGTGGTAGCGTAAGACCAAAATACCCAGATCTACTCTTCGGAGATACTTGATCTATCCAGCCACTTATTATATATATATCTAATTTCTTTCTTTATTTTGTCCTTTATTTTTTAAATTTGACAACGTCGCAAATTATATTGTTTTGGACTCGCCTTAAATCAATTGCTTTTCATTTTAATAACCTAACACTAACCTATTTATTTAATTGATTTTACAAAATCTAACGTTTTTTTTGTTTTTTTTTCTTTTGTAGCACTACGTACTTTTCCTTTTGTTGATACAATTCAAATTCTATTTGATTAATTTTCGCTGCACTTTCCGATATATCGAAATAAATGCAGGCGAATTTTATAAACACTTTATTATTTCAACGCACCGTTTTAAACCTAATTGATTAAATACCTAAAAACGGAGATATTTTTAGTTGTGTCACTGATAAAATTTTCATGTAGGGTTAAATTATTTGTAAAAATTCCATCTGAGGGTTTTCAGATGGGGTTGATTTGCAAAAAATTCCATCTACCTTTGACGTACAAAACAACTATTGAAAGGAGTAGTTTTATTTCCAAAAATTTTCATCTACTATGGGCCTACGATAATATTTTTATATGGGGTTTATTTATAAAAAATTTTTTTCTTTCCATCATAAGCGAACGATTCAAATTTTAAAGGGGGTTAATTTGTAAAATTTCCATTTACCATGACCACACGATAAAAATTTTAAAGGGGGTCAATTTATTTGCAAAAATGTCTATCTACCATGGGCGTATGATAACATTTTTATAAGGAGTTAATTTATTTGTAAAAATTTCTATATCATGGGCATACAATAGAATTTTGAATAGAGGGTAATTAACTTGTAAAAAATTTCGCACGTCCATGGTGCGACAAATTTTTTGATGGAGATTCACTTTTTGTGCTATCACTTTTAACGGCAGTCCCCGTAACAGCCTTTTTTACATTTTTTCATTCGATTTTCTATTTTTTAGTGTTCTGAAACTTGCGGTGATAACGGTAGGAAAAAACAGCTTTTCCGATGTTTGGATAACACCGGAATGGAAAACTATCACATGTGCGATCCCGGTTTGAAACCCAACAACGTTATCAGGTGCAATCGAACTCCTTGTCCCAGATGGATAACTGGAGATTGGAGTCGTGGCTGTGATAGAAATTGCGAAAGATACAAACAAGTTAAATGCGCAGATCATTCAGGTAATTTATTTTTAACGTAAATATCCTTTAGTTGATTGAAAAAAAAAATCACCTAAAATCAAAAGATACGGGTTGTTTCTATAAAAAAATTTCAATTTCAATAATATGATTTCGGTAAAAGAAAAAATTCAGTTTCCAAATAAAATCAAAATATATAGGGTGTTTCTAAATATTTTTCAATTTTACAGTAACTAATATATAATTTCAGGTCGTATAGTTGAAGATTTTCAATGTGACAGTTCCAACAAACCGAAAAATTCGACGAAATGTAAGTTGTCGGAATGTCCTCATATCTCGAACGCAGTGTCACGAAGATATTTCGATTCTTCGGAAAAGGGTGAGGTACGATATAAATGGAAAGTAGGAAGATGGAAACCGGTAAGTTGAAAAAAAAATAAAAATTTTTCCTAATCGTTTTGTAAATTTTGTAAAAGTAAAACAAAAAATTGGCTTCGCATGATGAATTGGTACAAAATTTACGTGAATTTTAAAAAGGTTTAATTGACAAATTGGAAAATTCGAAAAGAAGTGCAATTGATTTTCTCAATCATTAGGAAATTACCGGAAAAGTACAGAAAATCGTATGTATGGAAAACAGCAGTTCTTGTATATGGATCCAAAGTTGAAAATTTTAAACAGAAAAGTGTTTGAAGCTGTTTTTATATTTTGAGAAAAACGGCTCTAATGGCTACCCCACATGGGGACTAAATCCAACTGTGGTGAGACTCACGGTCACCTATGGAGCCTTAGTCTGGTGGCCAAAAACAGATCAAAGGAAAATCGAACTAGAGCTATCAAAACTTCAGAGGCTTGCGATGAGAAGCAGTCCGACTGCGGCAATATTCCGCCTCTTGCTCTGCACGTTAAGGCGGAAGCGAGAATGCCTGTTTACAGGCTCGAATGCAATGGGAATTAGCACAAAGGCACCAACACCCACAGACATTTCAGAATCACAGATTTTATCACAAACTAGCTTCTTGAAATGATTAACGACAACCAACCATACCATATCCAGCTAAACTGGGATGGGTTGGAAGAATGGAGTCAGGAAGAATCGTTGGTGTGGTACACACTGACAGATCTAAAACTGATATAGGAACAGGTGCAATGTCCACGCATCGTTGGGGAAGTTTTCATCCGTATTCCAGGCAGAAATCTACGCTATCGACAAGTGTTTGCAAATGATGATCGCAAGGGGGTATTTAAACAAACGGATTTCTCCAAGAAGCATCTAATGAAAATACTGTTCAGCCTGTCTCTTCACATAAACGGAACAACCAAGAGCACAAAAAGCCTAAAGGCTGGGGTACCGAGGAAGTCTCTGGTAGTGCCTAACTAATAAATCAATGTTTTGAGATAAAAAGTGTTGTCAGAATTGAGAATTTGATGGTATTTGTAACAAAAAAATGGTGGTATGGGAAGAAAACTGGAAGAATAACCAGGTTGAACAGAAGCGATTAAAAAAGGGGAACTGGGAACACTGAGAGAATTGCAGAAACTGAAATAGATGACAAAGGGATATTTTTTAGAAAACTTTTTGCATACAAAGTACTTGACAACATCTTATCAATCACATTTGAAAAAACTGTTCATAATATTTCGAGAAAAATGTACTTAGATATAAAAAGGATTGTACCAATTCATCATGCAGCAAACTTAGCTATTGTCCCGTGTAAATACCTTAGAAAACAAACAAGCTTTTTCTACTAACCACAACGCAGTATTGACACCTTGTAAACACGTTTTTGTTTCACCAAACCCACCAAAGTGCTCCAACTTTTGTGGCAAAGGTACTAGGAGACGCAACGTAGTATGCGAGGATGTGCTTAACGACATCGCCGTAGTTGACACTTTATGCAGACACTTGAAAAAACCACAAATCACGAAGCCTTGCGAAAGATACAGCTGCAAATTTGCGTGGATTGAAGGGTATTGGTCAGCTGTAAGTTTATTTATATGTAAAATTTATTTTAATTGGATGTCTTTTTTTTAACTGAGGAAGAAGCCTTTCTGTCATGTTTTTCGGTTTTTATCGACTACACATACGATATATTTTTTGGGGGAACGTCCTAAATATACTTGGCAAAGCATCAGTTCGAGTCAAGGAGTCATTGCTGGCGCTGGTGCTGACGTCATCACTCAAAAGATTGTTTTATATTTTTCATATAGAGCTAGAAAAAGACAGTAGATTACTTTTAAACACTATTGTTTTTCAAAGTATTCTTCACGAAGATAAATGCATCCTCTGGAACCAATTCTCGAAGCAGTTATTCCATTCGCTTGTTGGTACATTCCAAATAAAATTTTTGAAGGAGTTGACTGCATTTTCTGAGGGCTGGTATCTTTGACCAAACAATTCATTCTTAATTTTTGGAAAAGTAAAAAAGTCGTTAGGATTTAGGTCGAGACTGTATGGAGGATGGTCTAACACTTCGATGTTTTCCTGCTTTAAAAACTCAATTGTCTTTCGAGCTGTGTGGGAATTTGCATTGTGTTGGTGTAGGATCATTCGTCGTTGGGGGTTAGTTTTTCGAGACTCAGCAATTACTTCTGGCAAACAAATAGATATGCACCAATAAGCAGTACAGTCCTTTGATATTGCAGAGGATTTGTTGCTACATGACCCGCTTTTAAGAGTTTTTTGACACCAATTGACTCTAATTGCTTTGTGTTCTTCCGTCAACAGATGAGGTATCCACAGAGAAACTAATTATTTTTACAGATAATTATTCATGTACATTTTTTTGAATTGTGGTCTTTGAAAGGCCCAACGATGCTACTATTTTACGATAAGTGACATGTCGATCTTCTTGGATCAGCTTATGTACAGCATCGACGATTTTCTGGGTGACCGCCGTTATTGGTGGACCAGTTCTTCAGCTTTAAAAATTCAGTTTTGGTACATTTTCATACGAAGCGGTCTTTGGCGTTAACTGAACATGGCAGTTAATTTTGACATTTGACATATGTTGACAGGCGCTATGTTGTTATATGCAACACTTAAGAGACCACCCTCGTACCTAACTACTTACATCAGGTCGAGGGAAAAACGATGGACATGTTGAAAAAATGAAGACTAAAAGTAAGCTGGGGTAGAAAGACACAAATTAGGAATCCTAAAATGGTCGACAAGTATTAAGGACAAGAAAATTTGGAGGAAGCAAAAGGACTTGATTTGAACAAGTATATTTAGGTTGTTCGGGATTGAAATATATTTTGAGTCCTTGTTATGTACAACTATAATTTGTTGTATTTCTAGTGGGTACGTGTAAAAATAATACAGTTTTGAATTTTTTTGTAACAGTTATCGAAAATGTTTCGTTATATTTTGCCCTAATTCAATTGCTTACAATATTTTTGTATAGCTAAGATCAGGATATAGGCGAATATTTTTTATCAGACCACAACTAAAGATTAACTTTAAGTGAGTTTCTTCAAGAGTCGTGCCGATTTATAGATAAAAAAACAAATTAATTTGCTAATAACCAAAAAAGACTATCAAGTTATTTTGGAAGTTCGACAAATCCGTACTAAACCTCTTTCTCGCATAAATTAGGGAACCAAAGTATTATATAATTTTGAGACCATTGTTTCAAGAGGTTTCATACGCAGTGTCGCATGATGTCCCGGGAAAAGGGATCAAATACGGTTCGAAAAATGTATATCCGAGATTTTTTCTAATTATATAGAAATAGGGAAGTTGAGAAAGGGGCTAACACTTATTCCAGTGCACTTTTTTTCGAATCGAGTTGAGAAACTCATGTTCGAATAGGTTATATCCAGTGCCCAAACAGTGTTGAACTCATCCCCAAGGGGATGCTTCCAACCATACCCACCTCAAACTCGCCGTTACCCCCGACTCGGAATCACTTCGAGACGGGTGGCGGTCCCCCGCACACTCTCCGCTCACACCGTCGCCTTCTCCCTACCTACCACTCCTACCTCTCATGCCATATCGAGTCCTTCTCTCCCCCTAATCATGCTCTCCACTACGCCACTTACCTCCATCCATTCCTCCTTCCTCCTCAACATTATCTCCCACCATGTTCTCCCAATACACCGCCTCCCCTAGTTTCCTCTCCAACATCTTCAGCGCTTCTTCGTTCCTCCAGCATCTAAACACTTGCCCCACATCATTCTCCACTTCACACCTCTCGCACACTCCAGTCTCTCTTTTGCCAATCTTTTGGAGGTACCCTACTCTCGGCCCATGTCTAGTGAGCACCTGTGTCAAGAAGTAGTTCACCTCCCCGAATTTCCGGTCCATCCAATCTCTCCTATTCCCAATCGCTCCTTTTAGCGCGCCCTCATACTCCTCCCACCTTCTCTCCATTTTCTCCTCCATCCATACCTGTACTTGCTCTCTGGTCGCACCCCTCAGTAGTATCCCTCTCTGCACCCACAGGAGTGGACTAACCATCGCATTCACCACCGCTCTTTCACCCCTCACCTCCGCACCGTACGGCATATTCTGCTCTACCGTCCTACCAATAACCCTCATCTTCCTCTCTCCCGGCCCTTTCACATTGCACATCGATCTCCCCAGCAATGCTGCTCTCACTTTCCCCTTCTTTGCCGCACTCTTTAGCGCACTGTATAACAAATAGAGTGAAGCAGGACTCGAAGAAGTTAAAGCTGGAGTTCCCCAAGGCAGTACTTTATCTGATATACACTAGTGATAACTATTTTAAATGACATTTCCGTTAACCAAGCCTGACTAAAAGTTAGGAAGTTATTTCTTTGTCAAAGCCATTGAAATGGGTAAACTATAATCGAACACACTGTTTAATATAAACACATTATAAAAAAACAACAGAAAGGTTAGGCTCCTAATAACTAAAAAAATTTTTTAAATCGGTGATGGATAAGTACCAACGGTGGATTAGTACCACTCAACAAAACAATTTTACAACTTACAACACCAAATACGCACTAAACAATCGCTTTTACTAACCTACTTATTTCAATTTTAACTTATCGAACACTAGTTATACTGAAGATGATCGAAACGTGAGTCATATAGAGTGTAACTTGTGTTAGGTATGGATTATAAATTTATAAATAGTATCTTAGTCATTTGGTGCCAAATCAAGGCAATATTGCGGATGATTCAATAGTTCGACGAGTTGGTAGGTCAAATGTACATATGTTTTAAGTGATGTGTATTAATGCGTGGACATTGCACTTGGGTCTCCAGTTTCTGTTCCTATATCAGTTTTAGATCCGTCAGTAGACCAAATCATGCTTCCAACCCATCCCAGTTCTTATTTCAAGAAGCGAATTTCTGATAACCTCTGTGATTCTGGAATTACTTTGGATGTTGGTTCCTTCGTGCAAATTCCCATTGCATTCCAGCCTGTACACAGAAATTCTCGCTTCCGCAGAGCAAGAGGCGGAAGGTTATGCACAGACAAGCAAGCCTCTGAAGTTTTGATAGCTCCAGTTCGGCTTTCCTTTGATCTGTTTTTGGCCACCAGACTAAGGTTCCATAGGTGACCATGTGTACAGCCAGTGTACAATCCGTGGATTTAGTCCCCATGTGTTTCCTATCGCCCGTTTGACAGCCGTTAGGGCCATTTTCCCTTTATTGGTTTTGTCAAGTAGGTTTGAATTCCAGTTTAGTTTTTCATCCACAATAATACCCAGAAACTTCCCCTGTTGGCTTAGACAGGCTGGCAGTTTTAGTCTCTCAAGCTACCTTTTTCTAGTGAATGGATTGAGTGCAGTTTGTGCAAGATTTACCCTTAGGAATTCCTTCCTACACCATTCCTCTACCTTTTCCAGAGCTTTTTGCATTAGTTATGATATAACGTTGGGGTGTATAGCAGAATAGCCCCTTTCTGTTCAATTCCTCCAGGAGTATATCTATGACGAGGTCCCACAGCAGAGGTGATATTCATTATCGAGACCTCCATGGAATATAGGATTTTTTATAGCCTGAGAGATCATTGGGGTTTTATTGCCAACGGTACATTTTGAACATAACTATATAAGGTTTAAGGTAAATCTTAGGAAATCTAGAACCAACAGAAAGGTTTATATCGACATAATTATTAGCCTTAAAACTTGTGCATGTTCCTACTATGGTTGCTTTCATAAGCTATGGGTTAGTTAGTTTTTTAGGCAATTTTTCAAATCTTTAATTTTTCAATTATTGACTATGTAATATTTAAATTTTGAATAAATTTGTAGTGTTCTGCTTCGTGCGGTAGTGGAACTAAAACAAGAAACGTCACATGTCACCGAGTATACAAAGGAGGCGCCGTGGATCCCGTGCCTTTGCCGGATATGTATCAAAATAAAATATCGGCGCATAACTACTGTTCGGTTATCAACAAACCAAATCCGACTGCCAATTGCCTTTTGGCGTATTGTGGAGATCAATACGTATGGCGACCAGAACAATGGAGACCAGTAAGTTTTCTCTCAACCACTCGAAATTTTCTTCTCATTCTTCCATTTTCAGTGTTCGCATTCGTGCGGTAAAAAAGGTCGCCAAATTCGATTGATTCCGTGTGTGAATACTTGGACCAATCAAAAAGTAGCCAAATCCTATTGTCCCGCCAATTTAAGGCCGCCCAGAAAGAGGAAATGCAACCAATGGAGATGCTTCTACAAAAGTTGCAAGGAACTGAAGCAAGCTACAGGTACCAGAGAAAATAAAGATTACGTCCTTTCCATTCAAGGACGTCTGGTGAATATTCATTGTTATAAAATGGACACTCCGGAGCCTTTGGAATACATCAGTTTACATTCGGATACCACGAATTATGCCGAGTACTACGACAAAAGGTATGTATAAGTCGAGAATTTATTCGAAATTTAGCGGTAATTGTTAGATTTTAAAATGATTGTATAATGTATAATGAATTTTTTTCAAGGTTAATTGACACAAACACTTGCCCGTACAACGGCCAAAGAAAGGACGGCTGCAAATGCGATCACATAGGCTTCGAGAGATCGGGATTCACCAAATTCTGGAAAGTGCGACTAAACATAACCTCACTTCGAATAATCGGCGATGATTTTACATTTTCGAAACAACTGAAAGGTATAAAAATCGCCTACGGAACGGCCGGCGATTGCTACAGCTCGGTGCAAAATTGCGTGCAAGGCAAATTCGAAGTGGATCTATCACATACGTCATTCAAGCTGGCGAGAACCGTTAGATGGGACAAACAAGGATTGAACGCTTCGGCACAAATTCGGAAAGAGGTAAGAAACTAGATATTTTTAAAGTAAAAACCTTCTTTAGCCGCGTGAAAATTATAAAAATTTTCCTCTATTATAGGCGTACGATAAAATTTTCAAGTAGGGGAATTTATTTGAGAAATTTTTATTAATCAAGGTAGTACATTATTTGCAAACATGTCCACCCACCACGGGCGTACGTTGGAATTTTTAAAGCGGGTTAATTTATTTGTACAAATTGTATGAATAAGTTATTATAGGGGTAATTTATTCGTAAAAATTTATCTACTCTGGGCCTACGATAAAATTATCATATGTGTATTATTACACATAATTGTTTCGTTTATTTGTGTTTTCACTTCTGCCGGGAGTCCTACCTATGGCTGCCAATTTCTTCTTATTTTTTAATTAACCAATTTTATTTTCAGTTGGACACGAGGGTATCCGGTAAATGTGGCGGCTACTGCGGTTATTGTATGCCCGATCCAAATATCGGGCTAGCTGTGGAAATAACTTAAAACGACGATTTTTTTTTGTTTGAAAGGCTTGAGACCAAAAAGTCTATTCAGTGTTCGATAAAAAAAATGAGGGGACTAGAAAAATGTTACAGACTTGAAAGCATTCCCGATCAACATTTCGGAAATATTTGATTAAAAAAAATTAACCGAAACTACAAATTTTTGGACATATTTCTAGTTACCTCTTGTAATTTTGTTCCGAGATAGGTTGTAATATTCAGAAATTGCATCCAAATAGGCGGTGGAGCTACGAGAAATGTTTTTTGCCTATTTCAACTGACACTAGGAAAAAGCTAGCTTTTATTTCATCTCTCTTCAACAATATTCCATTTTTTTTTCTTAATATAATCTCCCTATCGTACGCTTTTGACAAATAAACCTTTTTCTTTATTTCCATATAATATTCATCATAGAAATGTTCCACATTTTTCACCCACACCGTATTCTACACTTGAGCAATCATGTTCACGCACAGACATTTAGAAAATTTCACACTATATTCTACACTAAAAAAAATCACAATTTTTGCAAATATAGTAATTAATTTCCATTATTTTAGAGCCTTATAGATAAAAATAATAAAATTACAAAATGTTGTCTATTTTCTCCTTTTATGCCCCAAATATTCAATCCACACTGTATTCGACGCTTAAGAAATGTATCTTAATACACTTTTCTTGCCAGTCTTCGTATTTCAAAAATTTATATTATTTTAGAGTCTCATAAAATAAATGTTCGAATTACATAATTTTTTTGTCAATTTTTTCTTTTTTTGTTCCATACTTTTCATCCACACTATATACAACGCTTAAAGAACACTTTCATATACTTTTCCTATCAATACAGTGTTCAGTTTTCAAAATTCCATTTACATCATATTTTGTATATTTCTTCTTTTTATGTTCCACACTTTTCATCCACACTATATTCAACGCTTAAAAAATCACGTTCACACATTTTTCCTCCTAAAACAGTCATCAGTATTGGAAATTTCCATTATTCTAGAGCCTTGTAGATATATATGATCAAATTATTCAATTTTTGGTCTATTTACTCCTTTTATGTTCAACACTTTTCATCCACACTATATTCCACTCTTAGAAAAACAGGAATACACTTTTCCTGCCAAAACAGTCATCAGTATTGAAAATTCCAATAATTTTAAAGCCTTATATATGTATATGATTGAATTATATAATTTTTGGTCTATTTTCTCCTTTTATGTTCCACACTATATTCTACGCTCAAAAAATCACGTTCATACATTTTTCCTGCAAATACAGTCATCAGTATTGAAAATTCCCATCATTCTAGAGTCTTGTATATCGAATTACAATAGTACTATATTCTACGCTTAAGAAACAACGTTCACCTACTTTTCCTGCAAATACAGTGTTCAGTTTTCAAAATATTCATTATTTTAGAGCCTAATGGATAAAAACAATCAAATTTTCATCATGTTGGAGTCTCATAGATGAAATAAAAGCAGTTTACTCGTAAAATGACAATCTATTGCTATGAACTACACTTTGCGTTAGCTTGTAATATTTTCTATAACACACCGCTTACATCAACAGAGAAGACTTCAATCGTATTATAAAAAAAAGTGCCGAATAAGTCTAAAATAGGGAAAAAATACCTTATTTTTATATAAAATTTCATATTTTCGACTTACGACGTACAAACTGCCCAGTATTGTAGTTTTTAAATAATAAAAAAAAACAGAGCAAAAAATTACTATATTAAGTTAGGTTAAAAAACAACTGCCATACCAAAATACTTGCTGACTATCAATTAAAATGGATTTGTAATCTAATCTATAAAATATTTTGTTGACCGTATACTGCTTATGGGTTTTACGGGGTCGAATTTATCGAATGGGAAGTGTGTAGTTCCAAGATTGTGCAAATAAAAAAATGTACTTCATTTTCAATGACCACCAAGATCACCAGATCTTATTCAATCAGAAATGAATCAAACCGTCATAGAACGTCACCCCTGTTCGTTATTTGTTTTTCTAACAGTATCATGACAAAAATGTGATTAGGTCGACAAAATTAACAAGCTGCCATATTTTTTTTAGTTGAATCCAGTATTTAAGAAATAAAAATTGTAAATAAAAAAAATTACAAATCCATATTTAACATATTTTTTTAACTGCCTCATATTGAGGTGTTGTATTTTAAGGGACATACCCATAACATTTATCTTAGTTTTGCCACAACAAACATACCCAAGTAGTACTAACAAGTATATTATATATTTTTTTCAAACAAATAGTACACTACATTTATAACGATCGATTTTTAAGTAGACAATACAGGTAACGCCAAAAAATATATATGTTTCAAACTACTACTCTATAATTTGACATTTGACGTTTGTTTTCCACTCAGTTCATTTTTCTACCTCTTTTAGTGCCAAATTTCCACAGATAACTTTTGAAATTGTGACGTTATTGTGATACATAACCTTAAATTCAACTTATACAACACGCCCCGCCCTGCTGTTCAAGTGTCTTCCAATTCTTTTAAAAGTAAATTGTAGTTCATCGGTCTGTTTTTTCAACAATTCCACCACTCTTGCTTTAACAGACCGAAAATGTGTTTTCTTTAATGCACTGTACACGTTTGAAACCCATGCAAGATTGTATAAATACAAAGCTAAAAAGACCCAATCTTGGAATATCTTTCCACAAATCTCATAGTTTCTTCTTTATTCTTTCCTATATATGTACTAGTCAGCAGGTAGAAGTCAGATGGTACAAACACGAAGTGTCTAGTATAGTAAGAAGACCCATTCTTGGTTCATTTTCACTCAACACTTGTAGTTTCTTCTTTATTCTTTCCTATATGTACTAGGCTGCAGGTAGAAGTCAGATCATACAAATACGAAGCCTCTAGTATGCTAAAAAGACCCATTTTTCTGATTTAAACTCATAAGTTGTAGACTTCAGAGCCTTTGAAGCAGCCTGGCTGAGTTGAGGTGTTTTTTGAGGCACTCTTGAGCCCACAAATCCATTGCTAAGTATTTCCCAGGGCTGTTGATTTCCTAGTATTAGGACCTGTAACCCCTATTCCTAATCCTTCGTTTGTTTTTTACTCATCAGTATAGTGAGTGAGAGCCCCTTTCGTTATTAAAGCGATTTCGTTTTGCTCCTTGATAACTTCTAAGGTGAGCTCGAAATCCTGTTCCGCAGGCATAAAGTATATGGGCATCTTCATGGAATAGGTTGCTCCAACCCAAAGTATCTCAAGATGTCCCGTTAGATCGCCGGGATTCAAAGATTTAGTCTGAGATAGCTTGTAAGTATTTTGTGCTAAGGCAAAATTTCATTGCTCCCGTGATTCCCATGCAGGCGAGTTGTTGCACTTTTTGCAACTCTGTTTTTGTTCAACCAAACCAACTCAGCATGCGTGATAATTGGTCTGACAACTGTTATAGTTATGACCAGTAATCATTTTCGTTTTCAAACCCCCCGTTTTCCCAAAAAAAGCCTTTGCGGCACAACCAGAGACCCCTTTATATACTAAAAAGTTGGTAGAAGTCGAATGGTACAAAATAACACAAATACAAAGCCTCTAGTTTAAAAAAAACTCCATTCTTTATTTTTTCATGAATCTAAACTTTTTTTATTTACTTAATCATAAGAAAAAGTTAATGCGAGTTCCTTACATCTGGAATTATATATTTTTTGGTACATTATGTATTGTCTCTGTAACGTATAGTGTAATCTGTGGTTCACCCTTGTCAACTGTCACTTGTCTGTCGCGAAACATACAGTGTTCCAATCTGCATTATAAGGTATTGGAATTTTGTCTTATTAAACGATTTATATTAATAACCGGTAAAGCTCGGATGCTCATTTATTCATTTGAGTTGTTAACAAAATAAAATACAAATACTCTAGTTGATAAGTGACAGTTTGGACAAGGATGACGCACATAATTACACTACTTTACACTGCATTACAATTTTGTAGTGAAACATCATTGTAAATAATAAAATGGAAAACAACTAGTCTTTAACAGAATGTATCCCGTTTTTTTTGTATTTTTTTCTTTTAATTTATTGAACGCCTGCCAGTGTTGTATATATATATTATATTTGTATTTATTTTTATTGTACATTTTATTGCATATATTTTTTTTTACTTAAGTATCTTTCCATTGGAGACTGTTCTAATACTCATTATGGGAGAAAAAAGTTCAATTCAATTTTCTTAAAAAAAAAAAGGAATAAATACATTTTCTTCGATGTGGTTTTGTTTTATTTCTATCCTGAATACACAAACAACTAAAATCTAGCAAATGTAACGAATCTAACTAATAATTCACTTACCATTGTCACTCCTCTAGCATTTTTTTGGAGTCGTTTTCTAAACCAGGCGCGTTCTTTCCCAGAACGCTCTGTATCATCTCGACACTAATATCCCACAGTAATTTGGCTAGTTGATCGTCTTTAGCTGCTGCACTTTCTTGACATTGATAACAATTGTTGAAATAAACTCCTGAAAATAGAGCACACAATAATGAACTTTGCTTTGCGTCATGACTTGGACTCTGTAGCAGAATAGCGTCAGTCAATATAGCGCTAGGTTCAAATAGCGTCAGTCAAAATAGCTTATTCCCTCCCCCTTTTTGGAAAACTTCATTTTTGTCCGCCTGTTTTTGTTCTGCGTTATTTTTGTGCGGCGCTATTTTGACTGACGCTATTTTAACCTAAGGCTATATTGTCCAGCACTATTCTGCTACAGAGCCCATGCCTTGCTGAATCTGTATTAGGCCATCGACCCAGATCACATGATCAAAGAAAAACAGCAAGCTGTAACTTTGTAAGCGGATTAAGAATGACGAGTCGGACTACTTTTTCATTTGGAAAATCTTGGAGTTTTCTCTGAGAAGCGTCAATTTGGAAATGCCTAAAAAACACAATGAACTTGGCGAGAACAACATTGCCACCTTACTGTGGATTCCAGGATACACTGGAATAGAAGGAAACGAAAAAGATGATAAACTGATACTTCCTTTTTTTGCCAACCTTACCTGAAAACCAATCAGATTGTTACGTCGGTCCTCTAGATTTTCCCCTCTCAAAAATGTCTCAGTTGTCATTGATAAAATTGTTAATTTTTGTCAATACTTCAGTTGTTAGATGGTAATCATTTTTAACTAGTTGTCTTATGAGGCTGGCGTCAACTGAGTTACTTATGGAAGTTTTATCTTTAGAGCTATTTTCGCACCTAATTATGCTTTTCACTGGTGTGCAACGTGCTATCTTTTGTTCGTTCTTTAAATCTGAAAGGTTTCTTCGATAGATTAGCAAGTGAATAAGAGCAAAGCACATAAATATGGTTATTATTGCAATTACTGTAAGCAAAAAGGTCATAAAGTGAAGCAATGCGATAAATGGAAAACCGATGGAAGACCTCCTAAGCCAGAGAATTCGAAAAAACGTACAAATTCTAAAGCGAAAGAAATTCAGATGTCATTAGTTGCTGTATCATCGAATGTTTTGAATTGCGAAGCAGATTTTAAAAATTGGTATGTTGATAACGGAGCGACTAATCACATAACAAATCAACAAGATGTATTTCAATCGTATACACCATTTAACGAAGAGCAAACAATAACAACTGCTAATGGATATGCAGTTCCTGCATTAGGACAAGGTACCATCAAAATACAATCTTTTGTAAACGGAAAAAAGAAAGAGTTTGCATTGACCAACGTATGGTATGTACCCAATATCAAGAAAAATCTTTTCTCAACTTTGTCTGCTCGGGACAAACATCCAGAAAGTGAATTTATTTCCACCACTAAGTGCTGCTATTTTAAAATTTTGAACGAAACAATAATTGTTGGATCAAGATGTCAGTCTGGTGGACTATATAAATTGAAGATGCGGGCAACCAAACCTGAACATCTGAGTGTCAATATGGTTACTTCTAAAGAAAATATATTGCAACTCTACCACGAAAGGCTGGGTCATCAACGTAAGAGACATGTTAAAAATGTAATTAAGCAAGAATTTAACATTGGCGTGAAGCTGGATAGTGAATTATGTGAGGGCTGCATCTATGGAAAGGCTTCTGTGAAAAAGTTTGGCATAAGAAAAAGAACAGAAACACCAGGAGAACTGATCCATTCAGATGTTTGTGGACCTTTTCAGATCTCAAAATCAGGTTTTAAATATTTTGTTTTATTTAAAGATGATTTTAGCAGATATCGATTTGTATATTTTTTAAAGCGAAAGTCAGAAGTAGCTGATAAATTAGATATAGTTTTAAAAGAAATGAAAGCTGCAGGATATGGTGTTAAAGAATTTTTGTCAGATCATGGTGGAGAATTTGATAATCATAAAGTAGCAAATATTTTAAACAAATATGGAATAAAACAAAGACAAAATGGCTGTTCAGAGCGTGATAACAGAACGATTGTCGAATGTGCAAGATCTTTAATGCATGCAAGAGAAAGTATCTTTGATCAAACATTTTGGGCTGAATTAATAAACACAGCTACATATATCTTAAATAGATCTGGTATATCCAGTATTCCTGGTAAATCACCACATGAAATATGGTTTAACAAGAAGCCTGAACTTAAACATTTAAGAGTAATCGGTAGTACTTGTTATGCTCATGTTCCTAAAGTTTGCAGAAGAAAATTGGATAAGAAATCTATTAAAGGTATACTCGTTGGTTATGAAAATGATGATGGATACAGGATATGGTCAGAAGATCAGCATCGACTTATACTTTCACGAGATGTTATTTTTAATGAATTTGAAACTCTAGGTGTGGTACAAGAATCCAAACAATTTCCATGTTTGCAACCTACAATTGATGTCTTGGATCTTGTTCAAAATAATTGTGATACAGAAGAAATAGACATTGTTGATGTAAGTAGTGATGTTATGGAAGAAATGGATCTAGATTACCAAGCAGATGACCAATGTTATGAACCAGAAGAGAGTTTAGACGAAGATATAGAATTTAGAAGACAATTGAGAGAAAGATCAAACATTAAGAAACCGACACGCTTTGACGAGTTCGTTATGATGGTTGCTGCTGAAATAAACCACCCCAAAGAACCACTTAGTTACAAAGAAGCAATTGTTTGTTGTGAACAAAATAACTGGAGGCTGGCAATGGAGCATGAAATGCAGTCATTAAAAGAGAATTGTACATGGGTTTTGAAAAATTTACCTGAAAACAAAAAAGCAATTCCTTGTAAGTGGGTGTATAAACTCAAAACCAATCCAGATGGTTCAATTGATAAATACAAAGCTCGTCTGGTAGTGAAGGGTTATTCACAAAGAAAAGGAGAAGATTATGAACAAACGTTTAGTCCAGTAGCTAAAGGTGGTACGATAAGAGCCGTTATAAGTATAGCTGCTAGTAAAAACATGTCACTCACACAATTCGATGTCTGTACTGCATTTCTTTACGGTACTCTAGACGAAGAAGTGTTCATGAAACAACCAGAAGGCTACGATGATGGTACTGGTATGGTTCGTCATCTTCAGAGAAGTTTATATGGGTTAAAGCAAGCACCAAGGTGCTGGAATAAGCGTTTTGGAAACTTTATAGATTCGCTTGGCTTTAAACGAAGTACTGCAGACCCATGTTTATTTATTAAGAATGAAGGAAAAGACATGTTGATATTAGTGCTGTATGTTGACGACGGTCTAATAGCATGTACGAATGAGATAATGAAGATGGATTTTTTGAAGAAACTTCAGGAGAAGTTTAAAATAACAGTTAAACCAGCTACATATTTCTTAGGTTTGGAAATAGAGAAAAATCAAGACGACTCAATAAGTGTTACCCAGTCAGCTTATACAAAAAAGGTGCTAGAACGTTTTGGCATGGAAAATAGCAAACCGGTCTCGACCCCGATTGTAAAAGAAGCCATCCAATTAGGGAAGGAAACTAGTGAAACGGAATCGAATACTTCTTTTCCATATCGCGAAGCAGTGGGTGCTCTTATGTACCTAATGACGGGTACACGTCCAGATATAGCTTATGCTGTTAGTGTTGTATCCAGAAAATTAGAAAATCCAAGTCAAAACGACTGTGTGAAAGTTAAGAGAATATTCCGCTATTTGAATGGTACAATAAATTATCGCTTAACTTATATGCAAAAGCCAGAAATACAACCTCAGTTAACAAGCTATAGTGATGCTGATCATGGAGGTGATATTACTACCGGAAGATCGACATCTGGGGTATTGTGTCTTTATGCTGGAGCAGCTGTATCTTGGTTCAGTCAGCGACAAACATCAGTAGCCATATCGACAACAGAGGCAGAAATAGTAGCTGCAAGTGACGCTGCACGAGAAATAGTCTGGTTAAAAAGAATATTTACGGAATTAACAGGCGTTAACTTGGTTCCGACACTACATGTGGACAATGAATCTGCCATAAGATTAACGCAGAATCCCGAGTTTCATCGTCGGACTAAACATATACATATTAGACATTTTTTTGTTAGAGAAATGGTGTTGGATGGATCACTTGAAGTAGTAAAGGTATCATCTGAAAATCAATTAGCCGATATTATGACGAAGCCACTGTTTTCTAACA
The DNA here is from genome assembly GCA_947563755.1 of Lochmaea crataegi. Lineage (NCBI taxonomy): Eukaryota > Metazoa > Arthropoda > Insecta > Coleoptera > Chrysomelidae > Lochmaea > Lochmaea crataegi. The sequence continues at coordinate 14,685,348 of OX387436.1, read as the reverse complement.
GATTGAAAAAATTACTTTTTGGAATGGGGTTGGCAAATTACTCAATGAGGGAAGGTGTTGAAGCAGAATGAAGAATACATCTAAGTAATTTACCATCCTGTATTTGAAATAAGTTAATGAGTGAGTTACGTAGTTAATATATAAAATATGTCAATTTGATTGAAATAAAATTATAATTAGACAGTCATTATTTTATTACGAAGGGAAGTTTTTTCTAGTTAGACGATCTGATAATATTAACAAAGATCTGACCATTGGAAAGATCTAGTAGGGTTTAGACAATCAAATATTCTTCTGGATGACTACAACCTGTTGTAATCAAATGAATGCATAAGTCAAAGTAAAACTGGGATCCTAACGGGACATTGTCGCCTGAATGGGTACCTGAAAAAGCTCAAAATAGTGGAGGAAGAAGAATGTAGATTCTGTGGCATGGAAGAAGAAACCTCCATCCACATACTTGTGAATTGCACAGCAATTCAGAATCCTTGGAGATTACTGGATAGAAGAGGAACATTTACCTAAGTTAAAGCCTGCACATATCCTAAAATTCCTCCGGGAAATAGGACTAAAGGAACTACTAGTCTCCGATACTTTCCTCAGGAACTGAGTAGAAGTAAGGGGGCACAAGAGATCTTTTAGGTAAATACATCCAGCACAAATAGGTTGGATCTGGATTTTTTCAACATATCTGGGTACTCTCTTAGGCAATTCCTAAGAGAGATGAGATTTTAGTATAGGATTAGGATTACATTATTTTAATATTGTAGTATTGTGATTAGTAATTTTGTTGTTATATTGTTCATTGTGCACTGAATTTTTTTTGTAATAATTGTTGGTTTTTTCAAGTTTAACCTATTTTATACTTTATTTGACATGTTTAAGCTATTTTGTATTCATTTTTATAAAATATTGGGTGTTACCCCTTAATAAATAAATATTTCGGATGATAACCTATATTAATTATTATATTCATGAAATATTTTATCCAGAATTACCTGTTACTCCTACCAATTCAACAGCTGTTGCACAATATATGCTAGTAGCTGCAGCTTGTTGTAAACTTTTGGTAAATGGCCTGACTATTGCGAACAATACTCTGTACAACCACCAATTCCTGGCTAATTTTGTAGATATCATATTTCCAGGATGTAGACTGAACACTGATATACCAGCCGACTGTAGATTTTTTGACAATTGTCTTCCAAAAAGAACATTACAAAGTTTTGAATTATTATAAGCCATCATGTCCCAATATTTACTAGCCGTGTCAGGAGATAGGAACTGAGGTGTCATATTTTCTAGAGACAAATTAGAAAACCTAAAAATATATAATGAATCAGTAACAGAAGGTGAAAAGACAAAATAGAGATAATAGAACATAGAATTGTGGTTAGAGGAATAAAAAAAGTACCTGTGTGATTCGGATGATAAAATAACTACTCTTGAAGAAGAAATCAGCATTGGTCTAAGTAGAATGGTCAAATAAAAATGTGACAGATGATTCACTTGGAATGTCATCTCAAACCCATCCAGAGTTTTACTATAAGCAAGTCCGAATACACCAGCATTCAATATTAACATGTCTATTTTATCATATTTGCTTTTAACAGTGTTGGCGAATTGTACCTAAAACAAAAAACATTTTATAGGAAATTGAGTTGGGTAAGAAACTAAAATACTTACAACAGATGATAGTGAAGTTAAATCTAAATGTATAGCTATGCAGTTGTCACCGGCTGAAAGTTTGTCATCTCGAATTTGATTGATGGCTTCTTCAGCAGCTGTTAGGTTTCTACAGGCCATTATAACAGTGCAACCGTGTTTGGCGAGAGATTTTGCTGTTTCAAAACCAATACCAGCATTAGCACCGGTTACGAGGGCTATCTTTCCATTTAAGTCCCTACCATGTAATACCTGAATATAAATTAGTGAATTTTAGTAGTGGAGGGTGTAATCTTGTTTGATCTTCTGATTCAAATTTGTCATAAAATATATTAGGTATTTATAATTTATACATACACTTTTGTCTGCCATCTTAAATAACAATTCTTACAAAACTGTAGTAAATCTTCCAAGTAGGTACTATTTGTACCAGCACATTATAGTAAGATCGCAATCGAGGCGGGGTAATAAAACTCTCGGAACAGGTCATTTCATATTATTATTTTCAAGGTATAGAGAAATTCGGATTACTGAAATATTTATTACTCATATTGGTAAAAGTCTAGTTTAGTGAACCAACGCGGATTTTGATGAAATATTTTTTTTAATTAATTCGAGGTCGCTGAACACGAAAATGAAAAAAGAAATCGGCGCTCTCTTACCAAAAACGAGTTATGAATTTTTGAAGATGAGTTCAGATCAGCACTGCACTGGTTTTATTGTCATATAATAACTGATTCAAATGATGCATTATACCGTCTACACAATGTTAATTACACTATAATTACTTTTTACGATATTCCTCTCACACACACATTTAAAAAACACTGATATTGATATTCATTTCTTGTAAATTCGTTTTTTAATTCCACAATTATTATATCTTTTGACATTTTCATGTAACATGACTGACATATAAGTTTTGGTCTGTTTCCGCTTAGTCGCACAACTTGTACCTAATAGCATATTCAGCCATTAGATTTTTAGCCACTTGAATTAGTTGCTGAATATTTTCGATTTCATGATCGTGTCATAGAAGATATAAACAAGATGAACATCATGAACATACACCTATTTTTCCGATAGCTGGCGCTGTATTTGGCTCAACTTTCGTTTAACTGAAATCAGTTATGGAAAAATTGAATGAACAGCCATCAACATACTGCGAAAAAGGCGCGCCGGATCGACGTTTCGCAATTCGCGCGCGCGACTATGGACTATGGAATTTGTGTATTTTTGTTTGCAGTCTGACTGTCAGAAATTATTCATTTAGTGAATTTAGAAAGAACTTGCTCGTTTGATAACTTTTATAAAGTAATTATTGTGATTATTAGTTTCGGTTAATAGTGACAATGGCAGAAAATTTGCAGTACGGATCCGGGTTTACACCTGTAAAGCGTATGAAAAAGTGGGCGTTGTCGGTGAACGAGAAAGTAATAATAAACAATGTTTATAATTACTTAAGAACTGAAAATCCTTCAGGTTCAGTTGATGACATTGTTGCAAAGACAAGTAATATGACAGGCGTAAGCAAATCAACAATATACAAAATTAGAAATGAAGCAAAAAGAGGAGTTATTAAATCTGCAAAGAAAAATGCAGGCGGTAAAAAGAAAGTTGAATTCGCAGAAGAAATTAAAAACGCAATAAGAAGAAAATTGCACAAATTTTATTTTAGGAAAGAAATCCCAACACTAGCTAAAATTTCGGATGAAATGAATAAAGATGGGCCGAACGAAACTACGGGAAACGCTAGAGGAATTAAAATTTAAATGGGCAAAACATGGTAGAAAAGCGATTCTAATTGATACTGATGAAATTATTTGTTGGATACGGAGGTATCTAAGAACAATTTTTAAATTACATGCAGAAGGCAAACCAATATTTTACTTGGAAACTTGGGTGAATGATGTTGAAATATTATCATTTTCTAGGTTTTTCCTTCTAGTTTACTAGTTGTTATGTACTTGTTTATAATATACAAATTGATACTTGTCATATATAATTTTAATAGTTGTCATTATTATAATTTTTCTTTAAACATAAAAGTCTTTTAATAGAGTATTTCTGTGTTATTGGGTTTGCTTCAACAGGTTATGGGCCCAGGAACGCAATAAATAAATATACCCCAATTTTTGTCGTCACAGATTTAGTTGACAAAATGGATTATACAAAAGTACAAATTGGACTTTTAGAAGGTAAATCAAATTGGTCTACGTGGAAATTTAAAATTTGCGTATTACTAAGAGGTATTATTGGAGCTCTAGAAATTGTAGAAGGTACACTAAGAGAACCTACAACTTTAGCAGAAAATGCTACGGAGGCAGAAGGTATCAAGTACAAAAAAGAGTTGAAAGAGTACAGAAAAGTAGAAAGCAGTGCAATGATTATCCTAACAACCAATATGACCGAAGATACTTTAAAGAAAATTATGAGATTTTCAACAGCAAAAGAAATATGGCAAGAATTAAATAGACTATTTGATGGTGCAACAGAAGAAAAAGTTTATGATCTCTGTTTAGAATTCTTTAGCTTTGAAAAAGAACCAAATGACGATGTAGCTACACATATGTCTAAGCTTAAAAATCTTTGGAATGAAATGAAATTAGCAGTTCAAAAAGAAAATGCAATTGAACTACCAGAAGTGTTGCTAATTTGTAAAATTTTAGGAACATTACCAGACAATTATTTCTCATTTAGATCTAGTTGGATGTTAATATCCAAAAATAATAGAACAATAGACAACCTTACGAATCAATTGTGTGTTTATGAGAAAGCCTTGAATGAAAAAGATAAAAATAAGGCGAATCAAGAAGTTCTTTTTACTGGTACGTCTTCATATCCAAATAAAAATAAGTTCAAGAATTGGTATTGCAAATATTGTAAAGAAAAAGGTCATAAAGTTAAAATGTGTCCCAAATGGCGTGCTGATGGCAAACCCCCTAAGCCAAGTACTACAAATTCAAAAGCTAACGTCATTCTAGTCTGTTCAAATGAATGTTTTAATTCAGAAGAAGTGGTTCGTAACTGGTATGTAGATAATGGTGCTACAAATCACATTACATTTTGTCCAGAATTATTCGATACTTATGAACCTTTCACAACAGCTCATCAAGTGATAACTGCAAGTGGTGAATCAATTGAAGCCCTAGGAAGAGGAACAATAATTTTTGAAACATTGGTCAATAATAAAAAAAACACACTAATTCTTAGTGATGTTTGGCTTGTACCAAAAATCAAGAAAAATTTGTTTTCCGTTCTCGCTGCTCAAGATAAAAAACCAAATAGTCAATTTATCTCCAGAGCCACAAAATGTTTTCTAAAAATTGATAATATAGTTGTTCTTGAAGGTTACAGAAGCCAAAATTCCGGATTATTTAAACTAAATATAAACACTATTACGAAATTACCTGAATTGAATAACATATCAAATCAATCACAACTACAGTTATTTCACGGAAGACTAGGTCATCAAAACAAAAGACATGTGAAAAACTTAATAGAAAGAGAATTTGGAATCAAAGTATATCTCGATAGCGAAATATGTGAAGGATGTGTGTTTGGAAAAGCCAATCGAAGAAAATTTGGTACAAGAGAACATGCAACTCTACCTGGAGAACGTATTCATACGGATGTATGTGGTCCATTTTTAAATTCTATGTCAGGGTTTAGATACTACGTTTTATTTAAAGACGATTTTACTTGTTTTCGTGAAGTATTTTTTATCAAACATAAGTCAGAAGTTTCCTCTAAGCTGCAAGAAATGTTACTTCAGGTAAGAGCTGCAGGTCATACAGTGCAAGAACTGCTTTGTGACAATGGAGGAGAGTTTGATAATAAAGAAGTTAAAGAGATTTTAGCCAAGTATGGAGTAAAACAACGCTTTACTATGCCGTATACACCGCAACAAAATGGTTCTTCAGAAAGAGAAAATAGAACGCTGGTAGAAACAGCTAGAGCTCTTATGCACTCCCATGAAGAAATTCCTCAAGGATTGTGGGCTGAGATGATAAATACAGCTAAATATATTCTCAATCTCAGTGGTTCTTCTAGAATAGAAGGAAAATCACCAATACAATTATGGACTGGGAAGAAACCAAGCATTAAGCATCTTAGAATTATTGGAACTACATGCTATGCTCATATACCTAAACAACAAAGAAAGAAAATGGATAAAAAGGCCATGAAAGGTATTTTAATTGGCTATGATGGTGTAGATGGGTATCGCATATGGTGTAGAGAAAATAATAAATTAATCAGGTCACGTGATGTAACTTTCCAAGAGAACATTCTCCAAATTAAAAGTAATTTCAAATTAGAATTTGTTCGACAGAAAAATGAAGAAAATCGAGATGTTAAGGATAATGATATTCAAACAGAAGAAATCTTGAAGAAAACAGAATTTATAAGTCAAGACGAAGATAATGATGATGGTGAAATAGAAAATTCAGAACCGCAAATAGATGAAACAAGAAATCTACGAAATAGAGCATTAATAAAACCTCCACAACGTTTTGAAGACTTTGTAATGACTTCTTTAGCAAATATAACTGAACCTTCAGAACCATCTTCATACAGAGAAGCTATAAACAGCTCTGAGAAGGAAGAATGGCAAAAGGCAATGCAGATAGAGATGGAATCTTTACAAGAAAACCAAACGTGGACTTTGGAAGAACTCCCGGAAGGAATTAAACCACTTCCATGTAAATGGGTTTATAAAGTAAAGACGAATCCCGACGGCTCCATTGATAAGTATAAAGCTCGACTAGTCATAAAAGGTTTTGCTCAAAAAGAAGGCGTAGATTAGGATCAAACATTTAGTCCAGTTGCGAGATCTAGCACTATAAGACTTTTACTTAGTGTTGCAGCAAATGAAAAGTTGAAACTCACTCAGTTCGATGTATCAACTGCTTTTCTTTATGGAGAGCTAGATGAAACAATATACATGCGTCAACCTGAAGGATTCAATGATAACTCTCAAAAGGTTTGCAGATTACACAAGAGCCTATATGGGTTAAAACAGGCGCCTAGGTGCTGGAATCAACGTTTTGTTAAATTTCTAAAGGAATATGGATTTATAATGAGCGAAGCTGATCCTTGTCTTTTTATAAAGCTACATGGAAAAATCAAACTTTTACTTGCTCTTTATGTAGATGATGGCCTGTTAGCTTCTAATCATCCTGAGCATACTGCAGATTTTGTTGAAAAACTGAAATCTGAATTCAAAATTACCCTCAAGCCTGCTTTATATTTTCTAGGTATAGAGATATCTACCAAAGACAATGGTTCAATAAAAATACACCAAAAGTCCTATACTAAGAAAATTTTAGAAAAGTTTGGCATGGAAAATTGCAGACCAGTTTCAACACCTATTATCAAGGACTATTCTCAAACAGGGAAAGATCAAGATGAATCTCTAAATTTTCCTTATAGAGAAGCTGTTGGTTCATTAATGTACCTTATGGTATCTACGAGACCAGATATATCTTATGCACTAGGAGTTGTTTCTAGATCGTTGGAACATCCCAGTAAAGAAGATGTTATTAAGGTGAAACGTATATTTAGATACCTTCAAGGAACATTGGATTATGGAATCACTTATAAACCACACCATCTGCAAGGAATCATAAGAATATACAGTGATGCTGATCATGGTGGTGATACACTCACTGGTAGATCAACATCAGGAATTGTTTGTATTTATGCTGCAGGTGCGGTATCATGGTTAAGCCAAAAACAAACTTCAGTAGCAATTTCCACAACCGAATCAGAAATAGTTGCTGCAAGTGAGGCTGCTCGCGAAATAGTTTGGATTAAACGTCTCTTGACAGAAATAACTAACTTATCAGCTGTACCAGAACTTCATATTGACAATGAACCAGCATTGAGGTTAGCTCAAAATCCCGAATTCCATAGACGTACCAAACATATTCGAACAAGGCACTTTTTTGTACGGGAATTGGTATCAGAAGGAGAAATTGTCGTTAAGAAAGTACATACTGAGCATCAGTTGGCTGATATGATGACCAAAGCTCTTCCAAAACCTAGATTAGTACAGCTTTGTACAAATATAGGATTAAACTAACTTAGTGAAGAGAAAAACCACTTAATGAGGGAAAGTGTTGAAATATTATCATTTTCTAGGTTTTTCCTTCTAGTTTACTAGTTGTTATGTACTTGTTTATAATATACAAATTGATACTTGTCATATATAATTTTAATAGTTGTCATTATTATAATTTTTCTTTAAACATAAAAGTCTTTTAATAGAGTATTTCTGTGTTATTGGGTTTGCTTCAACAAATGAAGGCTACACTGTCAGTAAAATGTGGCAGGATACCAACATTCAATCTTCACGACAGGCTTTTTTGGAAGGATTATCTACAGGATTCTCGTGCCAAACACATCATGGAGAAAACAAGAGATCATTGAATGGCTAACAGGCAAAAATATTAATTTTCCTCAAAAATCACTTCTACAAATTGGAAAATTGAATAAGCCTCCTGCTCGATATGCAGTGGACGAACTAGCAAAAAAACGTGGTATTGATGTAGTGCGACTTTCCCCATATCACTGCCAATTAAATCCGATAGAAATGATATGGGCACAAGTGAAAGACATTCAAACTAAAAGATGTGCAAGCATTATTAGACAGATCCCTATTACAAGTTAATAAAGAAAATTGGCAAAAAGCAATTCATCATGTATTAAAAGAGGAAGAAAACATGTGGAATCTGGACAAAATCTTAGATGCAGACAGTACAGTGACACCATTAACAATGTCAATAAATAATGACTCCTCAAGTGACGATTGTGATTCCGACAGTAATTTAGAGACATTTGCACTTACTAAACTAGACTAAGATAAAGGAAGAACTATTTAAAACAATTTACAAGTGGCATGTTCATATTAACTTGGTAAGCAAATTACAATTAGTACCTATCATAACATTGTATTATTTAGAATTCAAGCCATAATTTAACGGTCAACATTTTGAACCACACTTATTTAATAGGATATCTACGTATTTTCATAATTTAAAACTTAAGCAATACAACAAATATTAACAATATATACCTCGATATATACCTATGAACCCCTAATACTGTTCCTAAACCTACGCCTATTATACCCCTAGAAAGTTTTAAGATAAGACTCGGTCATTGTTATCTTTCTACAATATCTGTCAGTACAAATAAATTTCTTGTTTTCACAACATTCATTACAGCAGGTAGTGTAAAATTACATATATTATTTTGTTTGGTCAACTTGTGCTGAGCAAGTCCCATAAAATTTTGATTTATTACCCCGCACCGATTGCGATTTTACTATAGGCTACTTCTTTTACCGATAGTGCTTGGAAATTTTGTTAGACATTTAATAAAATAACCGCCTTTGATCATTTAATGTCTAAAGGATACTTATAAAAATGCATATTTGAAGTATTTTACTAGGTGAATGAAGTAAATTTCGTCAACCTACCTGTAGGGCTGTGCTCGAGGCATCGAATCTCTGCCTGTAGTCATTGACATGTTCTTTTTCTTCAACAGCAAATGCTAATCTAGGATCAGTATAAGTAGTGCGACGATTTTCATGATCCACGTAAATTACTTTTCCAGTATTTTTGTCTACACATCTTTGCCATCCAAATGGAAGTTCACCAGATACCTGAAATTAAATTAGTAATACAATACAGATACTACTAATTATGTTTTTTTTGTGTGTCAAACTGTTGCTGATAGTGTGACAAGTACCTTTTTTTTCTTTCCCGTTCTAGGATGGGTCCATTGCGTATTTTTAGTTAAATGATTAGCGTAAAAAACACTACCGTCAACAGTAACTCTTTCTTCCCATCCAGGTGGTAATTCATCTTCACTATCTGATTCTGGTATGTTCATTATAAAAGAGTTTTGATTAATTTTCAATTGATTTTATTTAATATTCCATTCATATATTAAGAAATTTTGCCAGTTACACCATGAAAAACATAAACTTTAAATCAGCTGTAAAAGTCAAAGGTCAAATTTGAAAAGTACACGAACGTCAAGTCAGATTGTCAGTTGTCAATTTTTAACCAATCATATCGTTAAAAGAAATATTTCAATATACCTGTTGTTTATGCAACCATATAAACGTGAATGTTCAATTTACAGAGATAAGTAAAAAATATGATGTTTTCTCAATGTTAATAGTAATTGGTGGACAAAATCATAATGGGGAATCAATTATGTTTGAGGTTTTTATGTCGATTTGAAATTCAACTTTTGGATTATTTAAATAGTTCGCCATTTATGCTGAGACCTACATTACCTAAAAAAGAAGTTAGCTACATAAAGGTTGACATAGAACCACAATTCTGTCGTCTTCTTTTTTAATATCGTGATGAAGTATAGGTTATGCTTATGTTATATGGCTTTTATAGTGAATGACTTGGGAGTTGTTTATATTTACTTCCGATTTATTTATACGGCTGCACACACATATTTAATTACTTACATCAAAATTATCTTCTATAGTTGTAGTCTGTTTATATTTTCTGCTAGCAGCCTCAAACCACAATTTTCGTCTAACTTCTACCGCAGGCACAGTTACAAACTTTTTACGATGAGTTGTAACTGTTTGCTTTTATTTTTTATAATATTGAAACGTCAAGCTCGTATAAAATGTAAACAAAAACTCAGATATATTATAGACTTTAACAGTTCTTCAAACTTCAAATTCGAGTGGCCTTTTTGTAACTGGCCATTAGTTCATAAAACAACTAAATCAGAAAGTGGCTAGCTTCATCTTTGAGTATGTGACGTATCTGTAGTGAAAGTTGCAAACATTTAGGAATTCTTAATTTCCAGTTTATCTCTGTGCTTTATGACCTTTGACTAGACGACGATCATTTTCATTACATTTTATTCTAGAATCTTACTATATTTAGCTGTAGTATGAAAGATAACACATTTTTACTAGAGATTACACTGTATTCAAGTATTACGTACATCGTTGTTGCATCATAGGTACTTACTATAACAGACGTGTAATATTACGCTGAAAGTCATATGAATTCTTATCTCTAGTTGTTAATTAAATTATTAAATAATACGAAATATCATACTTTGCTTAATCATTAAAAATGTATGTAAACGTAATTTTTAAAGTTTATTTAGAACTTAGTTTTATTAAACGTTGCTCAATTAGCTAATAAATTCAATGAGAAATGTCAATTAATTATTGAATATAAAACAATTATTCTACTTATAAAATATAAATTTTAGAAAATTATCGGTTTTATCGGACCAATAAGGTTAGTGCGTTAGGGGTGCCTTCACAGAAATCAAGTTTCATATTAAAACTGTTAATCCTAAAATGACCTACTGTAGTAGCATTGTATAAACAATGGTAGTAGGTAGTAGTTGTACAAGATAGAAACGTAGAGTCCAGTCATGGGACTGCCTAAAGAAGTGAAAACATCAATAAATGAATCCCTTTTAAAATTTTTATCGTAAGCCCAATTTTTTATAAAAAAGTACACATACAGATACATTCAAACACAAACGGAACATAGGGATTTTAAGCATTGTATCAGAACTGCTTTTGAACTAGTCGACCAACATCCAACTTCAACAGATTAAAAACACGATTATTACAATCGTTTATTTGGACACCTATAACATATCGTACAATTCCCAACTGTGGGCGGTCCTTAATTAGCGTCAGACAGTCAGTAAACAGCAGTCGATAGGTGAGAGTGTTAAAGCCCATAACTTTGTTTCAATTTAAAGAATCCTATTTTGTTTTATTTACGAATTTATTTTCATTTTGAAAGCCGTTATGGCCAAAAGAAATCAAAACATATTATCTTAACTCGAAACATTAATTGTTACGGAGAATTTAACAATTAATTTTCGATTTTAACAACATAAAACGTAAGCATATTGTTTCAATATGTAGCGACGTTTACTACCCCCATCAAATAATTATTCAATACTAAATCGCAGTTCGCACTTCGCACATAACTAACAAATTTTGGAAGGAGAAGGGGCGGGCTTTTTTTCAGTGATTCTGAATCCAGCTGTCCAGATCAATACTTGATATTCATTGAAGTGAACTTATTGAAATGCTTTGTTGGTGGACTATTTAGATCGGCGAATACACTAAATCCCTATGTTCCGTTTTTATTTGAATGTATCTGTATACAAAAATTGCTTAACCAGTTAACCATTTAAGAATAAAAAAACTACCTGAACTGATAAGGATAAAATATTTTCTCAACATTATCTGCAAAATTTGAAAATATTCATTATTATTGTGCAATATTTGGCAAAGTTTAAAAAATATGCAAAGTCAGCAAAAAGTAGAAAAACAACATCAAATTACATAAACTCGTGATTTATATTAATGATAATTAATTAAATATTATCCTAGTCTCCCCTCAGGAATATTTTAGATTTTGTTCGTTAATAGAGTTGGGAAAAAGTTTGTAACTGTTACAATCTATTCTTACTGATATTAAAGATAACATTTTTGTATGTTTGTTTGTAATAAACTCAAAAACTACTCAACTGGATTTAAGAATTTTTCTACATACCCACCTATTTTACTTTGGACAAAACTGGAGTAATTCTGCGAAAAATATTGATTTGAAAAATAGGTAGGTATATGATAATAAATTAATGTAGGTAAAGAGTGTTTCACAATATTTCGTTGACTCGGCATATGGCCTTGAGGATTTAGTAATAAAAGTTCATAAATCCCTTATTGTACAGTAAACAGTAACAGATATAGTTCATATAATAGCCTTCTTGGTGTGCGTCATCGTTTGTGACGTATATCCGGGTTTTGGGTATGTCGATACTTTATTTGTTATTTTGACATATAGCTAACCTTTAATTTGATCAATAAAATCATCAGGATCGTATTCAGCCAAATTCGAAAAGGCTATGAAATTAATAATACTTGGGATATCAAAACATTGCAAAATAAAACAAATTGTATATTCAATTTACATATTAAAATAATTTAATATCAGTAAATATAGTCCTGCAAAAGAATTATACAGCGTGTTCAATTAAGTCTGCGCCATATGGGACCCTATTTTATTCTTAAGTTTTATGGAAAAAGTTATTCTTCACCTGCCTTTTTTTCCTTTTCTTCCAACGTAATGTGTTAGAAGGACATTAACAATCAATGACGCACACCAAGAAGGCTATTATATGAACTCTATCCGTAGTCGGTAAGATTTAGATACTAAAACATAAATTAAATTTATTTTGTAAAAAAATCACTAAATTTTTTAAAAACAAATTTAACTTTTATTTATGAAACTGCTGAAACATACAGGGTGGCTCACCGTATACGCTTTGATTTGTTACATCTAATTTGAAAATATTTTCAATTATCGGCGATATAATTGGTCGACAAAGTGGTGTATGACAAGTATCTTATCATAAAAATGGCGATTTTCAGACATGCGCATACAAAAAATGATCGGAAGCTTTTCTTGTTAAGTGGTGTATTCTTTGGTTAAACGTTAAGTCCTGCTGCTACATCGAGAACTATTAGAAGACTGGATGCCAAATATAACAAAAAAGTCAAAATAAACTGTAACTTGCATTTATGGCATTTATAGCACCAACAACCCCCTACCCCCTGATGTGACGTCACACATTTTTCAATTTAATGCATGTATTTAAAACTAATCAAGAGAAAAAAGTTATTTTCATTTTTTTCTTATTTTTAATAAATAATCTATAATAAAATCAATATAAAGTCATATATTTTAGATAACAAAGAAAAAAACGACTAGTTAGGAAAGAATAAACGACTAATTATGTTAATTAAAGATACAAAACTTTTAGTATTTTAAATTTTAACATGTGACAAAGCTTTTGACCCCCCTGCCCCTTGTAACACAATGTCACACATTCCGGTGATACCCTCTCCCCCTATAACGTGTGACGTAATTTATGGATGACCCCTTTATAGAAAAACAGTCTGACTATTCAATTTCCCATAAATAATTTATTATTATTCAAATAAAGATCACCAAAATTAATGAAATTATTAATCATTTACAAGGTGCCTCTTGTGGTTCAATTGTGATTATGCATATCAGTACTTAGTAGGTTTGTTCCAACTGGCATTTATGAACAGTACTGGAATCGTTTCGGGTATTGTATAGTGCGCAAACTCGAATTTGGGATGGACACATCAACTTTATCACCCCTTCCAGAAAGTACAGTTTGTATTAGGGTTGCGCGATACACCAGAAAGTATCGATATTAGGTATCGATACGGATCGGAACGTAAAGTATCGATTCAGTAGAATATCGAATATTAATTAATCGATACTCGAAGTATCGATACGTTAACGATCCGAGATTTTGCTAATTTTGACGTTTTATCGGTAAAACACACTTTTTTGGGGGGATGGAAAAAGACATTATTGTGATTTCCGTCCAAAGTTGAGTTCCTAGAATAAAAAGTTGATCATGAAAGTTGTAGATCTTGGGAAAATCTACAACTTTTACATCAGTGACTTTTCCACATAACCTCAAAATTAGCACGAAAAACGCAAAAAACTGCATTTTTATATTTTTATTTTTGGTTTCGTTAAAAAATGTTCGATTTTGGTGAAAATTTAGTAGAAGGTAGCTTTGTCAGTCACAAACCATGAAAAAAAATTTCAAATTGAAATATTGGAAATTTTTCGAGTTATAACGCTTTTTCGGTAAAAAACACTTTTTTGGGGGGGTGGAAAAAGACATTATTGCGATTTCCGGCCAAAGTTGAGTTCCTAGAATAAAAAGTTGAAGATAAAAGTTGTAGATCTTGAGAAAATCTACAACTTTTTCATCAGTGACTTTTTCACATAACCTCAAAATTAGCTCGAAAATCGCAAAAAACTACATTTTTCGTTTTTTATTTTTAGTTTCGTTAAAAAATGTTCGATTTTGGTGAACATTTATTAGAAGGTAGCTTTGACAGTCACAAACCATGAAAAAAAATTTCAAATTGAAATATTGGTAATTTTTCGAGTTATAACGCTTTTTCGGTAAAAAACACTTTTTTGGGGGGATGGAAGAAGACATTATTGCGATTTCCGGCCAAAGTTGAGTTCCTAGAATAAAAGTTGTAGATCTTGAGAAAATCTACAACTTTTTCATCAGTGACTTTTTCACATAACCTCAAAATTAGCTCGAAAAACGCAAAAAGCTGCATTTTTCGTTTTTTATTTTTAGTTTCGTTAAAAAATGTTCGATTTTGGTGAAAATTTAGTAGAAGATAGCTTTGTCAGTCACAAACCATGAAAAAAATTTCAAATTGAAATATTGGAAATTTTTCGAGTTATAACGCTTTTTCCGTAAAAAACACTTTTTGGGGGGGGGGGTGGAAAAAGACATTATTGCGATTTCCGGTCAAAGTTGAGTTCCTAGAATAAAAAGTTGAAGGTAAAAGTTGTAGATATTGAGAAAATCTACAACTTTTTCATTAGTGACTTTTTCACATAACCTCAAAATTAGCTCGAAAAACGCAAAAAACTACATTTTTCGTTTTTTATTTTTAGTTTCGTTAAAAAATGTTCGATTTTGGTGAAAATTTAGTAGAAGGTAGCTTTGACAGCCACAAACCATGAAAAAAAATTTCAAATTGAAATATTGGAAATTTTTCGAGTTATAACGCTTTTTCGGTAAAAAACACTTTTTTGGGGGGATGGAAGAAGACATTATTGCGATTTCCGGCCAAAGTTGAGTTCCTAGAATAAAAGTTGTAGATTTTGAGAAAATCTACAACTTTTTCATTAGTGACTTTTTCACATAACCTCAAAATTAGCTCGAAAAACGCAAAAAGCTGCATTTTTCGTTTTTTATTTTTAGTTTCGTTAAAAAATGTTCGATTTTGGTGAAAATTTAGTAGAAGGTAGCTTTGACAGTCACAAACCATGAAAAAAAATTTCAAATTTAAATATTGGAAATTTTTCGAGTTATAACGTTCTTTCGGTAAAAAACACTTTTTTGGTGGGGTGGAAAAAGACATTATTGCGATTTCTGTCCAAAGTCGAGTTCCTAGAATAAAAAGTTGATTATAAAAGTTATAAATCTTGAGAAAATCAACAACTTTTTTATCAGTGACTTTTCCACATAACCTCAAAATTAGCTCGAAAAAAACGCAAAAAACTGCACATTTTTCGTTATTTATTTTTGTATACCGTCCCAAGCAGTCCCAAGAACGATACTTTAATTAGTTGGAACGTGAAAGAAATACAGCACTTGCGCGAACGATACCAAAAACGGTTCTTACGCGCCAGTTTGGAAGGAAGCTAATATAACTACTGTAAGTGGCGCAAACTCTCCACAGTACAGCAAAAATAAGGTTACACTGAAATTGGCTCAAACTCTCCACAATACAGGGGGGTGGAAGGAGATATGGGTGACGTGAGAAGTCACTCTGTATCAGGAATGGACAACCGTAAGTGGCTGAGGCCGTAAGGGAAAATTCATTTGGAAAGCGCCTGGTGAAGTTGAGTATCAGAGTTTGTGATGACTCTGATGAGGAGGTTGGAGAATTTGTGGCTTTGGAGACGATCCTCCAGCATTTTTGGAAGTTATCTTTGAGAAGATCAAAGATTTCTTCATTGGAGATGTTTTTGAGGACATTGGAAATGACAAAGGAGAAGTTTGGGGTGTTATTTTTAGCTGGAAGGTGCTTCCTGGAGGCAGGAGTTTGAGAAAGGAGAGGTATGCATACCATTTTGTTATCTTCAATGGATTTTTGGATTTTTGATTGGATAGTTTTATGGCAAGTGTACCTCGGAATTTTGAGGAGGGCGGTACAGTTAGGATTGGCTTTTAGGTAGGAGATTTGACCTCCGAGAATTTCGTTCCTGTTCAGAAGGATGAAAAGTTCTTTCTGAGAGCAGAATTTGGATGGGAGGTTTCGGAGATTAAGGGTTTGTAGTGGAGTTGTAGATGATGAAGATGTGTGGGAGGGAGGTTTAGAAGAAGAAGACTGAACTGAGCCTTCTTAATTGATTTGGGTATGTATGGATTCTCCATGGATTGAAGGCTGGAGACTTTGCAGACAATATTTTGTCTAGTGTCCTAGTCTAGTGTGTCTAGGAGGTCTTGAACTGAAATTACTTCATTTGGGTTGGGTGGAGGAACCGGAGTTTCCATCGGAGGGTGTGGTTTGGAGGTTTTGGAAGATGTTTTAGAAGCTGGAGGAGGAAATTCCCCATCAGTGTCATCGTGGCGTGGTTTGGAGGTTTTAGAGGCTGGAGGAAGTTGAGGAAATTCCTCAAAAGTGTCATAATGTTTTTTTTTTGTGTTTTGACCTGGTTTTGGGCATGATTGGAAAGGAATTGGGTTCACTTGATTGGATAGCACCTTGGGAACTAAAACTCGGATCGTTCTCAAAATTCCCTTTACCCTCTTTACTGATCATCGACGTAAAATATGATACTTTGTTTCTGTTTCAGGCATTTCTTAGATATTAGGGTATGCCCATAATTTAAGTTATTATACTTGAAACGAAAACTGTTTTAAAAATAACAGGGTGAGAAAAAAATTGTCTTAAGGTGGATTCATGCAAGAAAAAATTAAAACTAAAACTAATTTAAAACTGAAACTAAGAAGATAAAACCATGTAATGTAATGTAGATGTTCATGCAAGAAACTAAGAAATTAAGATTTAAATTAAAACTAAGAAAGATGTCCAACTTTCAACTAAGAAATTAATTTCTTCCATGAATTCGACACAACGCATGCGTCAAGCCCTGGCCACAGATTACCTACTGGTGATTTGTGTGAATTTATTGTTTACATGAGGTTATATTACATGTGTGGAAATATTTTTACAGTTTACAACAATGTTATTTGTAAAAAAGTTGGTTTACGTTTAATTTTATCTTCAGCTATCTGACAGCTCGATTACTATTGGAAGTTTTGACAAATCATTGAGGAAACTGCGCATGTCCAGTTGATTCATTAATTTATGTTGCATGAACAGCTGACTATTCTTAGTTTAAATTTAATCTTAATCTTAAATTAGTTTTAGTTTAGTCGATGTTGCATGAATCCACCTTTACATTTATAGTTTTTTTTCATTCTTGTATAATTAGGAATTGCGGGATTAAAGAATCTAGTAACTACTGCATAATCCAGATTTTGTATTATCCAACCCGTTCCGTTAGGTTTCGACCGGCTCCGCCTCTACACCGGATCAAACCTTGAACAGGATCAATGAAAGATTGTATCTCCGAGCATTTCCGAAGAATCCCGAACGGTTGAAATATATTATTTCGCCGCCGATCGCGACGGCAGTGGAATACGCTTCTCATTTTTGTCGATAATGTTACGAAGCGCGGGGTTTTAAGATTATGTAACAATCGCTGTAAGACCCATGCTGTAACCCACCAGCGATGTGATTTAATTGTGATAACAAAAATCTTTCGAATACACGCGGGAAGAGTCGGGTACCTACTTTTTTTTTTCTAAATTGGAACTTTATCATTTCGAAATTTAAAATTTTTTATCATTTAGCCGATTTGAAAAATTTTCATTTCTCAACTCTGTAACGATTCAAAGTATTAAAAAATTGTCGATTGTGTTTATTGTTGTTGATAAAATGGTGCGGGATTGTTAGAAATACTGTTTTTCTTGGAAAATTAAACAGACTCATTTCATGATAAGCGCGAGAGTTTTAGAAGCAAGGGAATATTAAGAAAATGGGAAAAAGGGCTAGGAAGACTAGATGGAGGACATTGGACATTACCGGTGAGTTTAAGAAATTATTTAAATAAAAGTTTAATTCACATTTTTTTCAAATAAGGAAAATTTCTCGTTTCCTATCGATTTATTATTATTATTATTTTTTTTGGTTAAATTATCCAATTTCCGTGTCGCGATTGCAAAAACTCAGGCAATGCCCTGCAGTAACCTAATTATTGATTTTGAAGTGGTTGGATTTTTGGAGGAATAATATTTTAAGACGATTTAACGGTAATTGATCGCTTTATATAAGTGGTAAAATGTGCTTAGATCATCACGAATTTTTATCAGATTACGAGGGTAGGTAGAATGATATGTACCGGGTGTCACAATAAGATTTGCGTATATCAGTGTAACCGTTTATGGTACAACTTTTGGGGCAAAATTTTTATTGATAAAAGCGGCATCGATAAAAACCTGGAAATTATTCACAGATTTGTAGGTCCACTGCTAGAGGGCGTAATTAAATACTAAAAATTAAAAATTTTATAAATCAATAGATACTACAATTTCACCAAAAATTCTGTGTATTTTTCATTTAACAAGTTTTAGTCTATTTAAGTAGAAATATGAAAAAAAAAGTAATGGGCTACGTAAAAAAATATCGCTTAAACAGTACCGGAGGGCGTTTATCTTTAACCCTTTCATTTTTCATCTCGGATTTGATTAACCTTCAACTACAAGCGACCTAAAATGTATCTCAAGTACAGTAAATACAGCCCAATCTAGCCCTAATTTGTTTTTACTGCCAGTTATAGTTGACTTATCTTAAGCTTTAGGCATTATGTTATAAATTCTATTGTTTAAATTTTTTGGTGTAAGGAGGGAAAAACTTGACTTGAGGAGAATGAGTGATTTGTAAAGATTGATATATTTAATTAGAATTTAACTTTTAATTACTTACTGTGTACTTACATTATATTGTTTATAATATAGATAATAAAACAAATCTAAATATTGAAAATAACTATTTACAAGACACTGGACGTGATGCCTGGATTTAATTGAACACTCCATGTGGACATGGTCCAAGTAGGTTGAACAACCGAGATGACGTACCTGGAATTAGATAGAAAAACACTCTGAGTATTCAATTTGCCATAAATATTGATTAATTATTTAACTAACGATTAGTATAGTTTAAATCTCCAAAATTAATGAAAGTATTAATAATATACAAGGAGCATCTTATGTGTTTGAACTGTGATTATGCATATCAGTACTAAAGTAAAGTTAAAACTTCACTTGATCAAAAATAAATGCCTAATAGTAAATATTTAGGGTTATTGGGAAAGGTGCAAGGGGCGCAAACTCTCCCCAGTGCATGTAAGGAATATGTGGCACAAACTCTCCACAAACAATATTATAACTACTGTAAGTGGCGCAAACTCTCCACAGTACAGCAAAATAATATTACACTGCAAGTGGCACAAACTCTCCACAGTACAGCTAAATAAGGTTACACTGCAAGTGGCTCAAGCTCTCCACAATACAGGGGGGTGGAAGGAGATATGGGTGACGTGAGAAGTCACCCAGTATCAGGAATGGACAAACCGCAAGAGGCACAAGCTCTCCACAGAGCAGCAAAATAATAATACACTGCAAGTGGCACAAACTCTCCACATTACAGCAAAATAATAATACACTGCAAGTGGCACAAACTCTCCACAGAGCAGCAAAATAATAATACACTGTAAGTGGCACAAACTCTCCACATTACAGCAAAATGATAATATACTGCAAGTGGCACAAACTCTCCACAGTACAGCTAAATAAGGTTACACTGCAAGTGGCTCAAGCTCTCCACAATACAGGGGGGTGGAAGGAGATATGGGTGACGTGAGAAGTCACCCAGTATCAGGAATGGACAAACCGCAAGTGGCGCAAACTCTCCACAATACAGTATAGGTATGTGAGTTAAACTGCAAGTGGCACAAACTCTCCACAGTACAGCTAAATAAGGTTACACTGCAAGTGGCTCAAGCTCTCCACAATACAGGGGGGTGGAAGGAGATATGGGTGACGTGAGAAGTCACCCAGTATCAGGAATGGACAAACCGCGAGTGACGCAAACTCTCCACAATACAGTATAGGTATGTGAGTTAAACTGCAAGTGGCACAAACTCTCCACAGTACAGTAGGATTGGATGAATAGGAAATGCAACAACAAATTAATGTTCTTAATAACGTTGAATATTAAAGAACTTTAAACAAAGTAATTATTAAAAATGATTAGCAAATATATATATATACTCTATGTGATACAATAACTTTTAAAATCAAATATCAAATAACAGGCAGAAATGAATTACTCTGTGAGATAGACTCACCTATTTAACTCCTGATATGCACCACAATACACAGTATATTTTAATAGATTTATTTGGCTCAAGTGAACACTTTAGTTATTTTCTAGAAACTAAAACTCAAATTGTTCTTAAAACTTTCTTTCCCCTGTCGTGGCCTCGAAGACTACGTTATCGCCGACGTGACATTATGATACTTCACTTATCTGTTTCAGACAATTGGTTGTTTTGTCGAGAAATGCATGAAAACTATTTTAAGAATAGCATGGTGAGAAAAAAAAATTGTCTTACATTGGTGAAATTTAACTTTTTTAAAACCTTGCAATAGTGCCCAAGCATCCCTACCAGAGGGATCTGTGGGCACTGTAGTCGGGAGCATTGGGCATGAAATAACCAACATTAATAACTCATTTTACAAACTATTTTTATATATAAGAAAACCAACTAACTTTGATATTTTCGTGAGAGTTGCCTATTTCAAATTTTCAATAACCCATAGTGGCTTATCAAATAGATACTTGTGGCTTCCTCTTCTTGTCAAAATAGTGGGGGCGGGTAACTTGAGTGTTTTTTAATTTTGTGAGTCTCATGAAATTTATTGTAAAATCGTTGTATTCTATTTCCTCGATTTTTCCTACATAATGGGCACAGGTTTTCTTCATCTGAAACTTAACTAAGACGTAGTCTCCTATCTGGAACTACGACATATGACGTCATCTACATCTACTTCCTTGTCACTTTCTTCTTCAAATTCATTCCATTCTGATGAGGAGCCCGACGAGAAACTTTCTTCCTTTAAACTTTCGCTCGATTGTACTTTCCTTTCGCTTCTTAAAATTTCTTTCTTTCTTAGGGGTCTGCAATTCATTTGATAGTTTTGGAATTTTTTTCACTGGTAATTTACCTTTTTTCTCAGCTGCTTGCTGCTCTATTAAAAGTTTTTCTGGTGTGTCTGTCATGATCCTAGATTTCGCTTTCTTCCTTTTAGTCTTAATATTTTCCATTGGCTGTGCTTTAGGATAAGGTCTCACAGTTTCGGGAGTCAAAAATGGTTCATTTGTTGGTGTATTCGTTTGCCGTTCCCGAGCTGGCTGTAATAAGGCTGATGCTGAAGTAGACGGCTCATTTACTTCACTACCGGTTACGTGAAAATACGAATCAGTAGGACTAGTCGCTGGTTGTTCTTGGATTGAATTTTTCAAAAATAAAATGGGTTCATAAGTAATCAAGAAAATATCAGTTTATTTTTTATTTTCGTAAAATTAATCAAGAAAGCCTTAAAGCTTGAAGGAACAATAAAAATAAATGTAATAAAGATTACATGGCTTGAATCATTGCAGGAGTAATTTGGCGACATGCTTGTCTTATGTTTTCTTTTAATTCGTCTACATTTTGCCGTTTTCATTGATAAACAATATCTTTTATCACTGGCCCTGGCCAGGTGAACCCTTTTCCAAAAAGGGTCCAGTACTCAAAATCTTCCTCTTACTGGAGGCAACCAACAAACAATGAACCAACATCAACAACATGTGGCACACCTCCAATGCCAAAACTTCAACGTTTGAGTGTAATAAATCCCCTATAAGGGTTTGTGAAAACGGCTTCCAGAACAGGACGGAATTCTCCAACAATACGAACTCCTGTAGAACAAAATACTATACCGTATATTCCATAACTAATTCAGAACGAGAACCTATAAAACCCGGCAGGGGATGACTTCCCAATCATTAACAAAATTCAGATTCTCGTTCGATGCACTTTTGGAAACCAAGCCATCTAGTAGAAAGCACACAGCGGAAAAAAAGTGGCTGACACTTCCTCAACTTCAGTACAGAATACTACCATAGAGAAACCTACCCGAAACATACAACCGAACTACACTGCTAACTACACCGAGCGTGTTCCGCACAGATCAAGTCATAAAGTGCTACACTTCCCTCTATGTAAGCCATGGTATGACAAACGAACGCTTTTATCCAAGACACGACTGTCACGGCCAATTGTCAATGTCATCCAACAAATAATTCCACTTTGTAAACAATGAACAGAAATAATAAAGTCTGTATTAAGGATTATTCCATTTTCAATGGCGTTTAAATTTTATGAGACAATTTACACGTTTAACTTCCTTCTTTCAGCTATTTTAAGTTTTTCCACTTCTTCATTTTATTATATTTCGCTTTATCTTATTCCTTCTTTCTCTATATTGCTTTGTGTAAAAGGTTGATCTCTTTCGAGAATAAACTGTCCAATTTGTTAAGGTGATCGTTGTATAAAAACATTATTTTTACATCAATATCAACCTGAATGCTAATTTTTAAGTGTAGGTAATTATATTTGGAAATGTATGCTGCAGTTATTATAATTCTTTTAGATGGTTCAAGTTTTATTCTGTCTTTATCTGTCTGTAATGCAAAACGGATTATTCATATATGCGCATAATTGAAAGAAACAATAAAAAAATTTAAAAATATATGTAAAGTACAAAAGTTTGATGTAATTGATAATTATTTGTATTTTATGGTCCCATTTGGTTTCGAAGCATTTTCTCAGAACACTCGCTTAATATTTTTGATCCTCGCATCTTGTTTTTTTAACCCTTGTCAATTTTCTTTAATTATTTTCCTATTTTCAATTCCCTGTCTACTTTTTATATTCATTTCATTCTAGATCTCCCCATTTACCACTTTTTTACATTTTCCTCTCCTTTTCATCATTCCAATGGTACAGAAGAAACTATAAAAAGGTACCTCAGCTTCTCAAGTGTTAACTTCAAGCCCTTATAAATTAAATTTTAGTGGAATACCCTGTATATTTCTACATATTCGGATTCCTGGACTGTAACTACATACAATTTACCATTCAAATATAAAAAAAGATACCATTTTTATTTTTTATCTTTTTGAAAAAATCTCTGAATTTTTCTTGGAAACATATCCTTTGTTTTGCTTCTGGGGCTACAGCATGAAGGAAAGTGGCTAGATCAAGAGTCAATGAAGTCGACCAAGTTATCGGGACTCTTGGGAGATGCGCGAACAATTAGCGGCGGTAAAAAAAATCGAAAAAGATCGTACGGCTCGACCACGCCTAAGTTTATTCAAAACAAATTAGATTTACAATATTCCAGTCGTTTGATGGCTTTGGATATATATTAAGTGACTTTTGTTATTCGAATTAGTGTTTAGTGAGTGGAGAAAGATGGAAAGACGACATTTAAGCCGCGAAGAGCAATTCAGAGTAGTAGGGGTGGTTGAAGCGGGTCGAAACTGTAGAAGTGTAGCTGGAGTCCTTAACTCCCTTAACTCATCATCCAGAGTTATTTGTCGTTTAGTGAGAAGATACCGTGGGACTGGTGATGTTAGAGAAATACATACTGCATGTGGGGGTATGGGGGTTTTAAGCATTGTATCAAAACTACTTTTGAACTAGTCGACCAACATCAAGCTTCAACAGAGTAAAAACACGATTATTACAATCGTTTATTTGGACACCTACAACGTATCGTACAATTCCCACCACTCCGTATTCTCAACTGTGGGAGGTCCTTAATTAGCGTCAGACAGTCTGTAAACAACAGTCGATAGCTGAGAGAATTGTTCAAACCCATAACTTTTCAAAAATAAAAAAAATCGCAGGGAAATCAAAATGTATACCCTCCAGGAAAACATTTTGGAGGTCATTAGATTGGGGAAATTGTAAATTTATCCGTTGTTGCTTTTGAAAACCGACCAGCTCCTTCACAGTCTACAGTTGATCGAATAATTCAAAAATTTCGTAATTGTGGATGTTTACAAAACTGCAACAAATGCACATAACTAACAAATTTACAGTGGTTCTGAATCCAGCTGTCCAGCTAAATACTTGATATTCATTGAAGTGAATTTATAGAAATGTTTTGTTGGTGAACTATTTAGATCGGAGAATATATATATATATATATTATAAACTACTTTCGTCGTTAAGTATAAAGTTTGGTTTTTATGTCCTCCTAATCTAAAATTATACAACAATAATTTTTCTTTACATTATTGAATTACCATAATTTTATGGAGAATGGCTACTAGCTTACTCTTATCCTTAAACTATTCACAATAATAGTAGATTAATAACAATTAAGGTAAAAACCCAATAAAATCAGTTCAGGTTTGAATTTCTTATGAGAAATAAATTGGGATTTCCAACTCGGTATAAATAAGTAAAGTAGTTCATGGTATTGACTACACCAGCTAAAAACTAAGTAAATCCTGAATAAACTTGATAAAAAATTAAACTAAATTCAACAACACCACTGAAAAAACACATATACTGAGTTTCCTAGGCATGTCCACTAGTTTTGTTTTTGCGCATCTGATGTGGAAGTGCCAAGATAAATTTGTCGACCAATACTTTATTTGAATTGGCAGAAATGAAGACCAAGTAAAGTAGTGGGGATTTTCTAGTGTGAAGCTGGTCAAAGATATTTGAGAGCAGGGAATGTTGTTCTCTTTGATTAACGACAATTTTATCCGCTTGACTTTGTGTATAATTGTTATTGGTGAACGTATAACTAATAATGTAAGTCGCATCTGTGATTGAGCTAATTTATTGCAATGTTTATCCTAGAGTGAAATTGAAAATAGATCCGTCGTATGCCAATAATTCTAAGCAATAGAATGCGGTTCAATAAAATATCAACGAATAAATCTTGGGTTGGTATAAAAATAAGTCAGTAGGTAAATGAGGAAATGAAAATTCATCAGGTAATATGAACGTATAATATTTAATGACCTACAAGCCTTAGTAAACCAATATCCTCAATTTATCTCCGTCGAGATCTTTTAAGAACTTCTGTAATATTTGACCCATCTGGGTACCATCTATGTTTTTTCCCCATCGGCAAACCTTTCCAGTATTATCCGATCCTAACGGATACCTCTTCGAATGCTGCGTTTCTTAGCCTATCAGTCTCTTCTTTTCATTTCTCTCTTCTTCTCTTTTTTTGTTTTAACCACCATCCTTATAAGGTAGCGATTTGCTCCTTCTTTTCTTGTGACGGGATTTTGCGGGGACAGCCCCGGCTGCGAGTTCTCTTCTTTCGTGTACGGTGCAGGGTACGCGAATATTGTTTGCTCTGCGGTGCCACCTTCTTTCCCGCTCAGTCGGCAGTTGCTGTTGGGTCTATGTCTTCTTCTATTAAGGTACTCTCCGAAGTAACCGCAACCACTGAGTGCCTCTGTCAGGCAGTAGTCCATTTCGCCCTGTTGGGTCCATGTCCTCTCCTATTAGGGTACTCTCCGAAGCATCCGTGACCACTGAGTGTCTCTGACAGGCAGGTAGTCCATTTCGCCCTGTTCAACCTTTCTTCGACCTCTTGTATGAGTGCGTAGGTCCATTCGCCCTTTTTCGATGCGTCCCATTCCTCTTACCATCTTTTTAACAGTCTCACAGCAGCCTCACACATCTTTGTAATAGCTTGTTCTCGTATGCAGGTTTTATCCATTTCGTACAGTTCCCTATCCGTATTAGCTCCTGTTCTTGCAAAAGTTCGCTTCTTTCAAGAGCCAAGTGGCTCACTGGCCAAAACGCTCACCGCATCTCTTGAAAAACCAAAGTAAATAACAGCTTCTGTATTTACCTATCTGCTTTAACACCACGAACTTCTCCAAGAGAAAAAATTTCACTGTTTTTGATAAAATTTGCTACCATAATCATACATCAACACAAAGCAGCTTGTCGGATTGGCACTTGAAATATCCTTCTTCAGACATGTTAAAATTATTATGGACAAAAAAAAAACGTGGAAACACTCGAGTAAACAAAGCAATAATGGCTGTTTTAATCAATTCACGTTCGTTCCTTGTCGCATGAACGCACGCGCAGTACGAACTATACTGTTCTACGTCACAACCAGCAGCTATGCGTTTTAGTGGTTGTTTGTGACAAAACGGATAGTTTTTTTCATGCAATGTATTCTTATGATTTATAGCACATTTTTGCTAATTCAAATTTTAGTCAAGTTCGCCTTAAATGCCTGGAACATATAACTTAGAGCCTGTTCAGGTTACCTAAATTTGCATGCACCCTCAGGTGTCGCCTCTGGCTCTTATCAATTCTGAAAAAGTACAAAAAAAAACTATAAATCTTGTCATATTTTAATGTTATCGCATAAATTTTGCTGCTATTGAATTTCCTACATCGTATGAGTGACTATTGACATTTTGATATATATTTTGTTTGCGAAGTTCCTTAAAATTCTACGATATTTCAAGTGAGAATATTTAAACAATGATAACTACCTGTTTGTCAGAGATTAAAACTACATTAAAACACTTTATATATACGGTGTGTATTTTTTGATAAAGAAATAAAAACATGTAACGATGATAACCCGGAAAGATCAGGAAAAATTATAGTGAGAAAAAAATTTTATAATCACTATGACTGGAAGATAATGGGAGTCAGTGGAGTCGTAGAGAAGGAATATGCCTTCTGATTTTTGAAAAATAAGTCTGAGGTTTTGGGTTCATCCCATTTCTAATGCTCAGTTTCACTTTGGTCAGATTTAAAAAAAAAACTATTTAGCTGGGTCAATTTTGTACAACATAGTGGCCGTTTTGCACGTGGAGAAGCGACCTCGGCCCAAATATATTTTTTTTTCATAAAAATTTGGAAGTACGTCAAATAATCATGGTAGCTACGCTCATAAATTATCTTTATTTAAAAAAAAGATAATCTAGAATAAATATTTTGGACGACAAACTCATAAATAATTCAGTCGTTGATAAACGACATTTTGTTGTGAAAAAACTGTTCCGCGTGAGATAGGATATTTTAAAATTTATTTTTTACTAATACAGGGTAAATCACTTGTGAAGGGATTCCGTTCAAGTTAAATAATAGTTGAATAAATAACTTTTAGAAGATCAAACTAAAAAGTACAAACTAATTTTAAAATTATCACCAAATGCTCAATATCAATGCCACTCAAGTAGGGGAGACTGTTGTACATTGAAACACTTTTTGGGTTTTATTTTTTTAAATTCAAATTTTAAGATTGTTACCTTAGTTTTGACGTTTTTGACATTGGAACATACTTATTAAATTATTGTATTGCCATCAGTTATTGGTAGGGGTGGAAAGTTTTAAACTGAAACTAATAAGAGCTTATTAAAAATTTTACGTGGTTTATTTTAGGGATGCGCGATACTATCCGATATTCCAGTGTATCGATACTTTTACTTCCGATACTCGATATTTTGTATCGATACTATGCTTTTCGATGCATTCCTAGTATCGATAAATTTGTAGTGTATCGATACCTTGCGATACGGGATTTTTAGTGGTAGCGGCAAGTGGCGTTATCTATAGTGATGAGCGATATATCGTGATTTTTTAATCACGTTGTGAAATGATGTCGTGCTTTTTTTAACGAAACTAAAAATAAAAAACGAAAAATGTGCAGTTTTTTGCGTTTTTCGAGCTAATTTTGAGGTTTTGTGAAAAAGTCACTAATTAAAAAGTTGTAGATTTTCTCAAGATCTACAACTTTTATAATCAACTTTTTATTCTAGGAACTCAACTTTGGCCGGAAATCGCAATAATGTCTTTTTCCACCCCCCCAAAAAAGTGTGTTTTACCGAAAAAACGTTATAACTCGAAAAATTTCCAATGTTTCATTTTGAAATTTTTTTTCATGGTTTGTGACTATGAAAGCTACCTGCTACTAAATTTTCATCAAAATCGAACATTTTTTAACGAAACCAAAAATAAAAAACGAAAAATGCAGTTTTTTGCGTTTTTCGAGCTAATTTTGAGGTTATATGAAAAAGTCACTAATGAAAAAGTTGTAGATTTTCCCAAGATCTGCAACTTTTATGATCAACTTTTTATTCTAGGAACTCAACTTTTGCCGGAAATCGCAATAATGTCTTTTTCCACCCCCCCAAAAAAAAGTTTTTTTATCGAAAAAACGTTATAACTCGAAAAATTTACAATATTTCATTTTGAAATTTTTTTTCATGATTTGTGACTAAGAAAGCCACCTTCTACTAAATTTTTATCAAAATCGAACATTTTTTAACGAAACCAAAAATAAAAAACGAAAAATGTGCAGTTTTTTGCGTTTTTCGAGCTAATTTTGAGGTTATGTGAAAAAGTCACTTCTCGAAAAGTTGTAGATTTTCTCAAGGTCTACAACTTTTATGATCAACTTTTTATTCTAGGAACTCAACTTTGGCCGGAAATCGCAATAATGTCTTTTTCCACCCCCCCAAAAAAAAGTTTTTTTATCGAAAAAACGTTATAACTCGAAAAATTTACAATATTTCATTTTGAAATTTTTTTTCATGGTTTGTGACTATGAAAGCTACCTTCTACTAAATTTTCATCAAAATCGAACATTTTTTAACGAAACCAAAAATAAAAAACGAAAAATGTGCAGTTTTTTGCGTTTTTCGAGCTAATTTTGAGGTTATATGAAAAAGTCACTAATGAAAAAGTTGTAGGTTTTCCCATCTGCAACTTTTATGATCAACTTTTTTTTCTAGGAACTCAACTTTGGCCGGAAATCGCAATGTCTTTTTCCACCCCCCCAAAAAAAAGTTTTTTTATCGAAAAAACGTTATAACTCGGAAAATTTACAATATTTCATTTTGAAATTTTTTTTCATGATTTGTGACTATGAAAGCCACCTTCTACTAAATTTTCATCAAAATCGAACATTTTTTAACGAAACCAAAAATAAAAAACGAAAAATGTGCAGTTTTTGGGTTTTTCGAGCTAATTTTGAGGTTATGTGAAAAAGTCACTAATCAAAAAGTTGTAGATTTTCTCAAGATCTACAACTTTTATGATCAACTTTTTATTCTAGGAACTCGACTTTGGACAGAAATCGCAATAATGTCTTTTTCCACCCCCCCAAAAAAGTGTGTTTTACCGAAAAAACGTTATAACTCGAAAAAATTTCCAATATTTCATTTCGAAATTTTTTTTCATGGTTTGTGACTATGAAAGCTACCTTCAAATAAATTTTCATCAAAATCGAACATTTTTTAACGAAACCAAAAATAAAAAACGAAAAATGCAGTTTTTTGCGTTTTTCGATCTAATTTTGAGGTTATGTGAAAAAGTCACTAATGTGAAAGTTGTAGATTTTCTCAAGATCTACACCTTTTATAATCAACTTTTTATTCTAGGAACTCAACTTTGGCCGGAAATCGCAATAATGTCTTTTTCCAGCCCCCCCCCCCCCCAAAGTGTGTTTTGCCGAAAAAACGTCATAACTCGAAAAATTTCCAATATTTTAGTAAATTTTTTTTCATGTTTTGTGACTATCAAAGCTACCTTCTACTATAAATTTTCATCAAAATCGAACATTTTTTAACGAAACCAAAAATATAAATTGCAGTTTTTTTCGTTTTTCGAGCTAATTTTGAGGTTATGTGAAAAAATCACTGATGAAAAAGTTGTAGATTTTCTCAAGATCTACAACTTTTATTCTAGGAACTCAATTTTGGCCGGAAATCGCAATAATGTCTTTTTCCATCCCCCCAAAAAAGTGCGTTTTACCGAAAAAACGTTATAACTCGAAAAATTTCCAATATTTTAATTTGAAATTTTTTTTCATGGTTTGTGACTATCAAAGCTACCTTCTACTAAATTTTCATCAAAATCGAACATTTTTTAACGAAACCAAAAATAAAAAACGAAAAATGCAGTTTTTTGCGTTTTTCGAGCTAATTTTGAGGTTATATGAAAAAGTCACTAATGAAAAAGTTGTAGATTTTCCCAAGATCTACAACTTTTATAATCAACTTTTTATTCTAGGAACTCAACTTTGGCCGGAAATCGCAATAATGTCTTTTTCCACCCCCCCAAAAAAAGTGTTTTTTACCGAAAAAACGTCATAACTCGAAAAATTTCCAATATTTTAATTTGAAATTTTTTTTCATGGTTTGTGACTATCAAAGTTACCTTCTACTAAATTTTCATCAAAATCGAACATTTTTTTACGAAACCAAAAATAAAAAACGAAAAATGCAGTTTTTTGCGGTTTTTCGAGCTAATTTAGAGGTTATGTGAAAAAGTCACTAATGAAAAAGTTGTAGATTTTCCCAAGATCTGCAACTTTTATAATCAACTTTTTATTCTAGGAACTCAACTTTGGCCGGAAATCGCAATAATGTCTTTTTTCACCCCCCCCCCCCCCCCAAAAAGTTTTTTGATCGAAAAAACGTCATAACTCGAAAAATTTCCAATATTTTAATTTGAATTTTTTTTTCATGGTTTGTGACTATCAAAGCTACCTTCCACGAATTTTTTATCAAAATCGAACATTTTTTAACGAAACCAAAAATAAAAAACGAAAAATGCAGTTTTTTGCGTTTTTCGAGCTAATTTTGAGGTTATATGAAAAAGTCACAAATAAAAAAGTTGTAGATTTTCCCAAGATCTGCAACTTTTATGATCAACTTTTTATTCTAGGAACTCAACTTTGGCCGGAAATCGCAATAATGTCTTTTTCCACCCCCCCCCAAAAAAAAGTTTTTTTATCGAAAAAACGTTATAACTCGAAAAATTTACAATATTTCATTTTGAAATTTTTTTTCATGATTTGTGACTATGAAAGCCACCTTCTACTGAAGTTTCATCAAAATCGAACATTTTTTAACGAAACCAAAAATAAAAAACGAAAAATGCAGTTTTTTGCGTTTTTCGAGCTAATTTTGAGGTTATGTGGAAAAGTCATTGATGTAAAAGTTGTAGATTTGCCCAAGAAAAAACAACTTTTATGATCATTTTTTTATTCTAGGAACTCAACTTTGGCCGGAAATCGCAATAATGTCTTCTTCCATCCCCCCAAAAAAGTGTTTTTTACCGAAAAAGCGTTATAACTCGAAAAATTTCCAATATTTCAATTTGAAATTTTTTTTCATGGTTTGTGGCTGTCAAAGCTACCTTCTACTAAATTTTCACCAAAATCGAACATTTTTTAACGAAACCAAAAATAAAAAACGAAAAATGCAGTTTTTTGCGTTTTTCGAGCTAATTTTGAGGTTATGTGAAAAAGTCACTAATGAAAAAGTTGTAGACTTTCCTAAGATCTACAACTTTTATAATCAACTTTTTATTCTAGGAACTCAACTTTGGCCGGAAATCGCAATAATGTCTTTTTTCACCCCCCCCCCCCCAAAAAAGTTTTTTGATCGAAAAAACGTCATAACTCGAAAAATTTCCAATATTTTAATTTGAATTTTTTTTTCATGGTTTGTGACTATCAAAGCTACCTTCCACGAATTTTTTATCAAAATCGAACATTTTTTAACGAAACCAAAAATAAAAAACGAAAAATGCAGTTTTTTGCGTTTTTCGAGCTAATTTTGAGGTTATATGAAAAAGTCACAAATAAAAAAGTTGTAGATTTTCCCAAGATCTGCAACTTTTATGATCAACTTTTTATTCTAGGAACTCAACTTTGCCCGGAAATCGCAATAATGTCTTTTTCCACCCCCCCAAAAAAAAGTTTTTTTATCGAAAAAACGTTATAACTCGAAAAATTTACAATATTTCATTTTGAAATTTTTTTTCATGATTTGTGACTATGAAAGCCACCTTCTACTAAATTTTCATCAAAATCGAACATTTTTTAACGAAACCAAAAATAAAAAACGAAAAATGTGCAGTTTTTTGCGTTTTTCGAGCTAATTTTGAGGTTATGTGAAAAAGTCACTTCTCAAAAAGTTGTAGATTTTCTCAAGATCTACAACTTTTATAATCAACTTTTTATTCTAGGAACTCGACTTTGGACAGAAATCGCAATAATGTCTTTTTCCACCCCCCCAAAAAAGTGTGTTTTACCGAAAAAACGTTATAACTCGAAAAAATTTCCAATATTTCATTTCGAAATTTTTTTTCATGGTTTGTGACTATGAAAGCTACCTTCAAATAAATTTTCATCAAAATCGAACATTTTTTAACGAAACCAAAAATAAAAAACGAAAAATGCAGTTTTTTGCGTTTTTCGATCTAATTTTGAGGTTATGTGGAAAAGTCACTGATGTGAAAGTTGTAGATTTTCTCAAGATCTACACCTTTTATAATCAACTTTTTATTCTAGGAACTCAACTTTGGCCGGAAATCGCAATAATGTCTTTTTCCAGCCCCCCCCCCCCCAAAGTGTGTTTTGCCGAAAAAACGTCATAACTCGAAAAATTTCCAATATTTTAGTAAATTTTTTTTCATGTTTTGTGACTATCAAAGCTACCTTCTACTATAAATTTTCATCAAAATCGAACATTTTTTAACGAAACCAAAAATAAAAATATAAAATTGCAGTTTTTTTCGTTTTTCGAGCTAATTTTGAGGTTATGTGAAAAAATCACTGATGAAAAAGTTGTAGATTTTCTCAAGATCTACAACTTTTATTCTAGGAACTCAATTTTGGCCGGAAATCGCAATAATGTCTTTTTCCATCCCCCCAAAAAAGTGCGTTTTACCGAAAAAACGTTATAACTCGAAAAATTTCCAATATTTTAATTTGAAATTTTTTTTCATGGTTTGTGACTATCAAAGCTACCTTCTACTAAATTTTCATCAAAATCGAACATTTTTTAACGAAACCAAAAATAAAAAACGAAAAATGCAGTTTTTTGCGTTTTTCGAGCTAATTTTGAGGTTATATGAAAAAGTCACTAATGAAAAAGTTGTAGATTTTCCCAAGATCTACAACTTTTATAATCAACTTTTTATTCTAGGAACTCAACTTTGGCCGGAAATCGCAATAATGTCTTTTTCCACCCCCCCAAAAAGTGTTTTTTACCGAAAAAAACGTCATAACTCGAAAAATTTCCAATATTTTAATTTGAAATTTTTTTTCATGGTTTGTGACTATCAAAGTTACCTTCTACTAAATTTTCATCAAAATCGAACATTTTTTTACGAAACCAAAAATAAAAAACGAAAAATGCAGTTTTTTGCGGTTTTTCGAGCTAATTTAGAGGTTATGTGAAAAAGTCACTAATGAAAAAGTTGTAGATTTTCCCAAGATCTGCAACTTTTATAATCAACTTTTTATTCTAGGAACTCAACTTTGGCCGGAAATCGCAATAATGTCTTTTTTCACCCCCCCCCCCCCCCCAAAAAAGTTTTTTGATCGAAAAAACGTCATAACTCGAAAAATTTCCAATATTTTAATTTGAATTTTTTTTTCATGGTTTGTGACTATCAAAGCTACCTTCCACGAATTTTTTATCAAAATCGAACATTTTTTAACGAAACCAAAAATAAAAAACGAAAAATGCAGTTTTTTGCGTTTTTCGAGCTAATTTTGAGGTTATATGAAAAAGTCACAAATAAAAAAGTTGTAGATTTTCCCAAGATCTGCAACTTTTATGATCAACTTTTTATTCTAGGAACTCAACTTTGGCCGGAAATCGCAATAATGTCTTTTTCCACCCCCCCCAAAAAAAAGTTTTTTTATCGAAAAAACGTTATAACTCGAAAAATTTACA